>OY482673.1:74734390-75334390 GCA_960531455.1 Urophora cardui | reverse complement strand
ATAATATGTATGTATGTATATCAGGTACATAATTGTTTTGGGAGTTGAATGAGATAAATTTTTCAGTTCGTATAGTAGCAGATCGTCCGTCATTCTGTCCGCATTAGAAGTATGGAGTAGAAAATATTCCTTATTAAATATGTAATTTTTTTTTGCGCGAGTTTTATTCCCTTCCTAACGTGTATTTGGACCCTGTGCATGAATTTCTTTTGTATGTCACTCTGATAGTCTAACAAGACCATGGGCAAGAACCACGACCTCCCACTGAAACTAGACCAGGAACCGCTAGCATGCACAACCGCCTAAGTCGATTATCAGTTGGTTTATGACATATAAAATGGCGCCCAACGTGGGGCCCGATTGAAAAAATAATTGGGTTTCCCAACCTTAATTTTTTTTGTTGTTATTTGCTAAGCTTCCTAGAATTGGAATTAGGTTTAAATGCGTTCGGTCGTTTACCTAACCACTATGAAACGACAGTAAATATGTATATTCTAAGTTTCTTAATATTATTTGGAATTTTAAAAGGTGTTCTCATTTACCACAAATATATTGGAAAACGAAAGTCTCATAGTACTTATGAGAGCAAAGAAAGGTTGAAGCAACTTTTAGCTCTCAAATAACTATGGATACGTATATTCTTCGTCGCGCAATGTTTTTTTTTGTAATTTAAAGTAGTTTCACTAAGGGAAATAGTGCTAACAATGAAAGCGAATCTTAGTCAAAACTTGAGCCAACCTACATTTTTACATATCGCAAGACTATGTAGATCAGTATATTAATTTCTATTCAGTAAATATTTTTTTTACTAATTTTATCCTGTAATACGGCAAATAAAATTAATGATGGCCGTACGACACAGCGATGAAAATTTGCCGCATATTAGTGAGCCTGGTAATACATGCTCAATTTGCAATGAAGAAACTACAGCATTTAATTATGTTGAAACTCCATGTCACCACGGGTTTCACCGTTCTTGTATTTCAATTTGGCTTTCTGAGAATGACACATGTCCATTATGTAGGAAATCATGTGACACACAGTCTCTTAAAAGTTTTTCGGAACAGGAGCAACGACCTTTGTTAGATGGTAATACCTCACAAGGAGCTATACCGCGTTCTGGAAATAACTACCAAAGACGGCCAGTGACGCGATCTAAAACTCATAACAGGACGCCTGAGATTGTAAATTTAGGTGATTTACCCAATTCCGCTAGTATTCGAAGGAATCGTTCCAATCGCGGTAATGATAGGGATTCCCACATTGAATTGGATCAAATACGACAGATGATTGACGAGTCTACTTCTCGTGAAAGAGAACGTTCAATCAGTGAAATGACTGCAGTTGTCAGTCAGATAGTAACACAGGCTTTAGGTTCTCATCTGCAAAATTTGAATCTGAACCAGAACTCTAATGGAAACGACAGAAATATACAATACGAACATCGACACTTACCAGCTTCGCAACGGCTAGACATGACTGACCAGCTTTACGGAAATAACCACGCACACCGTAACCCTGAAACGTCTAACTTATTCAATGTCAACAATGGAACAGGCTCTAATCGTAGTTCGTCTGAGTTAACCTCAAAGGTTATAAACAATTGGAAACTAAGCTTTGATGGATGCGCAGATAAGATGTCCGTGTCAGAGATCATATACCGAGTGAATGCGTTAATGACATCCTCTCTAAACGGTAATTTTGATGCGATGATTCAACACGCACATCTACTGTTCGAGGGGAAAGCTAAAAATTGGTATTGGAGGTATCATCGTTCCGTACATATCCTCAATTGGGTGGATCTCTGTGAAGAACAATTTTAAAGACATACGTCGACGTACCGACTATGACATCAAAGAGGCTATACGTGACCGAAAGCAAAAATCTAATGAATCATTCGAACAGTTTTTTGAAGCAGTTATATCATTATGCGATAATTTGCGCACTCCTTTGTCAGAACAAGAATTGGTGGAGACATTGATTCGTAATATTCACCCAGAAATTAGGCTAGAACTTTTGCACCTAGACATATCCACCATCGCACAACTGAGACGCGCATGTCGACGCAGAGAAAACTTTTTTGATACGGTACAGGCCAAGGGTAATATTTCGAAGACGTTTACAGTTCCTAAGCGGCAACTTTCCGAGGTAGCAAGTCATACTGACTGCCCCAGCAGTCAAGATATTCAAGAATCTCTACATATAGAAGCTATTGGAAAGAAGTGTTGGAACTGTGATGAAATAGGTCATAATTACAAACAGTGCGTGAAACCGCGACGTGTTTTCTGTTATGGTTGTGGGTTGATCGCGTTCTTCCTACCTAACTGTCCAAACTGTATTAACCAGGAAAACAAGTCGAGGGATGTCTACAACAACACCCGCAGACATCCCGAGTCGAAGCCAACGTTGCAACCGAAGTCAAACCATTAACCCTGCAGACAAGATCAGACAACCCTTCCCAACTACCTCGATTACACCCTATTCGGCCATTACACGTGCGCTGGCAAGAATACGAAACCACTCGTAACCGAATTTTTAACACACCTCGATCAGGCGTTCGAGAGACTTCTGGAAACAGACGAAGACTCAGCAGGCACAGCTTTCTGCCGCCACCTTGTGCAAACCAGGAGATGAGCGACCTTACGCTGCCATTAACATTCTCGGCAAGACTAGATTTGGATTACTTGATTCAGGAGCCTCGGTTAGTTGTATTGGTGCAGGTTTGGCGGATGATATCCTTAAATCAAACGTAGGTATAAAAACTTTGAGTTCGTCGTTGCATACGGCGGATGGCAAGAATCAGAAGGTAGTAGGTAGTGTGCAACTAGCGGTAGCTTATAATAAGAATGTGAAACCAATTGATTTTTATATTGTTCCTAGTTTACAACAAGAGCTTTACCTTGGTATAAATTTTTGGAAAGCATTCGCGTTAGCTCCAAACATAATTAGTGAGTTAGGCGATAGCTGTGGGGATGATAACCTACATGTTCTGTCCACCAGACAAAGAGAAATTCTCAACGCCGCCATACAGGGATTTCCTTCATTTGAAGTAGAAGGGTTGGGCAAAACAGGGTTAGTAGAACACGTGATTGATGTCGGCGCAGCCAAAGCAATAAAGCAGAGACATTACCCTATCTCCCCCGCTATTGAAAAACTCGTTGGACAAGAGATCGACCGTATGTTAGCTTTAGGTATAATAGAGGAGTCAAATAGTCTATGGTCCTCACCAATAGTGCTGGTACGGAAACCAGGTAAAGTCCGACTCTGTCTTGATAGCCGCAAGGTTAACGCAGTAACGATTGGCGACGCATACCCTTTACCACACATAGAGGGCATATTAAGCAGACTTCCTCGCGCGGAGTACATATCCAGTTTTGATCTAAAGGACGCCTTCTGGCAGATCCCGTTAGAATTGAAATCTCGCGAGATGACAGCCTTTACGGTGCCAAATAGACCCTTGTACCAATTTAAAGTGATGCCATTTGGGTTATGCAATGCGCCCCAAACCATGTGCCGTTTAATGGACAAGGTGATACCTTTTCATCTAAAAGAGAGAGTATTTGTTTATTTGGATGACCTCCTCCTTATATCTGAAACTTTTGACGAACACATACTTTTACTGCAAGAGGTTGCATTACATATTCGCAAAGCCAATTTAACGCTAAATATATCGAAAAGCAAGTTTTGTATTAAACAAGTACGTTATTTAGGGTATATTGTTGGTAACGGTACCTTACAGACGGACCCAGAGAAAATATCAGCCATAAGTGAATATCCCGTTCCCACCTCCGTTAAGCAATTACGCCGATTTTTGGGAATGGCTGGCTGGTATAGCCGCTTTATTGCCAATTTTGCCGATATAACCCATCCGTTGACAGAATTATTAAAGAAAGGCCATAAATTCGAATGGAACGAGGAAGCTCAAAATTCCTTTGAATTGCTTAAATCGCGACTTTCTTCGGCACCGTTATTAGCCAATCCTGACTTTAATAAACCCTTTCTTGTGCAATGCGACGCAAGTCAATATGGTGCAGGAGCGGTGTTGTCGCAAGTAAACGCAGACGGTGATGAAGCTCCCATCGCGTATATGAGTCAAAAGCTTAATAAAGCTCAGCGCAACTATTCTGTTACGGAGCAAGAATGTCTCGCCGCTGTGCTCGCTATTAAAAAGTTCAGACCATATCTTGAAGGTCAGGAATTCAAAATTGTGACAGATCACGCTAGTCTAAGGTGGCTTATGAAGCAAACTGACTTAAGCGGACGACTGGCCAGATAAGCGCTGAAATTGCAATCGTTTGTGTTCACTATTGAGCACCGCAAAGGTTCGGCAAATGTTGTCCCTGATGCGCTGTCGCGCATAGATTATGAAAGCTTGTGTGAGATTGCCATTGAGAATGTACCCCTTATTGATTTAAGTTCAGCGGAATTCGATACTTCGGAGTATATTTCCTTACGAGAGAAGGTGACAAACAATCCCGATCGTTTTCCTGATTATGAAGTAAGAGACAAGTTTGTTTACTATAGGACCGAATTTTACAACGGTGACACAGAGCATCAGGACGCGACATGGAAGCTTGTTGTGCCAGCAGGTTTGCAACCACAAGTGCTACATAACTCGCATGACATTGAGACTTGTGCGCATGGTGGCATTGCAAAAACAGCAGAAAGAATTCGTCGTTTCTTTTTCTGGCCTGGCCTCTATCGTTCAGTGAAAGAGTATGTCTCACGGTGTGAGGTGTGCAAAACGACTAAGCATCCAACCAAAGTGTTGAGGCCTCCTATGGGAAATTTCACGCCTATCGAACGAATTTTCCAGAAACTGTACATCGACTTAATCGGACCCTTTCCTCGGTAAAAAGATGGCCATATCGGCATATTGATTGTGTTAGACCATGTGTCCAAATTCACCCTACTATTTCCATTAAACAAGTTTGCCACATCACCTGTGATTAAGTTTCTTAAGCAAAATGTATTTGACATTTTTGATGTTCCCGAATTTCTGGTTAGCGATAATGGAAGCCAATTTCGATCTAAGGAGTTCAAGGCTTTCTATGCGAAGAGTGGCGTAAAGCATATTTCGACAGCCCTCTATTCTCCACAGAGCAACAGCTCGGAAAGGGTTAATAGATCGATCAACGCGGCTCTGCGTGCTTATGTTAAAACTGACCAACGCGAGTGGGATAGACATCTAAATGCAATTAATTGTGCCTTGTTGAATTCTGTCCACCAAACGACAACACAGACACCGTATTTCGTAGTATTTGGCCAGCATATGTTGACGCATGCAGAAGATTACAAGCTTTTGCGAGACCTAGGTAACCTTGAAGAAGGTAGGATAATGAGTAATTCCGGTCGTCATGATAAGCTTACGCTAATTCGGAACTCCGTTCGCGAGAACTTGAAAACAGCCCACGATATTAATGCTAGCAGATATAATTTGCGTTCCCGACAGGTATCTTTCAAGATAGGAGATGAGGTAATGAGGAAAAATTTCGTCCAAAGTAACGCTTCGAAAAATTTTAGTGGCAAGTTGGCCAAAACTTTTGTCAGGGCCCGAGTGCGTAGAAAGATAGGATCTTCATATTATGAGTTAGAAGACAGTTCTGGAAAGCTAATCGGAATATTTCACGCGAAGGACATACAAGCTAAATGAATTGTACGTAGTTAGATAACCATTTTTCAGCGTTTTAAGATGCATAAAGTTATGCATTTTAAAATCTGCTTTGTGATGGTGAATCTACACTATCTACCTTAAATCGCATGATCTCCGTACATACATAAATTAGTTAGGTTATTCTTGACACTTTCTACGTCATATTTGTACGTAACAATTGCACCTAGTGTGAGCTTAATTGAGGCTTGACAAGCACAGAGAATTATTTGACAGCAATTAATAGGCGAGAGTGAAGAAAAAAAGTGACAGATGGGAGAGAGAAGAACTTCCGGGAGTCGAGGTGTGGAGTTTGGACGTGATAATCTGGGTGTTGAGGTTTTTTGGGTTCTGCTCGGCGAATTGATAGTGCGGAAAGGCGGGATAAAATAATCGTATCGGTTATCTGTAATTATCATAGCAATCAAAGACATTCTGCTTAAAGTTTGTGAATAAAGTGAACTCAAAATGTCACGAGAATTCGATCGTCCAGTGGTGTATTCAAAGCCAATCTAGTTTTGAGAAAAAATTGGCGTTTCCACCGAAACCATACTCGCCACGTGTGTGATTAATTCCACCGCATATTTACACATACAGATCGTTACCTGAATCAGCCCCACGGTGCTATGAGCACATCCACAATCTGCATCGAAGAAAGTGAATCTTCCACAGGATCATTACCGAGAAATTAGCCTCCCTAACCTAGCAAGAAGTGAACGCGTGGTCATGAGTTTCAGCATGGAACCTTCTGCAGTTTTCTTTCATTAGAGAAGTATTGGAGCAGTGAAATAAATATATATATACGTACATATATATATGGTGCATATCATTAGAGAAAAAAACAAAAAAACGAATTTTGTCTAGAAAAAAAAAATTGAGAAAAATCTTTGCACCATACTTGTAATAAGAAAGTCAGAATAGTCATTTGGGTATATGCATCTTTAAGCCTCCGCACACGAGCATGATTTAAGGGTGTTTTAGGCAAAAATCGTGTTTTCGGCGTTAATTACCTTTAAATAACGTTGTTTTGCCATACAAAAATGCCAGCTGAAATCACCCTTGAAATGCGCATTTCGGCGAAAACACTCACGAAATTACTCTAGAATCGGTCTCTTCTCTAAATTTTATCGATTATAATCGAAAACATCTTTACCCATCGCTAATATTTCACATTAGCTGAGTTTTATTTTAGCGCATATACATCTGCGCTAAAATAAAAACGGCTATTAAATTTGTTCGCGACGGTTTCTTAGATATATTCTCATTGTATATTGCATTAGCGATTCCTTAATTATAAAAAATTTAATTTGGTGGGAGTATTTTATTAATGATATTTTCATTTAAGTTGACCATGTACAAATTTTTATTTGGCGCAGGAACAGCGTAACTGAAACCCGACTAAATGAAATTACTCAAAAACGTGTGTGAATGCGCGTGATTTCGGAAAGTGATTTCGGCTAATCAACGTAATTTCAAATGCTCGTGTGCGGAGGCTTTTTGCATATGCATATGCAATTTTACATACGTTCATTGATGTGCCATACGTACACGCCGCACACTTAAATCTAAGATTTGTTTAATCGAGACAACACAATATTTTCATCTTAAGTGAATATTGGTTATAGCATAAAGTTTAACTACTTATTTAATTATTCAATCGTTTTGGTTATAAAGAAAAAAAAAAAAGAAAAAATCTAGTTACTTACTAAAACAAAAAAAAAAAGAAAAGGGAAGCGAAATTGGAACACCCTAATACATAAGTTCTTACACATGTACAAACATATATTGGAAATCACATTCAATCTTTTTATTTAAGTTTAGGTTTAGTATTAGTTTTCTTTCACAGGTAGAATGTAATGTAAAACAACAATCAATCTATGGAAGAAATCTCACCTCACTATTTGCGCAAATAAGGAGCGGGAGAAGAATACAACAACATTAAACCTACCAAGTAAGTCATTTGGATAATTGTAATTTTGGTTGTTGTACATTCGACATACATATGTACGTATATGCTTAACTATAACGACAAGAAATTGTAAGCAAGAGAATGTGTTGAATTGTTTCATTCATACCAATACAAAAATATTATCAATATGTTTCATTATATCTAAATTTCATTCATGAATCTTAATATGAAGAGAGTTTGTTGTTATTGTTAAGGTTAATAATAATGTAAATAAATATGTGAATTGCCATTTGAAGTCTTGTGAGTAAATTTGTGGTTGGCATAAGTTTGGAAGGGAATGGGAGAGCATCAGCGATCTCTCAATGATATGGCAGGGACGGGATTGAGATGGAACAAGGAGACGAAACTACACCACTAGTCTCCAATTGCTTTCAGTTGTTAGTGGCTATTACCATTGTGCATTAAGTTCCCATTGGTTTTTTTTATTGTTTGTGGTTTTTCGTTGATACATAATATGTAGATATGTATGTATATCAGGTACAGAATTGTTTTGGGAGTTGAATAAGATAAATTTTTCAGTTCGTATAGTAGCAGATCGTCCGTCATTCTGTCCGCATTAGAAGTATGGAGTAGAAAATATTCCTTATTAAATATGTAATTTTTTTTGCGCGAGTTTTATTCCCTTCCTAACGTGTATTTGGACCCTGTGCATGAATTTCTTTTGTATGTCACTCTGATAGTCTAACAAGACCATGGGCAAGAACCACGACCTCCCACTGAAACTAGACCAGGAACCGCTAGCATGCACAACCGCCTAAGTCGATTATCAGTTGGTTTATGACAAGCTGCAGGCGTACAATTTCCTACAACTACTTTCAGGTCAGGTGGATTAATCCCTTTGTAGCAAGTAAAGTAACTATGGTTTTCCTCCAACCATCCTTCTAAGCACGGCTTATGAAATAGGTGATAACAAAAAAAAAAAAAAAATTAAAATTTGTTCCAAATCTATTGATTCTAATAAGAAAACGGTACTTGAGAGTTTTCTGCAGATTACAAGGCTAAAATTGTTCGGCATGGGTACGCCCGTGAAGCATACAATCATGTTCCAGACAATAACTTTTTCCTGCATCTTGCAGATAATTATCTCTAATAATCCGCTTCCACAAAGGGATTTATCAACACCCATTAAGCTGCACTTGAAATTATGGTCACAGGGACATTCAGTACTGGTATCTAGCTGGGCCGAATACCCAGTATTCTGATAGTGTATACATATGTCCAAATTTAAAAGTTTTACTCATATGAGTATTGAATCTTAATAACAATAATGAGCTATTTTGCACGAGACGAATTACAGAGATAGCGGATAGTCTCTCTTCACTGTGGATTTAGTTCTTATTTAGCCAAATATGCTTCTCGGCATGGTATTCAATCAGAATAATCAGCATCGTAAGCAACTTAACTAATTCAGAACCTTAGTTTAATCAAACTAAGATTTTTTTATACTCAGCTGTACTAGTATACAGAGTATTATAGTTTTAATCACATAACGGTGGATTGTAACAGAATAAAATAATCGAGATAGATATAGACTTATATATATCAAAATGATCAGAGTGAAAAGAGAAATCGATTGAGCCATGTCCGTCCGTCCGTCCGTCTGTAAACACTCTAACTCGCGCAAAAATAGAGATATTTTGATGAAATTTGAAATGCAAGTTAGTATCGAGACTGGGACAGTTGGTATTGAAAATGGACGAAATCGGACCATGACCACGCCCACTTTTCCTATATAGAAAAAATCGGAAATTTGGTATCTCAGTGACTAATACAGCTGGAGCGATGAAATTTTACCCACGTGTTGAGCTCAGGCCCCTATGAAGAAATTTGGTGAAATTTTGGAAAATGGGCGATGCCACGCCCACTTATTAAGGGTCAAACATTGAAAATTTTATGAGCCATAACTCAGAAACCGTTGAAGATATATCGATGAAATTTAGTACGGGTGATTTACTTACAATAGGCAAACGTTTGGACGGAAATTTGTTAAAATCGGTTGACGGCCACGTCCACTTTTATATATGGGAACTATAGAGTGACCTGATAAAAACATTTTAAGCGATAACTCTGTCAAATATAAAGATCTATCACTAAAATTTTGTGGCATGAGTCCACCTATGGACATAAAACAAAAAACATAAGAATTTTGGAAAATGGGCGGTGCCGCGCCCACTTATTAAGGGTCAAACATTGAAAATTTTATGAGCCATAACTCAGAAACCGTTGAAGATATATCGATGAAATTTGGTAGGAAAATGTTTGCACGAAAAATTGCCAAAATCGGTTGACGACCACGCCCACTTTTATATATGTTTATTAAAAAGTGACCTAATAAAAACATTTTAAGCAATATCCCTGTCAAATATAAAGATATGTATATCATTGAAATTTTATGGCAGGAGTCCAACTACGGACATAAAACAAAAAACACAAAAATTTTGGAAAATGGGCGCGGCACCGCCTCTTTTTAGAAGCAGGAATATACGAGATTTCTGAGCCCATAACTCGACAAATAATTGGGATATTATGCCGAAACTACAAACTATACACTTTTATGACTTGTGTTAATATACACGCAAAAATTTATTGAAATCGGTTTATGACCACGCCTACTTTTAAACAAGGATATTTCTGGAACACCCTTTGGGAATTCGTAACGTGACATCTTTGCAACTAGAAGGAATGAAATTTTGCACAAAGAATAAAATTTTGAAAATGGGCGTGGCTGCGCCCACTTTATGCAGCACTCGCTTTATATAGGCTATGTTCAGAAACGCAGCATGAAACGCAACAGCGGCAGTAATTATTTTTTTGATGATTGTGATGAGCGACGCTTCATGCAAAATTTACGTTTATGAACGCTCTGCTTCTACTACGAAAGCAGGTTGCGCTTCAAACTGAGTTTCTGAACAAAGCCATAAATTACACCGTGTTTCCATCAAACGCAAACAAACAATGAAAGCATACAGCTGAGTATCTAATGTTCGATTCCACTCGAACTTAGTCCTCCTTACTTGTTTTTTATTGCATTTTTTACCAGCCCTATTCATTGCCCACATTTCTGCTTCTGCAGTTTTTTCATATCGCTAGCTTAGAGTGCAAATTGTGTAAGTCCTTTTTTCAAACTTTGTAGGAGAGACAAAAAACAAAAAATAAAAAAATTTTCTGTTCATATAAAAATTTTGAACTTGCACAAGTTTCTTCGCTTTTTGGACTTACACAATTTGCGTATCACTGAATAACAACGAGTAGAAATATGACAAGTATCACAGACTTGTTTAGCGTGGTGCGTATTTGATTTTTCTAGCTTTCTACACTTAAGGTAAAGGCCCAATGCACGCTTGCTTTTCTGGCTTTGTTTGCTTCAGTTTGCTTTGCTTTACTTTGAAAGCTTCTATAGCCCAATGGTAGCTTTGAACGCTGTCATATTAATTAGCTGAATTGGCAATCCAAAGAAATAAAACAAAAGTTTTGTTTCTTATTAGCTAGCTATGAATAATTGTCCAAGTTTGTGCTAGCAAATTGTTTCTTGAATCAAAAAATTAGCAGAATGATATCCAAAGCGTGAGAGTAACAATTATAGAAAGCTCCAAATTTCCGCTAGTAAAATTTTCACTAGCTGAAATTATTTGCTGCCAAATTAAGAAACAGCTGTTAAAAAATAAATTAATATATATATGATTTTATTACTTTTGAATTTTGCTAATTTTCAAAATAGAAATAATGAAATGTTTTTTTCTAGAAAAAATAACAATTAAATGCCAAAAATAGCATTAACATAATTTTTTGCTAAAGTTTAGTACTTTTCCGTTGATTTCCTGTCCGTTTTGCTCTTGTGAGCGTAATTCTTTCCATTTTTCTCTTTTCATTTCACTTGACAGCTAGCTGCTAATTTCCTAAGAAACAACCCTAAAATGTTGACTCGAAGTGCTGAGCAAGTTTTGAGAGTTTTTTCCTCTTCTGCAAATTTTTTGCGTAAAAAATGGGAAAAGGTGATATTTCTTACAATTTTTTAATAATTTGTAATAATTTTCTGTTAGGGAACACACCTAATGCCTAATATCAACAGCCATTTTGGAAATTGAATTGTCAAAAATGATGTCAACGCTTTCAAAGCGCTGTCAAATAGAGAATTGGGCAATTCGAAACTTTGCAGCGCTTCAAGCGCGTGAAGTAAAGCTGACATTTGGCCAACTTTTATACATTTTAGTAGAGCTCAAAATAATTTTGACATTTCTCACAGCCAAGCAAGCAAAGCAAGCGTGCATTGGGCCTTTACCTTTAGAGCAGCGATGCGCAGCCTCTTGCCCGCGGGCAGACCAGCTGTTTGCGATTCACACGTATACTCACCGATTGTCACTAATACAGACAAATAATGAGCGTAAAACGAGCGCTTACGATGGGACCAGGCGATCGTCGCTTAGCAAAAAGAACTAATTTACCTTCGACTGTCGTGAAAGCAAGTGGTCGTCGCTTGAAATTCTTTTCTGCCAGACAACAAACAAAACTATGAAGAGTTTGCATATAACATAGGTATGTATTTGTATACGTACGTTGTTTCATAATTTCGTGAAGCGTGCGCAGCATGACCCTGCTCGCTTAACATCTGCAGGCAGACTGATTATTGTTTGTCATTTTCCACTTTTGCCTACAGTAGGCGCACCAACACACACTAATTTTCGGAGATTGTTTGAATGTGTTTGTGTGCCCATCCCTGATTTAAACACAACTTTTCAACGTTTGTAGAATTTTCGCGCTTGCTTTTTTTTACTTTACAGCTAAAAGTTTGGAGAAAATGTACATTAGCAGTGTTCAACAAATGATTGATCAAATGTGAGGAAGTTCTGATACATATCACTAGTGTCACACTTCTTGTAAGCTTATTTTTTTAGCTTATGAGTTTTAATAAAATGAGAGTCGTTGAAATTAATACTGACTGGAAAATACAGAGTTATTATTTTTGCGAAAATAGTACATTTTCTGTTTTGTGTAATACTGTAACACGTGAAGCGTTTTTGACCGCTAACCAACCGCCTAAATAATGGATATTTACCAAAAAATTTCGATAAACAATTATACAATGTGACTAAGGCACTCTGAACACGAGGCGAATCTTCATAGACGCGTATCAGACATTTTATGTAGCGTAGATTTCCTTACGCCTCAAGATCTGCACACGAAGCGACATGAAACTTCGCTGCACAAAACAAACAAACAAATTAATAATACGGTATTTGCTTTAAATTTCGAAGCTTTAAATAGAAAAGATGAAAAATTTTATGGAATCTTCCATTTTCTTTAATTATACACAAATTTTTTCCGATTTTTTCCACAAATTTTACTGCTTTTATAAATTTCACCATGTGGAAAAATGTAAACAAACGTCTTCTTCTTCCTGTTTTCTAAGCGTAGTACGCCTAGCTACTAGCACTGCTTTACGCCAAGCGACATGTAGCCAGCATACTTTGACGAATGCATGAAGCTGACGACTCGTGTGTAGCCCTCAATTGAAATATACGTGCGCGACATCAAAGCGTACAGCTTTCGTCTGTAGTATCTAATACGCGTCTAAAGCAGTACGCTCCGTGTGCAGAGTGCCTAAATAGCATAGTGTAAAACGTCTAGTGAGCCAGCTCATCGAAAAATCGATTAAAAAAAGTCGATATATGGTCGATGTGCCATCGCCAAATGTCAAAATGATGGGCAGACCAGCATGGCGGCCAGTTTTGAAGGGCAGTTCAGCATGGCGGCCGGATGTGGTTGTTGTATGAAAAGTGACCATAATGACATGGTCGTAGCAAGCAGGACAGAAACGCAATTCTGGAATTGGGAATTGAAAAAACCAATTCATATTTCCGAAAAGAAATTAAGGCCGAGTTGCTAAAACGCAATTCCCAGAGAGGGAATTTCACGAATAACATGTGTAAGAATGTAAAATCAACAACCTACAAAACAGAAAGAAGAAGAGCAACTTATATTGCATTCACGATCGTCATTGGGCTATAACAACAACTTCAAAATCAGCTGAGCACAGCTGTTCGACCTTTTTAACACACATCACTGTTCTCCGTACACAATGGTTGTGTTGCTCGATCAGTCTCTGAATGCTTGTAAGAGCCTATACACACTTGCGACTCAATCGATTTAGTCGAATGTTGATTTGCATGGGAATGTATGGAAGCATTCACACTACATTCAATTAGGGCCGTTTACTCAACCTCTGATAAACGCTAACCGGAGGACAAAGGTCCGGTTAAGCTATGGACTGCATTATCGACCATATGTTAAATACATGGTTTGATGAAGTCGATAATGATGTTTAACCGAACTTTAACCGTGGTTAGCGTTAATCAGAGGCTGAGTAAACGGCCCTTAGTCGTACAACTTAAACAGTTGGATTTGCAGTCCAATTTCATTCCAACTGAAACAGTTGTACAACTGCTTGATCAGCAAGGCGCCCTTCTACGTATTCACACTAGAGACAATTTAGTCGAACGACTACAACAACAACAGTGATATTCGTAGTGGAAAGAGTTGCCATGCTGACAGCACTACTTTTATTTCACTTTTGGTAAATTGCAGAGATTAAATATTTCAATAAATATTTTCAAAATGTTAAAAAAAAAAAAACAAAAGGTTCTTTTCTTATTAACTACACCATTTCCAGATGGATTTTAGAAAGCGTTAACTGGATTTTAGAAAGGGGAAATTGGATTTTAGAAATGTCAATTGGATTTTAGAAAGGGGAAGTTGGATTTTAGAAATGTCAATTGGATTTTAGAAAGCGTTAAAAAGATTTTAGAAAACGAAAATTGGATTTTTGAAAGCGTGAATTGGATTTCAGAATGTGCGTGTAAAATATATTTTCCACAGAATTTTTCGAATAGGAATTCTTTATTGCGTATGAAAGTGTAAATTAATAATTATATAAATTTTCGAAAATCCAATTTACAGTTTCTAAAGTCCAATTTCCCTTTTCTAAAATCAAATTGACATTTCTAAAATCCAATTTTCCCTTTCTAAAATCCAGTTGGCTATTCTAAAATCCAATTTCCCCTTTCTAAAATCCAATTGACATTTCTAAAATCCAATTTCCCCTTTCTAAAATCCAATTGACATTTCTAAGATCCAATTTCCCCTTTCTAAAATCCAGTTGACGCTTTCTAAAACCATCTGGAAATGGTGTAGTTATAGACAAGAATTATCTAACTAAGGATATTTACTTCCGTTTTCATGTGTTTCTTGATATTGTTGTTCTCTTCAAATGTCATTAATCGCATTTTAAAATAGAAATAATGAAAATGAAATTGCATGGAAATTATTAATGGCTAATTTTGACTATTTTTTCCGTTTCTTTTACTTCTGTTCTTTCGCCTTTATGAGCGTCATTCCTTCCGTTTTCTCTTTTCATTTACTTGACAGCTAGTTGCTAGTTTAATAAGAAACAAAGCCAAACAATGTATGCACTTTTTGTTTATTTTATTGTTTTTTATTTATTAATCAAGTTGACAGCTGACAAGAAGGTGCTTTCATGTAAGAATGCAGATAAACTGATAAACTTTAGCAATTTAATACTTCATTACTTTATATGAAGACCACTAATGTAAAATTTGCTGTGTAAAATGTGAACATTGGCAACACTATGTCATTGTCAATCACCCGGCTATTTAGTCTCTAGTGTGAAGATGCCACCGATTCGACTAAATAGTTGGAGTAGTGTGAATACAACAGTCCAATTCGACCAAATCGATTGAGTCGCAAGTGTGTATAGGCTCTAAATGATTGTGTGTTGAGGGTGGTTTTTTTGTTTGGATTTTTTTACGTAATGTTTTTATTAGGAATCATTGCATTTTGTCTCATATTTTTTTATTTTAATTTTTTTGTTTGTGGTTTTTTGTGAAGTTAAGAATAAAAATACTATCCATTGCCAATTTAAAAATTTTAATTATCGACAATTATTGAGTTTCTTTTGGGTGTAGCCAAGAGCCTTTGTGCTTTTAACACATGCACAATGTTTGAAAGTATTAGGGTGATAATCCCTGCTGTAAGCGCATACCTTTTTCTCAGAACATTTATAGTACTACACGCGCATACTTTATTTGACAACTTCGAAACCAAATCAGATTAGTGATGGGCGTGTCCGAGATGTTTTATTCGATTCTCTCGATTGTTAAAACATCTCGAATGCTCTCGATGGTTTTCATTCGTACTCGAGTCAAGTCGTAAATGGCCGTCAGTCGAAACAATCGCTAAAACATCTCGGACTCGCCAACGATTCCTCTCGTTTTCAAAGCAATCCTACAACATATTGGACTCGCTGCAAAAAAATACATAATATTTGTTGCTGCCGCTTGAATATCAAAATTGCTTTAAAAAACATACAGAGTGGTACAAATCTATTGCCGTTGTTGCTACTCGTAAAATTCATTTATTTCATAAGCGTCTCACTTCAGAAAATTTATTAATGTTTAAATAATTAGTTATTATTATTATGCACGATACTCTTTAGTTGTGATTTCAAAAATGCAGCATCTATGTATAGCATATTTTTCAATTTGGTTCATTTATATATGTATTTACCTCACTTCTTTAAAAATCCTACTTTCTTTATCAACAACCCTCATTCAGTTTATTTGATCAACTAAAAGATATCATCAAAACAACAGCCGGCCCGCCGACTCGGAACAATCGCAAAACCATCTCGCTTGCGTAGTCGAGATGTCATCGAAACAACCTACGACTCGCCGAATCGGAACAATCGCAAAAACATCTCGCTTATGTAGTCGAGATGTCATCGAAACAACCTCAGACTCGCCGACTTGGAACAATCGCAAAAACATCTCGATTGTGTAGCCAACTTTTGACTCGATTGTGATTTTGTAACGATGGCGATTCTCTCGATTGTCTTAACATCTCGGACTCGCCCATCACTAAACCAGATATCGCTAGCATAGAGTGCAAACTGTGTAAGTCCATTTTTATTAAAGTGTTTTTAAGAGCGCTTTCACATTACTCGGTGGGCGGGGTGTAATAAGGCCTTTTGAAATAAGGCCTTTAAGGCCTTATATCGCAACCAAAGTGAGATAAAGCCTTTATTTTGTCATTTTTAAAAAAAGTCTTATTTCACATTTAAAACGCAATTAGGCCTTTTTTGAAATGTGCAATAACCCCTTTATTTATTCACGCGAGAACTTATGAGAATTCCAATGAGCAAATAACTGTTATATAAATAACAGAAGGACATCACCGTGGCGGTAGCCACGGCTGTGACACACGACCGGACTTGGATAGCGTAGCCCAGAGTTATTTATTATAAGCGCGGCCGAAGGCCGCCCACGCTGAAGGGTGTACTACGCAGAAGGATATCACCGTGGCGGTAGCCACGGTTAGGGCACTCGTCCGGATGGATGGAGTAGCCCAGGGTTATTTTTTATAAGCGCGGCCGAAGGCCCCCAACGCAAAAGCTGTTCTCCGCAAAAGTTTTTTCTTTATCTTCTCTTTCCGGAGTAATATCTATGGCCCGGTCCACAGTGCTTTTGCGCAGAACATTTTTCTGCATTGGCGGCCTTTGGCCGCGCTTATAAAAAATAACCCTGGGCTACGCCATCCGTCCGGACGTGTGCCCTAACCGTGGCTACCGCCACGGTGATGTCCTTCTGCGTAGTACACCCTTCAGCGTAGGCGGGGTCTGGTACGATATGTCGAAAATTTTAATGTCGATCCCGCGTAGGAGGGCTTCGGTCGCGCTTTTAAAAAATAACCCTCAGCCGATAGAATTCTCTTTTCGAAGTAATATCTATGGCCCGGTCTACAGTACTTTTGCGGCCATTTCAACTCGCAAAGTGAAATAAGACCTTTAGAACCTTATTTCACATTTCAAGTGAAATAAGACCTTATTCTTAATAAAGGCTTTATTTCTCAATCGATAGCGATATAAGGCCTTAAAGGCCTTATTACACCCCGCCTACTCGGTGCGGTATCGGATCGACATTTTTGGTTTTCACCGAAAGTATACCGAGAGCTTACCGACCACATGTATTTCAATTGGCACTTTCACATTAGTGTTGCATACATGAAATCGGAGCGAATTAGTTTCGGTATACCGCAACGCGGTAAGACCGGCCAGTAAAATTTGAGGAATTACTGCATACACTTTTGCGGCGTAATGAAAGAAAAAGAATAAAGTCAGTGAAAATCTCGTTTCAGCTATAAATTTTGCAAGCTATAATGCCTTCGTCTTCGCTGGAAGACATTATTGTTATTATTGAGTGATTTGTTGAATTTTAAAACTTTATATTTTTAATTTCGATATTTGTTTTCCAATTTTCTGCCGAAAGTATTCCCACAAGTGTGAAAAACACAGCAACGCGGACTCGTTTCGGTAAGATGAAAATACCGAGAAAAAAATGTCGATCCGAAGTCGTACCGAGTAATGTGAAAAGGCTCTAAAGCAGGGATGGGCACACAAACACTTTCAAACAATCTCCGAAAATTAGTGTGTATTGGTGCGCCTACTGTAGGCCAAAGTGGAAAACGACAAACAATAATCAGTCTGCATGCAGATGTTGAGCGAGCAGGGTCATGTTCGCACGCCTTGCGAAATTATGAAACAACGTACGTATACAAATACATACGTATGTATGTTATATGCAAACTCTTGATAGTTTTGTTTGTTGTCTGGCAGAAAAGAATTTCAAGCGGCGACCCCTTGCTTTCACGACAGTCGAAGGCAAATTAATTATTTTTGCTAAGAGACGATCGCCTGGTCCCATCGTAAGTGCTCGTTTTACGCTCTTTATTTGTCTGTGTAGTGACAATCGGTGTGTATACGTGTGAATCGCAAACAGCTGGTCTGCCCGCGGGCAAGAGGCTGCGCAACGCTGGTTTAAATCAATGGCCGGCAAATATTTTCCTGGGAGTCGAAGTATGTTCGGCTGTCTCACGTACACAGTTCGTAATTACACGCACACAACACGAGCGTCAACAAGCAGAGCACAAAAAATCAAATTTTATTCAGTTTCATGCAAGCATTAAATGAAGCAGGTTGATACCGCATTGCTTGATTATTTAATGGTACACTGAGCATAAATGCAAATTATGTTTTATTGATTAGGTAGATGGAGTTTGAAAACGATTTCTTTTTTTGTCTAAATATTTTTAATGAATGTGATATTTCAAAAGTTAAAAATTTACCTACAGTGTTATTGACAAAAAAAGTTTAAAAAAATCAAAAAATTTCTATTAATATTTATCTGTTAAGCTATACCTACAACAGATACTTTTTGTATTACAGAACTTACTTAAATTCATAGTGCTTGAAGCACGTTAGCTTGATTTCTTCAAAAACCCACATATGAATTTAAAAAACAAAACAAAAAAAATTTAATGTGATTTTTTGCTGATCAAATGTTTAAATATGTTTTTTGATATAGGCTGTTTTGATCTATTGTGTGCACAGTGCAAAGTCAAACGCAATAACTTCCACTTTCTGCCCAACGTTTCGCTAAACTCCTTAGCATCATCAGGGGCGAATCTTTATTTAAAAACAACATAAATCAGAAAAAACAAAATTTATAGTATTACTATACATATGACGTGGCCGCTGTGGTGCAGTGGGTAGAGTGCTCTCCTGCTATGCCAGAGGTCTCGGGTACAAACCACGGTCCGAGCAACACACCAAAACAATTTTTCTAATTAGTAAAAATCCAATTATTGCATTTTTTAAGAGCAGCGGTCACCTCTCGGCAGTGAGTGGCATACCCTCCGAGAGTATTTCTGCCATGGAAAAGCTTCTCACAAAAAATGCATTCGCCGTTCGGAGCCGGCATAAAACTGTAGGTCCACCCAATTAGTAGGAAAAACAAAAAGGAGCACACCTCGAATTGGGAGAGAAGCTCGGCCATAAAACTCGTCAGAGTTATAATAGCGCCATTGTATTATATTATTACTAGCCAGACCCGTGCGCATATTGCGCAAAAAATAACAAAACATACGTGTCGCCAGTCGGTATGGTTTGTGCTGTCACGCCCATTTTAAAAAACTTATATATTTGGTTTTATGTCTACAGTGGAACTTATGGAACTTTCAATGAATTACCTATATCGCATAAACTGTTTTTATATTTTTATGTACATATATGTGGTCCCTGCCGACTTGGGTAATTTTTTTTCCACATGTTTGCCTTGGCAAGCAAATCAGTGGCCGAAGCGTAATCGATACAGTTCCTGAGTTTTGACTTATAAATCTTTGAAAATTGGCTCCTCTTGGCCCTTTTTTTAAATTTCAGCATATTTCCTCATAACGGCATAAGGTCATTGCATGGACGAAATTCCATCACTCGGGCTTTATTAGTGACTTAATTATCATGTTTTACGTGTTTTTCGAAATACATACATATACCTTATTTTCAACCCCAGCCTTCTCTGTTCCTATTAGAATCTGTGTACCAAATTTCATTAAAATCTTTCTATTTTTGCGCCAGTTAGATTATGTAAGGCCGGCCGTTCAATCAATTTTTTTTTTCATCCAGATCGTTTTGATTTATGTAAGTCTATATCTATCTCAATTATTTTATGGTCTTACGTACAACCGTTATTTGATCAAAAGTAGAAATACATGTACATATATTGTACTACGTACAGCTTTGTATAAATAAGCACATCCCATGCTGAAAACCCCCCATTCAGCGTAAGTATGAGTACACACGTGTTCGCCTAAAATAATGTGATGTTTACATACAAACATATATATAAAAGTGTTTTAAAATATACACGACTGTTCAACTGGAGCGACATCTACATTTGAAATTTGTATTTAACTATGCACTCTTGTTAGAATAAAATAATTCTGAAGGCATAGTTTTAGGCGCAAATCTTTTAGTTTAAAACATTTTATTTTTGCAAAATACTATTAAAAAAAAGTACCACGCGCAATAAAACACCGTTTAACATGCATAGCTAATTTATACCTTTAAAACGATGACTTACTTATTAATTTTGGTGAATTATGTGAGCAGAAAAAGGGATATTTGCAAAAAATAGATTAGAAATAATATATATGGTTATACATATGACGTTATTTTAACAACAAATTTTTTAAACATAACACACGAAAGAAATATAAACTTACATGAATTTTTTTCACCTAGCACTTGATCACATTTAATTACATTAATTTACATAAATACATTGATATATAAAAACATAAATTTGTCAAGTTATATATGAAAATGGTACCATTAACTCAGGTACACTTGTCCTTAACTAAATACATATTATTCTCATTTATAAACAAAGGAGGTAAGTAGCTGCAATGCATTCGGTGTCTTCTTTTTTGTTTACCGTTCTCTCTCTATTTTTTAAGATGTGCAAGCTCTCTAACGTAAACCTTGTTTTCTCTTTCTTTTCAACGTCTATTATTTTTGTATTCTCAAAGTCAGCTGTATGTCCATGTGAAAAAATATGTTGAGCGAGAAGTTATTGCGTTTGACTTTGCACTGTGCACACAATAGATCAAAACAGCCTATATCAAAAAACATATTTAAACATTTGATCAGCAAAAATCACATAAAAAAAAAATTTTTTTTCGAAGGGCCTGTCGATATACAACCGTGGTATCTTTTATTTATCTACAACATATTAAAACAACAAAAAATCAAAATGAAACACTATTACCAACATATGAAATATAAATACGGGGAAAACATATGCATGTCATTAAAAGGCTTTAGCAAACAGAAACTAAAATTCACTAAGCAACAAAAACAACTCAACTTCCTATTAGAATGCAGAAAATATGACACAATTCCCAACCATTTAAATAATCCAATAAAAAATTTACAAATAGAGACTACTTCACAAAATGTAAAGAGAGAGTTAGAAAAAGCAAAAGTCACATTTCTCAGAAAAGTATTGAACTTAGAAATCACACAAACAAACATCAACATAAAGAAGATAAGAGACCAGCTGAGCTACACGGAACAATATTTAACACGTAATCTCAGTCAAACTGATTTTGACTCATTTATCTCTCAACAAAAATGCATAAACAATAGAATAGAAAAAGAACTAGAAGAAACCCAAACACAAAAGTTAGAGAAACTTAAACAAAAGCAATTAGAGAGCTTAGGCATACATATAAATAGCGAGTGGTTTGTTAACAAAACGAACATAGAGTTCCCCGATGACATAAAATGGTTACTCTCTTTGGGCCGAAAATTTACTTTACCAACCACTAACAAAAGTTTAAATCAATGGTGGGCATTTTGACTCATATGAGCGTTACTCTCAGCACACGTATTCTTACGCTCTTATTTCAGTTGCTGTTGAGAGCGAAAAATCAATTGAGTCACAGTGGTGTTAGAACAGAATTTTCATGTCAGTTGTGTTTCAGCAAGCAAAGGGGTGACACGTATCGTCGCTTTGCTTTTATTTTTTATGCAATAGTAAGTTATGTGCTATTTAATGAATGAAAGCATTTAACAAGCAGTGAACAAACACATATACATATGTAGGTACGCACATAAATAGTATCATAAAACAATCAAGCGGTGCACGATGTTGCTTCGCTGTTGTTTGTTAATCAACTGACTGCAAATGTTCTTTGTCCCATGGTAGCCACTTTACGCTCGCGGTTACCAATACATGCTTACATTTCATTTGCCCACCAATGGTTTAAATCATGCCTCGGCGTTTCATAGATCTTAAGATCAGACAAACAAGTTATGCTCTTCACACAGACAGGTTGCGCTCTTTGTTTAAAAAATTATTTAGTCGTCGCTGAACAAGTGGCCAAACAACATCGTGTGTGGCTATCGCATGTTTGCGCAGCGAATGTTAAAAATTTGCATGTACGTATGTACATATATGCATGTATGTATGTTTGTTCGCCATACCCTGCAAAAAAATGTGCGATTAATCCCGAAAGAGATTTGTCCCAGATTCATCTCTTTCGGAAACAATCGGTCCACAATTAGTCCCCGATTGTTCCCGCACGGGTATAAATGTAGACCAATTGTTCCCGAAAGGGTACAAATCTAGATTGATTAAATGTAGAAATTTTACAAAAATATTCAATGTATGAATTTAAAAAAATGTATAATAATAGGTAAAACTGAACACCCTTTCTTTTAATAACAATAATGAATAATAATTTTAACAAAATGTTACCAAAAATTCCTATTGGAAAATCAATTACAATTATAAACTCAATACTGACTATTTAAGAAAATTTTTATTTATTGATTATTATTATTTTTTACAAACGTAAAACTTATTGTATAATCTTTACTTAAATAGGCATGAACATTTATAATTTTTAAAGATTGTTTTAAAAAATAGCCTTGGCTAATTTTGAAAAATTCCTCACATGTATTTTACACTCGCATAATGCATTCTCAGAACTTAAAATATTTTGAGGAGATATTTATTTTTTTTAAAAGATTTCACTACAGGATGAAAGCTAATCGAATAAACTTTCTTCTAACATTTATAACAATAATTTTTACATTTTCATAAAAAATAGCCTTGGTTTACAACTTTGGATGAAAGCGATTAATCTACATTTGTACCCGTTCGGGTATACAAATTGAACAATTAGTCTCTTCACAGGATATTCTCGAAAAAATGCAATCAATTCGCCCCATATAAAGGGATGTAAAATTGTACTAGTCGCATGCTCCCTTGCGATTGATCCCGGACACGTCCCGTATTAATCGAATTTTTTGCAGGGTAGCGATCAAAGCGCTCTCACTTATAAGGACCGTTCGGCGGCAGCAAATTGCTGCAAATTGCAGAAAAAACTGCAAATTCGCGTTTTTTGAGGCATAAACTCAGTCAAAATTTGCAGAAGAGAGCGCAATTTTGACAGTTCAAAGAAGAAGAAAGCTGCAAAGTTTTACTGACGAAATTTGTCGTTGCAAAGTTCAGTAGACTGAAAAAACATATGATTTGCGATCATATGGTTACAATTTAAAAAAAATTCGAAAGTGATTTCAAGTCAAAAAACTATGAAAATCGGGAATATATGTGATTCAATAGAAAATGAAGTGAGAAAATTATATTATTTTAATTTATAAAGTTTATTTAAATGATTTAATTTGTTTAATAAGGTACCAGCTAAAAGGAAACGTGTTAATGACCGCGCAGTGCGATCATCGTCTGCACTCTCGGGATTCTGCGTTGTTGAATCGCAAATAGGAAGTTGTATACTACTCAAATGGGAAAATTGTCCATTAATGTCGCACGCCTCGAAAAAATAACTTTTTCACAGATGTTATAACAGAAATAAAAACCTGCCGGAAACTTATAGTTTATGAGATATTTGTTGGTAAAGTTGTAAAATCCGCCAAACAAAACACCAAAACTGCGCACTATTACCGAGGAAATACCTTTTTGCGTTGACGGCCTTGGGCCGCACGTTAAAAAGATAACCCTCAGCCGGCAGAATTCCTTTTCTGGATTTATTCCTGGACCAATCCACAGTGCTTTTGTGTAGAACATAGGACACTGCACATTTATCTTTCCCGGGAAATTTTTCCATTGTTCCAGCACGCCACGAGAAAAATGACTTATACATGGGTGTAGAGGAGCTATCACAGATCCCAAATCTGAAAACCAACCTTGCCGGAGATAGGTAAAATTTTAGACGAGCCCCCCACGGCTAGAAAAAAATGTTTTTTTTTAGGAGGGTAGAGGGGGCCCCCAGATTACAAAACTGAAGACCCCACCTAACGGAGGCCTATAGTTCCCGAGATATTTGCTGTTAAAGTTCCCATACAAATTTCACCACACATGCAGTTTAGCGAAAATTTCGCAAAAGAATACTTTTCTGCGTTGGCGGCCTTCGGCCGCGCTTATAAAAAATAACCCTGGACTACGCCATCCGTCCGGACAGGTGCCCCAACCGTGGCTACCGCCACGGTGATGTCCTGCGTAGTATTTTCACAACTTTAAGAAGGAATATCTCGGGAACTATAAGCCTCCGGCAAGTTTGGTTTTCAGTTTTGAGATCTGTGATAGCTCCTCTACACCCATGTATAAGTCATTTTTCTCGTGGCGTGCTGGAATAATGGAAAGCCGACCCGCTTTCCCTTCGATTTCATTTCGTAAAATTTTAATTTTGTTATGCACTTGTGAATAAAGACAAACAGCTGATTTGCTGCAAATTTTGACAAACTTCTGTTCGTTGAAATGCCAGTAAATTTGCATAAGTTTCTCTCTTTCGGAGAGCAAGACATATTTTTCTTTGTTTGCAAATTGCTGCAATTTGCAGCCGCCGAACGGACCTATACACTTGCATTTACAAATTTGCCGAGCCCTGGTTTAAATCCCTTAAAGATCATCGCGGAAATGGAAGAAGCAATCCAACAAATACCCGACGAAAGAGACAAAGAAATTGAGAGAAACAGACTGAGCAATGGTATAATACAACACAAACGGCGCATCAAGCATAACCCAGCAGACAAATTCATATTAGAAACATTAAGTAAAACAAAATCTTTTTTAAGTAAATATAGGGATGAAATCATTGTAACAGATTCAGACAAAGGAAATAAGACAGTTGCAATGTACAGTCATGACTACAAAGAAAATATGAATGAGTTACTGTTAGACAAGAATACATATAGACCAGCGAGAAATGATCCGACAAATACGTTACATAAACAGAATAACGCTATAATTGAAAACTTATACAAGAACAAAATAATTAACTTCACGGAAAAGCAACAACTCACATGTAATTCAGCATTTGCCCCGCGTCTTTACGGTCTTCCCAAGATACACAAAGATAACCTACCCCTTCGCCCGATCGCATCATCTGTCGGCGTACCTTGCTACAAATTATCGAAATTTATAGGAAAAATTCTAAACAACATCACATCTGACGAATAAAACATTAAAAACTCCTTTAAATTAAAAGAAAGACTAGACGACATAGAGCTAAGAAACGACGAGATACTCATATCACTAGATGTGGTATCACTATTCACCAACATACCGACCTACCTCGCGATAAAAATAATAATGAATAAATTCAATAAAATTCAAACTCAAACCAAAATACCAAAGAACACGTTCCTTCAAATCCTTAATTTTTGCTTAAAAGACAACAACTACTTCATGTATGACCAAAAAATTTTCACTCAAAACTTCGGGATGCCGATGGGTAATCCTCTCTCCCCAACAATAGCCGACATAGTAATGGACGACTTATTAGATTACTCCTTATCAAATTTGAAACGATATCACAACATCGACATCAGATTTATAGTTAAATACGTTGATGACATTTTTGCTATTGTTAAAAGAAATGACGTAGAAACTATTCTCAAAACTTTCAATAACTATCACAACAAATTGAATTTCACAATAGAGCAAGAAAATAATTCACAACTCCCTTTCCTTGACGTTCTTTTGCACAGAGAAAATAATAAAATTATACTTGACTGGTATTGCAAACCTATTTCTTCAGGACGTATTATTAACTTTCTATCTGCCCAACCCATTAAATACAAAATAAATGCGGCGAAAAACTTAATAAATAAAATTCTCACACTAAGCCACCTAAATTTCGACAAGGAAATATAAACAAAATTTATAAAATACTGACCAGCAACAACTATCCAACTCACCTAATTAAAACACTCATTTCAGATCACATGCTAGTAACAAATCGAACTCACAATAAAACGGTTACCACACCAATTACTGACGAAGCAATGCAATATTACAGTGTCACTTATATACCAGGTTTAACAGAGAATCTTGACCACAACATACGTAAAAAAACAAAAAACATCTCCCTAGCGTACAAATCAAATCACACTCTCTCGAAAATTTACAGCAAAACCAAAAGTCCAATCAACCCCCACCAACAAGCTAACGTAGTGTACGAAATCCCCTGCAAGGGCAGCGGGGAGTCGCACTGTAACAAAGTATACATAGGGACAACAAAAAGACCACTGGGTGTACGCCTAACTGAGCATGATACAGACATACGGAAAAAGAAAACAAACACAGCTCTCGCTCAACATATTTTTTCACATGGACATACAGCTGACTTTGAGAATACAAAAATAATAGACGTTGAAAAGAAAGAGAAAACAAGGTTTACGTTAGAGAGCTTATATAATAATATAATACAATGGCGCTATTATAACTCTGACGAGTTTTATGGCCGAGCTTCTCTCCCAATTCGAGGTGTGCTCCTTTTTGTTTTTCCTACTAATTGGGTGGACCTACAGTTTTATGCCGGCTCCGAACGGCGAATGCATTTTTTGTGAGAAGCTTTTTCATGGCAGAAATACTCTCGGAGGGTATGCCGCCCACTGCCGAGAAGTGACCGCTGCTCTTAAAAAACCCAATAATTGGATTTTTACTAATTAGAAAAATTTGTTTGGCTCGGACCGTGGTTTGAACCCGAGACCTCTGGCATAGCAGGCGAGCACTCTACCCACTGCACCACAGCGGCCACGTTAGAGAGCTTGCACATCTTAAAAAATAGAGAGAGAACGGTAAACAAAAACGAAGACACCGAATGCATTGCAGCTACTTACCTCCTTTGTTTATAAATGAGAATAATATGTATTTAGTTAAGGACAAGTGTACCTGAGTTAATGGTACCATTTTCATATATAACTTGACAAATTTATGTTTTTATATATCAATGTATTTATGTAATTTAATGTAATTAAATGTGATCAAGTGCTAGGTGAAAAAAATTCATGTAAGTTTATATTTCTTTCGTGTGTTATGTTTAAAAAATTTGTTGTTAAAATAACGTCATATGTATAGTAATACTATAAATTTTGTTTTTTTCTGATTTATGTTGTTTTTAAATAAAGATTCGCCCCTGATGATGCTAAGGAGTTTAGCGAAACGTTGGGCAGAAAGTGGAAGTTATTGCGTTTGACTTTGCACTGTGCACACAATAGATCAAAACAGCCTATATCAAAAAACAAAAAAAAATTAATTTTCAAAAAAAAATCACCCTTTCCAAAAAACTTGAAAAAAGTTCAAGTAGACACAAAACATAAGATATACATATATGTTTTCCTATCAAATTTAAGTTACGTCGACCACGTCAAAATTTATCTGTTAACTTATACAAAATATACATTTTTTCCAGTGCAATACCACCATCACATAAGCATTTTTGAGCGTAACATACTAATACTCCCACATATTGCGTCCTCTCACCGTGCCTCTGGTTTAAAATTTAAACTTTAAATTAACAAATCGGGAAATTTCGATATAATGCACACGGCCCCGGAATTTAAAGTTTTTTTTTTACGCTTTAACACTTTTTTATAATGCCGCGATCCCGGGATTCGGACATTAACTGTTCGGAAAAAATGTGTCCTTTGTGGTTTGATGATTAATTTTAATGGATTTTGGGGCGCTGATTTCGAAAATCACATTGAAAAAGTCCCATCACGTCAGGTACTTAAGTTATTTAGCAAAAAAAAAATGGCCAAATTAGGCTAGGTCTTCCTAGTTTTCAATTTATATTATTTTCTAGTCGTCTCTTATTAAACAAAAAACGTACTGAATGGTTGCATTAAACATCAATGAATAAGTTTTCATAAACATTAATTTCAGTGTGTATGAAGGTAATAGATCCAAGCGAAGTTCTATATTAAAATATAATGTATACAATTTTAAAGACGGCATATCATTACATTGCTTAGTTTGTTTATTACACTTACTTACACACATGCATATTTTCAAAATAAAGGTTTATTCTTTTGCATTTATGAAAACAAGCTCTGCAAATTTATTAACTTTTCGCATTTTTAGGTTGCTCGAAACGTGTTTTAAGATTTTCTAATAAAAGAATGTTGTATGGCAGGATTCTAAATGCGGAATTTTTAAAAGCGGAATTTCAAAAGCAGAATATTAAAAAAAGCAGAATTTTGAAAAGCAGATTTTTGAAAACCAGAATTTTGGTAGATAGAATTTCATTACCAACACTCAATATTTTGCACTTGTTCGATCTTTTCTACTTTCTAAAAAACAATATAGCTATTCCTGGTTTCTATAAAAATTAATTCTAAATTTTATTATCAACTTTTCGTACGGATCCCTTTATGTATATTTCCCTGCGTGAGTTCTTATTTTCACTGCTGTGCCCCCTTCTCCACCCAATTCTAACCCTTGTTAGTTTGTAAATGCACCTTGTAAAATAAATTGATTACTTAAGTACTATTTCCTGTTTGTTATGTTTGTAAAAAATTAATTAATTTTTATATATGTATTAATTTATAAGCCGTAAAAGCAAAACATGTGTGATTAAACGCTATTGATTTCTTCAATGCTTGTTTTTGTTCCCAGTTTTCGTTAGTGTTTTCGCCGCAACCCTCAACAAGATGGCAAGCATCGCATTCATCATCAGTCCGCCGATAACTCGTCGATGCGGCAACGCACAGCATGCTCTACAACTTCTAGGCTGGGATAGTCCAGTTCTTTGACCAGGCACAAAGTAGCGGATAGTAAATTCGAACTCTAAAAATAATAACAATAAAGTTATTGGAATTGATTTAATTTGTATACATTAGATAAGCCAATGGCAATCACCCTCTGCAATTAGAGCTTCTAATTTGGTAAGAATTAATTATCTGTAACAATTATATTTACCCCGTCACACAGTGACGTTCGTAAATCTATATATTAATAGGCTAACATTTTTCCCATACAAACAATTGCCAGGCTGTTTAGCACATTTAACATACTCATATCCACATAATATTGATATGGATGTGTTCGTATGAGTCAGGAGCAGAGCATGGGCATATAATTTTTTCTATAAATTATTTAATTTGTTTATAATTAATAAATAAAGTTTTTAGTTAAGAGAAATAGATATCGTAAAAATGTTTACAAATATCGTAAACACAGTTGAAGAGTTGCTTTAATTTCAAAGCACTCTCTCTCTCTTCCTTTTTTATATGCGTTGGGATCACATTCGAAAATTGCATTACACTCAAATCTCTGCTCTATGAGTGATTTGTAGATGGATTATACTAAAAAATTGCATTACACTGAAATCTATGTCTCTATGAGTGATTCGTAGATTTTCTATTATGATTTTTATAAACGCCAGAGCGATAGAGCGCAAGAAAACTAAAAAGCTCCAAGAAGTAGGCCGTGCAATATTCCATACTATAGAGAAAAAGGAGCAACCAATTACAATAAAACGTACATGGAAAATTAAAACCAGCCACTTTGGCGCTCAAATATTTTATATGGATGCCACACTTATTTACTTTAGATTGTGCCAATACATATGTGTACTTTTTAATTATTTTCATTTAATTTTTGTTTTCATTTCTCTTTATTCAATGTGAGGTCTTTTTTATTTTCACTTATTTATTATTTTATTTCCTTTTATTTTTTATTTCCATTTATTTATTATATTATTTGCTTTTATTTAAATATTTTGTTCTTTTTATTTCAAATTTACTTAATTCGTATTTATTTCATATATTAGGTGTTTTTTATTCTTTTTTTCATTTCAATTTTTGTTTTAATTTCGCTTTATTTACTGTTAGACCTTTTTATTTTCATTTATTTATTATTTTATTTCTTCTATTTATTATCTTATATCCTTTTATTTTACTATTTTTCCCTTTTTCTTTTATTTAAATATTTTGCTCTTTTCATTTCAATTTTACTTAATTCGTATTTATTACACTTTATTACTTTATTTATATTTGTACCATTTTTGATTTACTTCGTTTTTGCTTCGTTGGCAAATGTGCCCACTATCTTCTATATATTAATAGGCTAACATTTTTCCCATACAAACCATTGCCAGGCTGTTTAGCACATTTAACATACTCATATCCACATAAAATTGATATGGATGTGTTCGTATGAGTCAGGAGCAGTGCATGGGCATATAATTTTTTCTATAAATTATTTAATTTGTTTATAATTAATAAATGAAGTTTCCACTTAAGAGAAATAGATATAGTAAAAATGTTTACAAATATCGTAAACATAGTTGAAGAGTTGCTTTAATTTCAAAGCCATCTCTCTCTCTCTTCCTTTTTTATATGCGTTGTGATCACATTCAAAAATTGCATTACACTCAAATCTCTGCTCTATGAGTGATTTGTAGATGGATTACACTTAAAAATTGCATTACACTGAAATCTATGTCTCTATGAGTGATTCGTAGATTTTCTGTTATGATTTTTATAAACGCCAGAGCGATAGAGCGTAAGAAAACTAAAAAGCTCCAAGAAGTAGGCCGTGCAATATTCCATATTATAGAGAAAGAGGAGCAACCAATTACAATAAAACGTACATGGAAAACTAAAACCAGCCATTTTGGCGCTCAATTATTTTATATGGTACAACTGGAATTTGGAAAGTGTTGCTTATCTCCGCGAAAAGGAATAATTTTTGTACCAATACAAAGTTGAAAAAATAATAACTTTTTGGTTGCTTGTTTTTCCGACAGGGTAGGAATATCATGTATTGTGGAACGATTTTCCGTCATCCCTTGTCAAGTTTGGTTTGGAGACAAACCGGTTTCGGCTAATATGCGCCATCTTCAGTGTCTTCTTTCGTTCAAACCAAACTTGACAAGGGATGACGGAAAATCGTTCCACAAGACATTGAAAAAATAAATTACATGGTCGAATTTCGAGCACCGGCGATACTACACCTTTTTCAGTGGTACTTCAAAAAGCACTGTACTTCAAAATAGTAAATTTTATTTCAAAAGTCGTAATATGTACTTCCATTAAGTAACATTAATTTCAAAATACACCAAATATATTTAAAAAAAAGCGAATCGTAATTAAAAATATATAAAATTTATTTCAAAAAGCGTTATATGTACTTCCAAATGTAAAAAATGTACTTCAAAAGGTGTACATATTTCGAAAAGTATCAAGTGCTTCAGAAAACACTGTGAATACCGTATTTTTTAATCAACATATGTACATACATATATGTATAAATTGGTACAATATTTGAATTTAATTTAATGTTCTTTGAAGTACATTTTATACTTTATGAATTTAATGTATCTGTATGGAAGTATATATTAGTACTTTTGAAATAAAACTGAATATTTTGAAGTACATTTTATGTGTTTTGAATTAAATATTACTATTTTGAATTACATGTAACGACTTACGAAATATACATTTTGATTTTGGAAGTACTGTTGGAAAAGGTGTAGTAGTAATAATTGAGCTCGGAACCTAAGGTTTTCAGTAAACTGTGAAAATTTGAACAAAATCCACCCACTAATACGCTAACCACCCATATAATGGTATTCTTGAAATTTTAATATTTTCATAACTACGAGTATTATAGCTACACTGATCATCAATTTATAACGAAAAAGCAGATAAATTTTTTATTTTTTTTATTAATAGGAACAAAAATATTCACAAACATAAATCACATTTCACTGGCTTTGATTTCAATTAAGAATAAGATATATGAATAACACTCCATCACGTTGGTCTCCTTGTCGTTGGGGATGGGGCTTAAATGGGGACCAGGGTGAATTCCCCTTGAGGGACCTGCCCTGTCTCTCCATGAACTAAGAGGGAAGCTCCGTATGGTACCCTTGGGCGCATCCTGCCTATCGCGGCAAGCAGGTTGTATCCCAGGTGTCCCATGCGCAGATCACCGCACCAACACACACACAAAAACCCCCTAATCCAGGGTGTTATGCGTTTCCGTGCCCATTGGATGGTTTGCAGTCAGGGGTAACCGACTGTATTCTTACGGAGCCTCCCGGATACCGGTCCACCTCCGGGAGTAACGGTGGACTTGCTGCGGTAAGGGGCTCTACCGTAGTCGACCGTTCCCTTTCCCCCTTTCCTTACTTCAGGTCGCCGAAAGGTCTCGTCTCAGTAGGCGACCGCACAAAACAGAAATAAAATGAATAAAAAACAAAGAGCCTCGGATCCCTGCACGGGTAACGATGCCGCCGTTGGACTTGGCGATAAAGTAGTAACCAACCCCTCGGGTACCGCTAAGACGGCGCCGAGCGGGCCTTCACGGCCCACATCACAACTTCGACCACCTATGCAAGCAGGCAGGAAGACTAAACCCCTTGAGGGTAAGCCGACTACTGCCGTCAAAGCTGGTACAGCTAAGCCCCTTGAGGGAAAGCAACCACCAGCTGAGCGGGCACGGGTGGTCTCCCCAATCCCTCAACCGGGCACCTCTGAACGGCAGGCAGTGGAGAGCAGCACCAAGTCCTCCACGGACGAAGTGCAAGCCCCTGCTCCTGCCAGGGACTCTCTTACCAAGCCCGCTGAACACCCCGAGTGTTCTAAGGCTAGTAAGAGGATTCCGATATCGGTGCGCAGCCAGCGAAATGTTCGCAGCGCCGCCAAAATCGTAGAGAGGACTAAAAATCTTCCCTACGACAAATTGACGGCGGAGCAGAAGAGTTCGTTGGTTTGGGCAAAGAAGATTCTCGCTGCCAAACAGGCTAAAGCGACTTCCGGTCCGACAATCACCCCCCAGTCTGGTCCCTCGACATCTAAACAGGCACTGACCTCAAAGAGACCCCGATCTCTAGAGAACGCTTCGAACGTTCCAAAGAGGCACAGGCCTTCGAACACTCCTCCTGCCCTGACCAAAACTTTCAGCGAGGCGGCGAAAGCCACCTTAACGCTGGCAGTTATGGACCGCGGCCACCCGGACGGGAACCTGTCCCCGGAAAAGTGGAAGATGATCCTCATAGGTCTTCTCAGGAACTATGAGGAGCTTCTGGACCGTTTTCCGGGGCCTCCTCCTGATATCCGGGATGGCGGATGGCATCAGGGCAGAATAAAGCTCGTAACATGCGCAGATGAGCGCTCGTACGAGCTTTATAAACTGGCTATGTCCGAGGTGGGTGAGCTGTGGCCCGGGTCTGACTTGGTTGCGGTCAGTAAGGAAGAAATTCCGAACAGACCGAGAGCCTGGGTCTGGGTCCCGGCTGAGCCATCTGATCCGGATAAAATTCTGAGGATCATCTCTCGCTCCAACGCGGAAATGCCCACAAGCGATTGGAGGGTAGTACGTGTTGGTGACGTGAGGGAGATGCAACGCCAGGTTGGGCTTGTCATAAGCGAGGCGTCTCTCCCGTGGATTGAGAAGCAAGGTGGTACAATCCGCTACGGCCTTTTTACCATCACGCCGAAAATCAGAAGGGATGATCCCCAGAAGGAGGATGAATTGGTAGCCGACGAGGACAACCCTGGTCTTCCGAGCCTTGGGGCTGAGGGCAGCGCCCTGAGCGCACCCGATCCGCAGGGCTCTGGGGATGGGGGGTGTTCTACGAAAGCATCCAATTCCATTTCTGTGGAGGTAGGGGGCAACGCCATGAGCGAACCCACTACCCCCTTAACTATGGACGTCCGGCTCCATGCAACACCTCGAGTGGACATGGGGCCGCTAATGAACGGGCAGACAGCACTCTGGACTCCGAGAGCGATACGTTCTCGGTGTCTGAGTTGGTAGGCCCGTTCTACAACATGCTCGACGAATGCACGCTGCTGCCTCCGGAGGAGGCCGACTTTGACTCCACAGTCATTGAGGTCTCCGAAGGAGCGGGTACAGTAGCGGCGGACGTCGAGATGCATTCCGACGACCAAAATGATGCAGGTACTGCAAATTAACCTGCATCACTCCAAAGCAGCTTCGGCTGCACTACTCTTACGTCTCAGCAAGACTGCTGAGGCGATCGTTCTGGTCCAGGAGCCTTGAGTCGTTGGATCCAGGGTCTGTGGCCTCAAATCTGGGGACTACCATGTGGTGGCAGCACCTGCGACAGGTAGGACCAGATCATGTATTCTAATACACAAAACTCTTTCCTACTTTATGGTATCTCTTTTCAGCGACGAAGATATGGTCTGCATCAGCCTCGAGCTGAAAGGTAAACCGATATGGGTCGCCTCTGCTTATTTGGCGTATGACCGCCCCATTTCTGGGCAAGATCGGCTACTTGGTGCGGTTAAGGAAGCCGAACGTTTAGGGCTCCAACTGCTGATAGGGGCCGATGCCAATGCCCACCACACAACATGGGGCTCATCGGATGTAAACGCGAGGGGTGAGTCTCTTTTTGATTTTATTATATCTAATAATTTATCTATATGTAACTCTGGAGGCAAACCTACTTTTGTCACCGCAAACAGGAGTGAGGTACTTGATATCACTCTGGTCACAGGCCCGCTCTCTGACTATGTCAAGGAATGGCAGGTGTCCGGAGAAAACTCCTTCTCTGATCATATGTATATAACTTTTAATCTACTCTTGAGACCTCCGCTTAGAGCGGGATACAGGAACAGGAGGCGTACGGATTGGGCTCTGTTTAATCAGAAACTGTCTGCTACGCTCCTTGAGCACGCTTCTCTCGGTATGTTAAGCCTACCGTTAACAACTGATGAAGCGCCTATCTCCAATAACGGGTCTGTTTCTCTCGGTGTGCTGGACACATCGTCAAAAATCGATGAAGCAGTTGACTTTGTTACTAAATCCTGTAACGCTGCTTTCAAGAGTGCCTGCCCGGAGGTCATAGTTCGGGGTAAAAAGAAACCTTATTGGTGGAACCCAGAGATCTCCAAGCTTCGGCTTAACAGCAGAAAACTCTTCAACCAGGCGAAAACAACTGGCAACTGGCAAGCCTACAAGGATGCCTTAAAAATTTTCAAGAAGTCGATCCAAAGAGCTAAAAGAGACTCATGGAAAAACTTCGCTAGCGACATAGAAGAAATCTCTGAGGCCAATCGTCTACGAGAGGTCCTCTCTACTAACCCAGTTCCCCCAAGCTGTATCCGAATGCAAAATGGGGACTGCGCCACATCTAGTACTGATATTCTGAACACCCTGGTCACCACACACTTCCCAGGGTGCACCTCGGAACCTTATAGAACCTACTCTAACCCCAGGACATCTAATGACCTGGAGCACATAATTACTAACAGAAGGGTAAAATGGGCAATTAAATCCTTCAAATCTCCGGGAATAGATGGGATCTTTCCTGCTGAATTACAGGCAGCAAGTGATACTCTAATCCCTCTACTTGTTCCTATCTATAAAGCCTGCCTCAACCTGTCATACATTCCTCTAGAATGGACTAAGGCGAAGGTGATCTTTATTCCTAAAGGGGGCAGAGCCTCCTACAGCAGCTCAAAGGATTTCAGGCCGATAAGCCTGACCTCTTTTCTACTCAAAGTTCTTGAGAGATTGCTGGATGTCTATATCAGGCTCCGTGCGAATACTCTATCTCCTTTTCAACACGCTTATTCCAAAGGCAAGTCCGTAGAGACTGCTCTACACGCTATCACTTCCAAGATAGAAAAGGGGCTAGCCTTTAAGGAATTCACACTGGGCATCTTTCTCGACATAGAAGGAGCTTTCAACAATGTTCTACCGGGAGCCGTTACCACCGCCCTACGGGACTTGGAGGTAGAGGAGGCTCTCGTGAGGTTTGTCGAACTTCTTCTTAGTAGAAGAGCCATTATTTCTGAAATGGGTAATTCAGCGATAACTAGGTATGCCAACAGGGGAACACCCCAGGGTGGAGTTTTGTCTCCTCTGCTTTGGAACCTAACGGTGAACACCCTGCTCTCTAAACTTCAGCACACGGGCTGCCAGGTCATTGCGTACGCCGATAACATCGCCCTGACAGCGACTGGCAAGCATATACCGGTGCTGAGCGACCTTTTGCAAAATGCACTCAACATTGTAAAAACCTGGTCTCTGAAATGCGGGCTCAGTGTCAGCTCTGAGAAAACGGAAATGGTTCTGTTTACCCGCAAACATAAGATACCTGAATTCAAACCTCCGTCCATAAATGGGAAGGAGATTAAACTCTCTACCGAGGTTAAATACCTTGGTGTTATTCTAGACAGAAAACTAAACTGGAAACGGAACGTAGAAGTACGATCCCAAAAAGCCATGTTAGCACTTTACGCATGTAAATCAGCGATAGGCAAGAGATGGGGACTTAACCCCCACCCCAAATCGTCCATTGGCTGTACACAGCGGTAGTGCGACCTATTCTCTTCTATGCAGTCACCATATGGTGGCCAGCACTGGAACTCGAAACCAATAAGAGCAAATTAACTAGAGTGCAGCGAATGGCTTCCATGCTTATTAGCGGAGCCCTTCCCTCCACCCCAACTAAAGCTCTCGAAACCATCCTATTTCTTCTCCCCACGGATATACAGGGGAAACTCATTGCCAGCTGCAACGCGGCAAGGCTCAATGCAACCGAACCCTGGAGGGACACCAGATTCGGGCACGCTCAAATTCTTAGTAACGTCCCTGCCAATTTTCTAAAGCTGGACTATGCAATACCAGCCTTTTGTTGGGATAACAAATTCTCCACAAGAATCCCGGAGAGGAGCGAGTGGAAGAACTTAGGGGATCCCGACCCTAATACACTGCACCTTTACACGGACGGCTCTAAATTGAACAATAGAGTTGGAAGTGGGTTTTTCTGCGAAAAGCTTCATCTGAAAGTAAGTTTGCGCCTACCTGATCACTGCAGCGTCTATCAGGCTGAGCTCATAGCCATATGGGAAGCAGCTCGTCGCCTGGCAGATCTGCCAGACATAAATTCTATCAAAATCTTCTCTGACAGCCAAGCTGCCATAAAATCCTTACAGAGTAACAATACTACATCTATAGTTGCAATGAAATGTAGGGAGTCTTTGAACAAACTAGCCGAAAGGTGCGACCTGAACGTCATTTGGGTTCCAGGCCATAGCAACGTTCGGGGCAACTGCATTGCAGATGAGTTAGCAAGGGAAGGCACAAGCTTGCAGGATATCACATCTCGGACATGGGTTGGCCCCCCGCTTAACTCATGCAAGCTTTGGTTAAGATCTCGCTCCATTGAACAGGCTAACGCTAGATGGGCCAAGGAGTCAACTTGTGTGATTTCTAGGCAAATCTGGCCTAGACTGGATGAGGCTAGGTCTGTATCGGTGCTGCATCTGAATCGGCTCTCTATAGGTCCGCTGGTGGGACTTCTAACAGGCCATTGTCTTATGGGCACTCACGCCTCTCGCATGGGCCTATATAAAAACGACTTCTGCCGCAGCTGTAGGGACGTGGAGGAAATAGAGAGTGTTGAGCACTATCTATGCCACTGCCCCGCACTGTCGCTATCCAGGTACCGCTTCCTCCATAAACACTTTTTCGAGTGCCTGGCGGAGATGGAAAATGCAAGGACACTAGATTTTCTGCGCTTCATGAAACAAACGCGCTGGTTTAGCTTCACGGGCATCTAATCTTATCATACTTTTGAATCTAATTTTTCCGGAAAGGTTTGTAAATAGGGATAAGGAAGCTAGGGCTCCCGTGTGGTATCACAATGGGCCACCTCGGCCTAAGTGTGTCCCCGCTTTCATGAATTGCGGAGACAGCCACCTCAACCTAACCTAACCTAACCTATATAAATAACAAGTAAGGAAGCCTAGGTTCGAGTGGAATCGAACATTAGGTACTCAGCTGTATGCATTTTTTATATAAAACGAGTGCCGCATAAAGTGGGCTCAGCCACGCCCATTTTCAAAATTTGTATCAATCATCCAACTAAGCATATAAATATTATTGTTAGTGCAAAATTTCATTCCTTTATGACTTCTAGTTACAAAGATGTCACGTTACAAATTCCCAAAGGGTGTTCCGGAAATATCTTTGTTAAAAAGTAGGCGTGATCATAACCCGATTTTGCTAAATTGTTGAACGTGTATTACCACAGGTTGTAAAAGTTTACACACAAAGTTTCGTCATAATATCTCAATTATTTGTAGAGTTATGGGCTCTGAAATCTTGTAGATTTCATTTATTTAAAAAGGGGCGGTGCCACGGTTTTTATTAGTCCCCTTTATAGTTTCCATATATAAAATTGGCCGTGGTCATCAACCGATTCCGCTAAAATTTTGAACATATATTACCACACGTTATAAAAGTGTACACACCAAGTTTCGTCATAAAATATCAATTATTTGTTGAGTTATAGCATAGGTCTTCAATGCCACCGCGCTTCCGCGCTTTTTGTTTTTGTGCCGCGCTTAAGCATAGGCAAGCGCGCCGAAAATCACCACGACCGCGCATTCTATCCTCTTGCCTACAAACCAAATTGAATGCTATACACATTAGGAACAGCAACGCAAATTTACTATTAATTCATGTAAAATTACCTATAAAAGAATAATTTTGAAATTGATTTTGGTCTAAACAATTTTTCACTATCAGACCTGGAAGACAAAATTAGGTGTTAGTTTATTTTATTATATTGAACACTTTTAAAAGTATGCAAAGAAACCTGAATTTTCAAAGCAACCAATTCCGACTGGGTATGTGGACGCGCCATTTTTGGCTTCCATTTTTCTTTTTTATTTTCTGCAGAAGCTTGCGAAAGAGAGAGAGAGAGGCCCACACACTGAGAGAAATTGAGTCCATCTTTTATTTGAAATTTAAGATTTGATACGGAATTCTATAGTGATATGTGTACATGATCCAATTAAAAGGTCATGTCAGTTCGCTGGCCGCCATATTTCTTTCGGTTTTAGAAAAAAGTATTAGGTCCTCATACGTCATTTCCTTTTGCCATTGGCACAGCTGTTTGTTTGGTTGTTCGCGGCTTTATTGGTCCTGTGACGTAAGCAGTATTTGACATTTCCGCCTACTGGCATTACCGTCTCAATATATATACCGTGATATGTGTATGTACATATGTATGTACGTATGTACGTATATACCTATCACAGATGGGCATACTGCAGTAAACTCAGTAATGCAGTAAAAAGCAGGTGCAGTAAAGCTTACTGAATGCTCATGAAATTGCAATAGCTATTAAAATATTACTTAATGTTGCAAAATATTCGAGTTCAAACTGGGTTTTGCGAAAATTTTCGGTAGAAAGTCAAAGACAAACATTTTACTGCTTGAATACTGGTAATGCATTACTACTGATACTTCACAATGCCCATCTATGATACCTATGTAGATTTTATAACACCCTTTTATTAGCTTCACCTGTATGCATATGGGTAATTTCTTTGTGCCTAAAAATACGCAACATATTTACTAATGATATTAATTCAATCAGATGACGCTGTTTTAGCTATAAATTAAACTTTATTTATTAAAGCGTGCGCTAATAATGATAAATAAAAAAACGCACAACACCAGCACGATCTGCGGAAGAAATCGATAGAATATAAAAAATTAAAGAATGCGCTGCTATGATAAAAATCGAAGGAAAAATTGAGTAATAATTGTTTGAACATTTTCGATTTCGATCACTATTACCAGTCCTGAATTATGTGAAATTTATTCGTTTTTTTAAGACCGAAAAGAAAGTAAAAAAATTAAAAAAAAATTAAAAATGAAGAAAAGTTAAAAAATATATAAAATATTTAAAAAAAAATACACAGAAATATATTTATTCTCTTTATCTAACAAACAATTATCAATTTATAAATTTTCGAAATTTTTCGGGTGTAATTTTAATAATGGAAGAAGTGGGCGGCCGCAATTTTTTTGCTCTTATTGTCGGCCATGATTTTTATTTCAAAGTACCGGTGCCCGCGCTTCCATAAGGGCTTTGTGGAGATTACTGAGTTATAGGCTCAGAAATCTCGTATATTCCTGCGATGCCACGCCCATTTTCCAAAATTTTTGTGTTTTTTGTTTTATGTCCGTAGTTGGACTCCTGCCACAAAATTTCAATGATATATCTTTATATTTGACAGAGATATCGCTAATAAATACATTTTATTTATTAGGCCCCTTTATAGTTTCCATATATAAAAGTGGGCGTGGCCGCCAACCGATTTTGGCAATTTTTCGTCCAAACATTTTCCTAAGTAAGTATACCACGCGTACCAAATTTCATCGATATACCTTTAACGGTTTCTGAGTTATGACTCACAAAACTTTAAATATTTGCCCCGTAATAAGTGGGCGTGGCATTCCTTTGCAAATTATAGGTCAAAATATATAATACTCGCTACAACTCATCCAAATAATAGAAAAAACTGTTGTGTAGTTTTTGAGAATTTCCAATTTGAACTTAAAAGTCGATTTTCTCGTAACTATGTTTTGTAACATACGACATTCGTTTTCTCAGGCGACGATTTGCCTTAGTAAGTAGATCACGCGTACCAAATTTCATTGATATATCTGCTACGGTTTCTGATTTATGACTTATAAAACTTTCAATGTTTGCGCCTTAATAAGTGGGCGTGGCACCGCCCATTTTCCAAAATTTTACCAAATTCTTTCATAAGGGCCTGAGCTCAATACGTGGGTGAAATCTTATAACTCCAGCTATGTTAGTGACTGCGATATCAAATTTCCGATTTTTTCATATAGTAAAAGTGGACGTGGTCATGGTCCGATTTCGCCCATTTTCAATACCAACCGTCCCAGTCTGGATACCAACATACATTTCAAATTTCATCAAAATATCTTAATTTTTCCGCGGGTTGGAGTACGTACGGACGAACGGACATGACTCAATCGATTTCTCTTTTCACCCTGATCATTTTGATATATATACATAAGTCCATATCTATCTCGATTATTTCATTTTGTTACAACCCACCGTTATGAAATCAAAATTATATTACTCTGTGTACTAGTACAGCTGAGTATACAAATAATAAAATATTTACAAATATTGAAATACAAATTGAAATTGTGGTTTGGACTTTGCATTTTTATATGAGTGCAATCAATATACCGAATCACTCCTGCAAAGTTCGCGATTTTATAAAATTTTTGACTGTGAATATAAAAGGTAGAAATAGCGTGTCCTCACGAAATCATATCAAAAAAATTTTCATTTGGGATGCTATTTTCGAGACTTTAACTTCTATACTGAACACTGATTGCTGGCATATGTACATATATTTATATCATCTCCACAGGTTTCCTGTAAAATTAATGTATAGCAAAATTATGTACATATGTATCCCCCGCGAGGGACCTGCCCTGTCTCTCCATGAACTAAGAGGGAAGCTCCGTATGGTACCCTTGGGCGCATCCTGCTTGTCGCGGTAAGCAGGCTGTATCCCAGATGTCCCATGCGGAGATCACAGCACCAACACACACAAAAACCCCTAATCCAGGGTGTCATGCGTTTCCGTGCCAACTGGATGGTTTGCAGTCAGGGGTAACCGACTGTATTCTTACGGAGCCTCCCGGATACCGGTCCACCTCCGGGAGTAACGGTGGACTTGCTGCGGTAAGGGGCTCTGCCGTAGTCGACCGTTCCCTTTCCCCCTTTCCTTACTTCAGGTCGCCGAAAGGTCTCGTCTCAGTAGGCGACCGCACAAACAGATGAATATGCACAAAGACCAAATAGCCTCCGATCCCTGCACGGGTAACGATGCCGCCGTGGGACTTGGCGATAAAAAAGTAACCAACCCCTCGGGTACCGCTATGACGGCCCACATCCCAATTTCGCAAGCAGGCAGAAAGACTAAACCCCTTGAGGGTAAGCCGACTACTGCCGTCAAAGCTGGTACAGCTAAGCCCCTTGAGGGAAAGCAACCACCAGCTGAGCTGGCACGGGTGGTCCCCCCAATCCCTCAACCGGGCACCTCTAAGCGGCAGGCAGTGGATAGCAGCACCAAGTCCTCCACGGGCGAAGTGCAAGCCCCTGCTCCTGCCGGGGATGCTCTTACCAATCCCGATGAACACCCCGAGTGTTCTAAGGCTAGTAAGAGGATTCCGATGTCGGTGCGCAGCCAGCAAAATGTTCGCAACGCCGCCAAGATCGTAGAGAGGACTAACAATCTTCCCTACTACAAATTGACGGTGGAGCAGAAGAGTTCATTGGCTTGGGCAAGGAAGATTCTCGCTGCCCAACAGGCTAAAGCGACTTCCGGTCCGACAACCACCCCCCCCTTCTGGTTCCTAAACATCAAACCAGAAGGCACTGGTCTCAAAGAGACCCCGATCTCTAGAGAACGCCTCGAACGTTCCAAAGAGGCACAGGCCTTCTAACACACCTCCTGCCCTGACCAAAACCTTCAGCGAGGCGGCGAAAGCCACCTTAACGCTGGCAGTTGTGGACCGCGGCCACCCGGTAAGGAAGAAATTCCGAAAAGACCGAGAGCCTGGGTCTGGGTCCCGGCTGAGCCATCTGATCCGTACAATCCGGACAAAATTCTGAGGATCATCTCTCGCTCTAACGCGGAAATGCCCACAAGCAATTGGAGGGTAGTACGTGTTGGTGGCGTGAGGGAGATGCAACGCCAGGTCTGGCTAGTCATTAGCGAGGCGTCTCTCCCATGGATTGATAGGCGGGGTGGTACAATCGGCTACGGCCTTTTTTCCATCACGCCGAAAATCAGGAGGGATGATCACCAGAAGGAGGATGAACTGGTCGCTGACGAGGACAACCCTGGTCCTTCGAGCGTACCCGATCCGCAGAGCTCTGGGGATGAGGGGTGTTCTACGAAAGCATCCAGTTCCAATTCTGTGGAGATAGGGGGCAACGCCATGAGCGAACCCACTACCTCCTTAACAACGGACGTACGGGCTCCATGCCACACCTCGAGTGGACATGGGGCCGCTAACGAACGGGCAGACAGCACTCTGGACTCCGGGAGCGATACGTTCTCGGTGTCTGAGTAGGTAGGCCCGTTCTACAACTTGCTCGACGAAAGCACGCTGCTGGATTCGGATCCGGAGGAGGCCGACTTTGACTCTACAGTCATTGAGGTCTGCGAAGGGGCGGGTACAGTAGCGGCGGACGTCGAGATGCGTTCCGACGACCAAAATGATGCAGGTTCTGCAAATTAACCCGCATCACTCCAAAGCAGCTTCAGCTGCGCTTTTCTTACGTCTCAGCAAGACTGCTGAGGCGATCATTCTGGTCCAGGAGCCTTGGGTCGGTGGATCCAGGGTCTCTGGCCTCAAATCTGGGGACTACCATGTGTTGACAGCACCAGCGACAGGTAGGACCAGATCATGTATTCTAATACACAAAACTCTTTCCTACTTTATGATATCTCTTTTCAACGACGAAGATATGGTCTGCATCAGCCTCGAACTGAAAGTTAAACCGATATGGATCGCCTCTGCCTATTTGGCGCACGACCGCCCCATTTCTGGGTAAGATCGGCTACTTGGTGCGGTTAAGGAAGCCGAACGTTTAGGGCTCCAACTGCTGATAGGGGCCGATCCCAATGCCCACCACACAACATGTAGCTCATCGGACGTAAACGCGAGGGGTGAGTCTCTTTTTGATTTTATTATATCTAATAATTTATCTATATGTAATTCTGGAGGAAAACCTACTTTTGTCACCGCAAACAGGAGTGGGGTACTTGATGTCACTCTGGTCACAGGCCCGCTCTCTGACTATGTCAAGGAATTGCAGGTGTCCGGAGAAAACTCCTTCTCTGATCATATGTATATAACTTTTAATCTACTCTTGAGACCTCCACTTAGAGCGGGATACAGGAACAGGAGGCGTACGGATTGGGCTGTTTAGTCAGAAACTGTCTGCTACGCTCCTTGAGCACGCTTCTCTCGGTATGTTAAGCCTACCGTTAACAACTGATGAAGCGCCTATCTCCAATAACGCGTCTGTTTCTTTCGGTGTGCTGGACACATCGTCTAAAATCGATGAAGCAGTTGACTTTGTTACTAAATCCTGTAACGCCGCTTTCAAGAGTGCCTGCCCGGAGGTCAAAGTTCGGGATAAAAAGAAACCTTATTGGTGGAACCCGGAGATCTCCGGCCTAACAGCAGAAAACTCTTCAACCAGGCGAAAACAACTGGCAACTGGCAAGCCTACAAGGATGCCTTAAAAGTTTTCAAGAAGTCGATCCAAAGAACTAAAAGAGACTCATGGAAAAACTTCGCTAGCGACATAGAAGAAATCTCTGAGGCCAATCGACTACGAAAGGTCCTCTCTACTAACCCAGTTCCCCCAAGCTGTATCCGAATGCAGAATGGGGACTGGGCCACATCTAGTACTGATATTCCGAACACCCTGGTCACCACACACTTCCCAGGGTGCACCTCGGAACCTTATAGAACCTACTCTAACCCCAGGGCATCTAATGACTTGGAGCACATAATTACTAACACAAGGGTAAAATGGGCAATTAAATCCTTCAAACCCTTCAAATCTCCGGGAATAGATGGGATCTTTTCTGCTGAATTACAGCCAGCAAATGATATTCTAATCCCTCTACTTGTTCCTATCTATAAAGCCTGCCTCAACCTGTCGTACATTCCTCTGGAATGGACCAAGGCGAAGGTGATCTTTATTCCTAAAGGGGGCAGAGCCTCCTACAGCAGCCCAAAGGATTTCAGACCGATAAGCCTCACCTCTTTTCTACTCAAAGTTCTTGAGAGATTGCTGGATGTCTATATCAGGCTCCGTGCGAATACTCTATCTCCTTTTCAACACGCTTATTATACACGCTATCACTTCCAAGATAGAAAAGGGGCTAGCCTTTAAGGAATTCACACTGGGCATCTTTCTCGACATAGAAGGAGCTTTCAACAATGTTCTCCCGGGAGCCGTTACCACTGCCCTACGGGACTTGGAGGTAGAGGAGCCTCTCGTGAGGTTTGTCGAACTTCTTCTTAGTAGAAGAGCCATCATTTCTGAAATGGGTAATTCATCGATAACTAGGTATGGCAACAGGGGAACACCCCAGGGTGGAATTTTGTCTCCTCTGCTTTGGAACCTAACGGTGAACACCCTGCTCTCTAAACTTCAGCACACGGGCTGCCAGGTCATTGCGTACGCCGATGACATCGCCCTGACAGCGACTGGCAAGCATATACCGGTGCTTAGCGACCTTTTGCAAAATACACTCAACATTGTAAAAACCTGGTGTCTGAAATGCGGGCTCAGTATCAGCACTGAGAAAACGGAAATGGTTCTGTTTACCCGCAAACATAAGATACCTGAATTCAAACCTTCGTCCCTAAATGGGAAGGAGATTAAACTCTCTACCGAGGTTAAATACCTTGGTGTTATTCTAGACAGAAAACTAAACTGGAAACGGAACGTAGAAGTACGTTCCCAAAAAGCCATGTTAGCACTCTACGCATGTAAATCAGCGATAGGCAAGACATGGGGACTTAACCCCAAATCGTCCATTCACTGTACACAGCGGTAGTGCGACCTATTCTCTTCTATGCAGTCAGAATCCCGACCCTAATACAATGCACCTTTACACGGACGGCTCCAAATTGAACAATAGAGTTGGAAGTGGGTTTTTCTGCGAAAAGCTTCATCTGAAAGTAAGTTTGCGCCTACCTGATCACTGCAGCGTCTATCAGGCTGAGCTCATAGCTATATGGGAAGCAGCTCGTCGCCTGACAGATCTGCCAGACATTAATTCTGTCAAAATCTTCTCTGACAGCCAAGCTGCCATTAAATCCTTACAGAGTAACAATGCTACGTCTGTAGTTGCAATTAAATGTAGGGAGTCTTTGAACAAATTAGCCGAAAGGTGCGACCTGAACGTCATTTGGGTTCCAGGCCATAGCAACGTTCGGGGCAACTGCATTGCAGATGAGTTAGCAAGGGAGGGCACAAGCTTGCAGGATATCACATCTGCGACATGGGTTGGCCCCCCGCTTAACTCATGCAAGCATTGGTTGAGATCTCGCTTCATTGAACAGGCTAACGCAAATGGGGCAAAGAGTCAACTTGTGTGATTTCTAGGCAAAGACTGGACGAGGCTAGATCTGTATCAGTGCTGCATCTGAATCGGCTCTCTATAGGTCCGCTGGTGGGACTTCTAACAGGCCATTGTCTTATGGGCACTCACGCCTCTCGCATGGGCCTATATAAAAACGACTTCTGCCGCAGCTGCAGGGACGTGGAGGAAATAGAGTGTTGAGCACTATCTATGCCACTGCCCCGCACTGTCGCTATCCAGGTACCGCTTTCTCCATAAACACTTTTTCGAGTGCCTGACGGAGATGGAAAATACAAGCACACTAGATTTTCTGCGCTTCATGAAACAAACGCGCTGCTTTAGCTTCACGGGCATCTAATCTTATCATACTATTGAATCTAATTTTTCCGGAAAGGTTTGTAAACAGGGATAAGGAAGCCAGGGCTCCCGTGTGGTATCACAATGGGTCACCTCGACCTAAGTGTGTCCCCGCTTTCATGAATTGCGGAGACAGCCACCTAACCTAACCTAACCTAACCTAACCTAACCTATGTACATACATATACATATGTACGCACATGCATATTTGAATGCTAAAAAATGCCATTTTATCTTCCGCAATGCCCTTCAATGTATCAAACGAACCTGTTTTTTTGCTCATCTGCAAAGTTACTGAAAAATACGTAACTATTTTTTTTATTCGCAGGGACGATATTTGCCTATCGTATTTAAGATCTTTAGAAAGGATCGAGATGTAGGGAAAAGGTGGGATAGTGGAATCAGAGTTCCTCTGTAAACTTCCCAGATTCTTTAAAAAATCTGAGAAGTTTGTCGAGTGGTAGAGAATGTTCGTGCATCATTCTCAGTACATCTGACTCGAGAATGCGCAATTTTAGTCTAACGAATGCCGAACAGGTCCAGACAAGATAGGCAATAAGCTATCGATGATGCCTATGGTGGCCATGTGTTCTCCCCATGGATTATGTCCTGTAATCAACCCCACAAGGGCCCGAAGCATCCTCCTTAACGTAATATTACTACCAGTATTATCTCCGGCGCAAAAGGTAAACCCCTTCTTGTTGGTTTCCTTAGCTCGATTCTCAGCAGAGGTTAAATAACATCTTTTACAGAATGTGGTGTGAAACTGTAACGTGTATGGAACTCACGAATTGAATATTTCGTAAACGGGTCAGAAAGAGCCAATAGGTATCACATTGGACCCACCTCTCTGTGTCTTCCAGCGTAGTCCACAAATTATATGATACATACATAACACTTACGCGGTTTGTACTTGGTCGATACGAGGGTTTGAACTTTAAACGACGATATGTATGTACATATGCAGCAATTATTTTGTTGTTCAAAATCTTAATTTTTTTGAAAAAAATAAAAAAGTCGAATCACTCATTAAAAATTTAAGTAAGAGTGAACTTTTTAAAATCTTTACTAAGGAATGCCTTAAGTAATCATTAAACGACTCTGAGTGCAGCTGTAAGTATTTAAATAACAGTTTCTTAACATCCTTTTTTTAAGGCCAAATTACACTTAATGCAATAAAACGTACTTATTAGGCGAGTTCCCGTGGCAGTGGTCCAGATCGGGATAAGAAGTTTGCATGCAAATGCAACAAGAATTTTGTGATCTTGGTGTTTATCTGTATCAATTTCGGATCCGTATAGATTGTAATCGATTTTTTTGATCCAGATAAATACCAGGATCACAAAATTGTTGTTGCATTTGCTTGCAAAATTTGTATCCGGATCTGGATCACTGCCACGGGAACTCACCTATTGTTTTACGAAAGATTGTAAATAAAGAAATAACAAATAAACAAAGAATTTGAAATTTCCAATTTCCATCACTTTTTGTTCTATGAAACGCCTATCACTGCTCTGAAGTTCTGAGCGCATAACCATAGTCAAGCAATGAAGTAGGCTTTAGTTAGTAGATTGCTAAAAGATATAGTGGACCTTATTTTTAGTATTGTCATAGTCAAGTTAGTACATGGTGCTAACTAATATCGACTTTAATAATAATAATATTAATAATAATACAATGGCGCTATTATAACTCTGACGAGTTTTATGGCCGAGCTTCTCTCCCAATTCGAAGTATGCTCCTTTTGGTTTTTCCTACTAATTGGGTGGACCTACAGTTTTATGCCGGCTCCGAACGGCGAATGCATTTTTTTGTGAGAAGCTTTTTCATGGCAGAAATACTCTCGGAGGGTATGCCGCCCACTGCCGAGAGGTGACCGCTGCTCTTAAAAAACCCAATAATTGGATTTTTACTAATTAGAAAAATTGTTTTGGTGTTTTGCTCGGACCGTGGTTTGAACCCGAGACCTCTGGCATAGCTGGCGAGCACTCTACCCACTGCACCACAGCGGCCACAATCTATCGACTTTACTGAGTGGCAAACACACTGAAGTAGCAACGCTGCAAAATTAGTGATGGAGTGTTGAACGAAATATATCGCGATCAGAAATGATAAAAAACATTGTAAACAATTTATCTAAAATAAGTCAATAAATTTTCATTAAAATGTGTTCTTTACGAAAGAAAAGTGTAGTTAATACAAAGTTTGAGGCTACATTTCATGGTTTAGCATTGTGAAAGAGGCGACATTTATTGCAGAATATTTCAATTTAAAATCAATTGCACAATATATCGTTTATTACACCACCCATCCACAAATGTACATCAGCTAATATTGGATTTGTGTATTTCATTTTCATTTCAATAATAAAACCAAAATAAGATGGACGCAAAAGCAAAAGTAAGGATTATTAAAATAAATGTAACATTTATACTATTAGCCATTTAACGCTTTTTCTCTTTAATGCAAGAAATGTTTGAATTAGGAACTGTGCAGTAATTTTGTCAAATCTGTAGCGAGAATAAAAATCCTCCTCCTCTGAATCGAATGGATTGTATATATTTTTTTTTTTTTTTTTTTTGAATACTTTCATTGTTAATGATTTCGAGATCGCGATCAATGCTTGCAAATCGTGACATTTTATTTTTTTTTAGTATTCGCTCACCGAAAATTTACCAAAAAGAGTATTTCACTCGTTCTTTACGGCTTAGTAATAGGTTTAGTACCAGCTTTTAGCAACTTTAAATTTAAAGTCGACTTTAAGAATAAAAGTCGATATTAAATCGACTATGACGACGATAAAGTACACTTTAAGTTAAAGTCGACTTTAACTTATTTAGAGCCGACCTTATTTTGACTATGGTTATGCGCCATGTACTTCAATTGATTCATACTCGTACTTACAATCAATTCAAAGGTATCATACCCAAATATTGAAATTGCATTACGGATTTTTTTGACTACTCCAGTCACAATAGCCATCTGTGAATCTTCCGTATACTGAAACTCATCAAAAATTACACTGCTCGACACATGTTTTGTTATTTTGACCCCTTTTTTAGAAATTCAGGAGTAATTGTATTTTTAAGGTCGCTAGAGGATTAAAATGTTCTCGAAAATTATTCGACATAAAATTTCAGTAGGGGTCTCCTCAGAAGAATGTTGAACGTGTTTTATTTCGGGTTCTACTGAAGCGATCGAAATACATACTTCTTTTCCAAAATATTAAAGATTTTTGGCTACGCTTAACATGCAGGCATAAAATTTACATTAGGGTGGTATAAACTAAGTAATGGGTGGTAGTGACCTCAATGGCGTACATAGGGTTAATAACATTACATCGTATAAACTATCCTTTCAAGCCGAAGACATTGGTTTATTAAACTTACAGATCGGACTGTAAATACCGAAGATACAATTTATTTGGACCAGGGTTTGCAATAACTGAAATAACTGCAATGAAATGAAAACGACTTCGACTACCACATGTGCCAGTCGACATGAATATGAAACAAACAACTACGCGAATGAAACCAAACGACTTAACTGCCGACTATCACATGTGGCAGTCGGCAGCCGGCAGTCACAGTTGTTTTCTCATAGTCAATGCAAAGTCATAGTCAAACACAACGACTGAAATGACTAGCTGCAACGACTGTGTACTTCAACAGTATCATAACTAAAAAAAAAATAAATAAATTGAGTTAAGCATGAGGAAATTTGCGTATTATCTGACTTTGAGTGTATGCATACATATGTATGCATGCAGGATTTTATTTCACTAAATCTTGTATGCATGGCAAAAACTCTGAACGGCACTCCTGAAAGATAAAAATTTTTGAGTTGTGACACTATTGAAGGTACCTATGTGTGGACGAACATCCATACATACATATGTATATACCCTGCAGGGAACTCAATAACTAGTGAGCAAAATTTCTAGTTCCGAACTAGCGAAAAGGTGTCAAAGGGGAACTAGATCAATTTTAGTTAGACCCTCACCAGTTCAGAAGGAGTGAATTGAGTGACCATTATAAGACACACTTTGATTTGTATGCAATTTCGAAGTGACAAAAATTCTATGAAAGTTTTTCGTTCGTTCAATTGCCGTCGGCTTCGTATATTTCTGCAATTCTCAGATGTTTAGTGAAGCATTTTATATAAAGAGTTTTCTATTTGCATCTTGTATGAAATGAAATGTTCCCCTAATTACGCTTTTCCGATCCCTCAGGCTTATTTTTATTTTTTTTATTTTATTACTTTTTAAATATTATTGTAAAGTTTTATTAAATAAATAAATAAAAAAATATTAGTTAAAAAAAATTATCATCCACCTTGACACCGACAGGATTCGAACCCGCGCCCCTCAGATTGAAAGGCACATGCGTTAGCCAATCGGCCATCGCGCGATGGCACTTAAGCGGCAGATGTAAAACTGTAGAATTTGTATGTACTTGTAGCTACTTCAGAACTATCGAAATTGTGCCAATAAACGAACTAATGTAAACTGTAGAATTTAGCACTAGTTCGGAACTATCGAAAATGTAGTGCAGAGAGGGACAATTGACACCGCCTAGGACATCGCCGTGTTAAATTCGTCAGTTGATAACATGCAAAAGAGATTTAGCTCGCACTAGTAGTGTCGAAAAATGTACTAGAAGCGACCTAGTTCGGAACTAGAGATTTTCCCTACAGGGTATGTACATCCATACATGTATATGCAGGTACCAGCCAACAACCCTTATTAAACTACGCATCAAAACAAATAAACTCGTTTGTTGAGAAAACAACTGCCCATTGTGTACGGAGAACAGTGACTTGACTTTGGGAACTCAGCCTTAATTTCTTTTCGGAATTATGAATTGGTTTTTTCAATTCCCAATTCCGGAATTGCGTTTCTGTCTTGATTGCTACGACCATGTCATTATGGTCCCTTTTCTTACAACAACCACATCCGGCCGCCATACCAATCTGTACCCCCGGAAGTCGCCGCCATACCAATCTGTCCCCGATTTTGACATTTGCCGATGACATGTCGTCTTTTTTTTTTTATCGAATTTCGACTACGCATCCCAGAGCCATTTCCCTGTATGCTATACACTATGCAACTGCCAACAACAGCTGCCATCGACTATGACTGTCGCAGTCGAAGTTTTCAGTCGTTTTTTGAAAAAAAATAGGTAAAAAAACTTTTTAAGTTAAACGGTTTTATGTTATACATACATTGCAATGTTTAAGATAAATGTACTAAAAACCAAAAAATAATAAAATAGATACAGTCGTGGGAATTATAAACATTTGCATAGACTAGACTAAAATAAAACCGTGGGGCACGTCAATTGTCTACAATCGTTGATTAAAATGTTTGTTTTGTAATGTTACACTATAATTAGGCAGTTGTTCAACCGACAATGATGGACGTGTGATAAGTAGGGCTAGAATGTGGAAAAAAGCTAGCAAGCTCGATTATAAGCGAGTTTTAGGGTTTCATAGTGGTGAGCGAGTAGTACTTTTATCATATGTTTTGTCGATTAAAGACAAACTACGAGCAGTGAAACGATTCCTCGTGTGAATGTCCAACGATAAACTAGTTGAAACATCTCTTTTATTTATTTATTTATTTATTACAATGAAATATACTTATAAATAAATATATTACATATAAACTACAGCGCTAGCTACAATGCCTTCGGCTAAATAAAACCGTTTAACAACTATTGACTATGACTATGACTATGACTGTGACATCGTCACAGTCGCAGCGACAGTCGATAGTCGTATTTCGCCTCAACGACTATCTCGTATTCATGTGACTGTCGCATTGTGCGTAGTCAATGCGAAGTCATAGTCGTTGTGGAGAAAAAACGACAATCGACTGCAATGCGATAGTCGTTTTTTCGTTGCTTTGACTATTTCGCAGTCAGCAATTCAAACCCTGATTTGGACGATATCTAGCGGCGCACTGTGGTCCCAATTGTTTTTTTTTGGGCAAATTTAATCAAAAATTTACAGGTGTCATATTAATTTTTTTGTAAACTAAACTAATAGTCGAAAGTGTATACAATTTAAATCAAAAAAATTTTATGCAATAAGTGCTGTTATATGAACAAAAATCGTACTCAAAAAGTGTGTACCCGTAAAATCGTCGGTCGAGTATTTTATATAAACCTTGCAATCGATCGTAAATCCAGGTGTTTTTCTTGAATAAGTGTATTTCTTTTTTGTTGTACCTCATGGAAAAATCATCAAAAGGTAAGTTGTATAAGTTTTTAACGAATAGAATAAATATTGCATTTGAAAATGCTTACTTTATAACCGATCAATTTAAAAAAAAATTTCGAAAATTTCTAAGGTTATAAAAAATTGCACGCATTTGCACGTGTTGGGAATGTTATACAAAAATAGCTTTACCTTTTAGCGATACTTATTACCATAAATGAAAACTTTCTCCGACTTTCTATAATTTTGACAATTACCCGTAAGGAACTGTTTGATGAGTGGCTTAAGTTTAAACATTTGGCTAGGAAAAACTGCTCCAGTGCCCTAAAATGTGTTCTTTCGGAAAAGCATAATATAAATCTACATAATTGTGAAAAAATATTAGAAAATTTTATTAAAAGTGTGGAAAAACGGTGGAAAAGTGTAAAAACAAGTTTATCACGTTTTCTCATAACTAATAACGATTGGTTACAGTCTGAAATTGTATTTCCTATAGAAAGCGAGGAATTTCAGCCTGGACCTTCAAAGCGTGGAAGACCTACGAAAAAGTTTAGTGAGAGTGGAGCTAGGGCGAAGCAAAAAAAAGCAAGAGCGCTCGCCTCAGCCTGGACCATTCAAGAACTTTCTGCCGCTTTGCAGGCTAGTTTACGAAAAAAGGGAAAACGAAATGCTGCTGCAGTTGTTAAAAAAGTTACTGCTACTAATTCTCAGAAATTTCACAAAAAAATATACACGATCGAAAAAACCCCTCACAAAATTATATTATGAACATATCGTTTTTATAAATTAAAAAATAATAATAATTAAAAATATAAAAACTACCTTCATTGCACACCTCTCTTAATATTAAAATTAATAGCTGGACTTTCTACTGGCCAAATTTCGGTGTCCTAAACAATATTTTCACTATATCAAAAAAAAAAAAACCAATTTTGCACACCCTAATTTGCCAATTTCTTCTATGAATCTTAAAAAAAAACATTTAAATCTACTTTATTTTATGCAGGATGCGTTTTTATAAAATAAATCAACAGGTATTCCTACAAAACACTAACTTTATTGAAGCTACTGATTTAATTCGCGCTAGATAAGCGATTGGGACCACTGTGCGGCGTCCGAAAAAAATAAAACGTTGTTCCGCAAATGTTCTCCAAAAAGACATAATATGGAGGGCGTACGGTGGACTTTTTTAGGTCCCTATAAGGCGAGACGGCCTAATGTACATAATATAATATATAATATAATAAAATGGCGCTATTATAACTCTGACGAGTTTTATGGACGAGCTTCTCTCCCAATTCGAGGTGTGCTCCTTTTTGTTTTTCCTACCAATTGGGTGGACCTACAGTTTTATGCCGGCTCCGAATGGCGAATGCATTTTTTGTGAGAAGCTTTTTCATGTCAGAAATACACTCGGAGGGTATGCCGCCCACTGCCGAGAGGTGACCGCTGCTCTTAAAAACCCAATAATTGGATTTTTACTAATTAGAAAAATTGTGTTGGTGTTTTTCTCGGACCGTGGTTTGAACCTGAGATCTATGGCATAGCAGGCGAGCACTCTACCCACTGCACCACAGCGGCCTAATGTACATATATGCTTGTAAATAAAAAAAAAAACTTATAAATTTGAATATTGTTACTTCACACTCACTCGATTTATTGGACGCCTATGATAGCCCGAATAATGATTAAGTACAGCTGTTGATACGGTACTAGATGAGTCACCATTACGTCCATCCGGCCGTCTGTGTGGAATACAAAAATATATATCACATAAAATTATCAAAATAGTATATCGCACCATAAATAATAAAGTGACACAACAAAAAATTAAAAATTTTCAGTTAATCCAAAAAACTTTTTCTTTGCTTTCAATTATACGACAAAAGGCCACGTATAATGGCTATTTTCCAATGAGATACTGATGGAAAAGATATGTTCGCTAGATATATGTTCTGTTCGATGTTCGTTTCAAAAAATTAGGAATTGTGCCGCTTTATGCTTTAGGGTGCGATATGTATATTATTAGAGTGGTTCCCAACTGTATGGAGACAAATTTTTGTATAATATATCCTCAACCACATACTTATATATAAATTATTGTCCCGATCGGAGACGGTTAAGAGCTGTCAAACTTAGATTTATTTTTTTGTATACGGGTGCATCCGGAATGGTGAACGTTACCTTCAAAGCCATGCATATCGTTAAATATTCTTCATCTTATTTTAATTTATGGAGAACACTTGAGAAGCATTGCAATCTAAGCAAATAAGGAGTACTACCGATTTGAAGTTTCGGAGATATTAGCATTTATAGTCGACGAGCTCGTGACAAAGACATCAAAAAGTTTTTTAAGGCTTATATTTTCAGAATAGGTTGCAATTCAGTGATGGAATGTTACTGTAGAGTAATGTTGTTACTGGTAATACGTAGCTTGAACTTGTTCGCTTTCCGCCAATCAATTAATAAAAAATGTTCTGTGTACGTACAGGTGCAGTGAAATAACGCCCGCGGGCGTTTTTTCCTTTCTTGAAAAAGAAACAGCGCCTGCGAATAAAACGCAAATAAACCCGTGGGCGATTTTTAATTCCAATTTTACGTTTTTCCTATAGTGTGGCCGCTGTGGTGCAGTGGGTAGAGTGCTCGCCTGCTATGCCAGAGGTCTCGGGTTCAAACCACGGTCCGAGCCAAACAAATTTTTCTAATTAGTAAAAATCCAATTATTGGGTTTTTTAAGAGCAGCGGTCACCTCTCGGCAGTGGGCGGCATACCCTCCGAGAGTATTTCTGCCATGAAAAAGCTTCTCACAAAAAATGCATTCGCCGTTCGGACACGGTAGGCAGGAAGCGACGATAGGTTGCATGAAAATGTCGAGAAAAAAGGAAAGTGGGGTTGTGTTATGTGATGTTTATAGATGAAACATCCGTTGAAATTAAAATCCGAGCTGCTCCTTTTTCAAGGATATCCACATTTTTTGTTTTTTTTGAAAGGATCAAATATTGAAGAAATCGAAAATTCGCCACCGTCCAAATTTTTCCGATTTCAATACATTATTTGGTCGCTAAGGGATACAAAAAAAGGTATTAAAAAGAAAAAAGGACACCTGTAGTGGAAAAATCCAATGTGAACAGGACCTAAAGGATAACCACTGAAATATAAAATAACACAAAAAGTACCCACTTTAATTTGCGTATAACTCCTAAAATGTTAACTCTACGTGAAAATTCCTAATTATATGTTTCATTCAGAATAAATAAAGAAATATTTCTTTAATATATAATTTTGATGTACCTGCAGTGCTTAATGTACTTTTGTGCATCTAAAGTGAAAATTTAAAAAAAAGTACGTTTTTTTATAGTGCTATTTTAAGTTCAAATATTTTTCTAGTTTATGTAAATATTTTAATCTAATGATCCAACTCTCATTCCTACATATCTATACGTTAATACTAAAAGAGAGTTAGAACTGAGATACGCGCCAGCTGTGCACGGTGGGCGGGGAGCAACAATAGGTTGCATGGGAATATCGTAAAAACGATGGCCCAACGAATATGTGCCTAACTGTGTGCTGGTACTAATTTTCGTTTAAAAAAAATGTTGGAGATTTTATTCACGCTTGCTGTGTGTTTATGAAGTATATTAGAATATCATTTTACGTAAGTTTTTAGCCGGCGATCGTTTTTTCGATATTTTCATGCAACCTATTGTTGCTTACCGCCCACCGTGCACAGCTAGCGCATATTTCAGCTCTAATTCTTTTTAATATCAACGTATAGATATGTAAGAATGAGAATTGGATCATTAGATTAAAATATTTACATAAACTAGAAAAATATTTGAACTTAAAATAGCACCATAAAAAAGTACTTTTTTTTTTGAAATTTTCACTTTAGATGGACCAAAGTGCATTAACCACTGCAGGTACATCAAAATTGTATATCAAAGAAATATTCCCTTATTTATTCTGAATGAAACATATTATAAGGAATTATCACGTAGAGTTAACATTTTAGGAGTTATACGCAAATTAAAGTGGGTACTTTTTGTGTTATTTTATATTTCAGTGGTTATCTTTTAGGTCCTGTTCACATTGGATTTTTCCACTACAGGTGTCCTTTTTTCTTTTTAATACCTTTTTTTGTATCCCTTAGCGACCAAATAATGTATTGAAATCGGAAAAATTTGGACGGTGGCGAATTTTCGATTTCCTCAATATTTGATCCTTTCAAAAAAAACAAAAAATGTGGATATCCTTGAAAAAGGAGCAGCTCGGATTTTAATTTCAACGGATGTTTCATCTATAAACATCACATAACACAACCCCACTTTCCTTTTTTCTCGACATTTTCATGCAACCTATCGTCGCTTCCTGCCTACCGTGCGGAGCCGGCATAAAACTGTAGGTCCACCCAATTAGTAGGAAAAACAAAAAGGAGCACACCTCGAATTGGGAGAGAAGCTCGGCCATAAAACTCGTCAGAGTTATAATAGCGCCATTGTATTATATATTATTATGGTGTATTATTAATGGAAAAAGTGCCGCAGGCGACAAATTGGAATAAAAACCGTGCGATTTTTAATTCCAATTTTTAGTTTTTTTTTAAATATGGTATTTGTTTTATTGGGAAACGCACCGCAGGCGAAAAATTGGAATAAAAAATCGTGCGATTTTTAATTCCAATTTTTCGTTTTTTCTGAATATGGTTTATTATTATTGGAGAATTCGCCGCAGATATATATTTATCTATATATATATAAAGGTACCTATATGTAGAAACTCCGCCACTTTTAAATAATATTCTATTTAACTAAGCCTCTCTGTATATTACTGACACAGAGAGGCTTAGTTTAATTAGGTATTTATATATATAGATAAATATATATCTGCGGCGCATTTTCCAATAATAATAACCATATTAAAAAAAAAAAACGACATATTGGAATTAAAAATCGCGCGATTTTTTATTACAATTTTTCGCCTGTGGCGCTTTTTCCAATAATAATACACGATACTCAGAAAAAACGAAAAATTGGAATTAAAAATCGCGCGTTTTCTAACGGTGGGTCTAAGTTCGATCCCCGGCTTGACCCCGAAAAGAAGTCTGATGATGAGGAATTGGTTTTCTTCGAAATAGCTATCACTTCTACCATCGCTGGTAATACGTAGCTTGAACTTGTTCGCTTTTCGTTAATTAATTAATTAGAGTAGAGAAGCTAAAAATATGCAAATTCATATTTCATATGCTAATGCATATTTGCTGTAAAAATGCATACATATACATGTATGTTTTGGCACTTAATCGAGTAATACCGAAAAATATTAAGCTGGTAACATTTTATCTGTGATTAAATCAGATAGTTACGTTTGCCGAGAGCAGCGCTACCAGCGTATTCCAGTTTAACAACTGAGCTTCAGCTTAGGCTTATGAGTCTGTTTGCTGGGTAGGTACCTATGTACAATAGAGCGTATCGGAAAAAAAGTTTGCCGTACGCACCCTCATATGATTTCTTTTTCGAAAACATTTCTGGAAAGTTTTCATTTTTCAAAGGAATATAGGTTTCTCGCTTCCTGTGCGAAAAACAAATACCTCAGAATGTACTGGGCGGAAGTGACCCCAGTGGCGGACATAGGGCTATATATATTATAAAGTAGAAACCCTCCTCTCAAGCCAAAGAGATTGCTGCATCAAACTCAGGGATTCGGACCATAAATACCGAAGATATGAGAAAAATTAATTTTAGCGACATCCAAAAAAGCGGTGTCCAAAAAAAAAATGTATGGAAATGTTTTCCAAAAAGACATCATATGGGGGGGAGAAGGAAGATTTTCGCTTTTCGCCAAATAAAATTAATTAATTTTTAGTATAAAAATAAACGTACTCCTTTTTAATATTTTTTTATTTGCGAAAAAACGTAGCAAATGTAAAAATTCAGCAGTAAAATATGGTCCTTTGTGACAAAGAATCGGAGTTCAGAACCAAAATTAAAGTGCGCGTTTAAAAAAAAAAGTGAGTTTAAAAATTGCTTTCCAATTTTAGTTAAAAAAAAACACCTATATCTGGTTGAATTTGATTCTGTTCTATCTTAAATTTAGTTGATCCATTATTTACTGGTTACTTTAATTACAAATTGTGGTTAAGGTTAGGGCCAGGTTTCTTTAATTTAGACTTGTAAGTTGTATTATAATATGAGTTCTTTGAATCACAAGTTGTGTTACTCCAATTTTGTTTTTTTTTTTATTTTAGGCAAGAAAATATGTGGGAAAATATGTGCTGCTTAAAACGCTAACGGTGAAGGAATTACGAAAGGCTGTGTTTTAGAAAATAAGCCCTTATCCATTAATTTAAATCTGAATAAATGTATGTATAATTTAATATTTATTTAACTGAATTTGTGTGCCTTAGAAGAAAAGCTTTAACAAAAAACTGCATTGTTAATCTTAGCTATTTACTACGCTTTATCACTGTTAACTAAGTTCTTAGTAAAGATTTCAGAATAAAGAGAAAAAAATCACTAACGAGTTAAAACTTAGTTTTTTATTAGTTGCAATACAGCACATTTATGTACTATTTCATTGTAGTAATGAATGGCGATTCTGATGCAAATAAATTTATTTCAGGTTTAAAAAAGTTATCAATGTGTTGCGGTATGGCCGTGAATGGGGTAAAGTGCTACACATATACAAATCATGTATAGGCATAACGATTCTTATTCAAATAACTAGATTTCAGAATTTAAAGAAAAAAACATATGTTAATATAATACACATTTCTTTTTTTGTACAGACATCCTAATTGTAATTTAAACAATTTGGTTAGATCTTAAAAAAAAATTGGTCACTAATGGGTTAATTCATGCCCGTTAATGGGTTAAGCTTCCAAAGATTACTCGTTTTAGTGTAGATACAACTAATATGATGTAAATATTTTGATCTAAGAATTAAGTGAAAAAATTTGGGTCAAAAATGGGTTAATGCGTGGTCATTAAGCGGTTTAAATTCTTGGGATTTACTATTTTAGTATCGATATACCGATTCTGATTCAAGAAAATTAAACTCGAAACTAAAATAAAAAAACATAGGTCACCAACGCACACTGGTCAAAGAAATTTCTGTCATGCATTTCCGTGGGAAATATATTGAATTTTAGGGAAAACCTCCTTCTATACGCAATAGACACCATTAAACGTTACTTTGGCTCATTTAAAGTTAACACATTTGAAAAAACAATTTCTGGAAAAAGTTTGTGTAAATAAGTGTATTATGATTTTTGCTATATTTCAAGTTTGAGTGCTAAAAAATTGCGGATAACTATGGAAACGCAAGAAAAAGGTATGTTTCATGATTTAGCGAAAGAAAACAGTGAGAACAATTTATTTTTAGCAAAATACAAGATGAAGAAATCTTAGTTTTTCTATGAGCGTAATTTTGAAGCATAAGCATTTTCATTTAAAAGTTTAACAACTAAGGACCACTCTGGACCAGGTCTTATAAGCAGATTTGAGTTCTTTCAAGTCTTCTCCTGTTTATATATTTTCCCCTTTTTCTTAAAATATCATATTAAAAAATATTGTTGCCCAAGATGATCATTTTACGTATTTTTTGTCGAGCACTGCCGTAAGAAATCGAAATTTACAATAACAAATGTGTAATGAAAAAAAAAATTCAAAAAACGAAAGCAATGTAAAAAATTTGTATTCAAAAAATTTTCATATAAAAAATAAAAAAAAAAATTGTATGTATGTGATACTAACATTTGAAAATAAATTCTAAAATAATATTTTATTGGGATTCATAAAAAAAAATTTAAATGAGCGAAAATATTTTTCAGTGCATATACAAAATTTGTAGATGTATTGAGTTTTGTACTTTCAATACAAGAGCGTTGAGCAGCCCTGTTTTGGTCTTTGGAAGCTCTATATTTCCTTCTAATGTCCTTTTGATCTAAGAAGTCGTTTTCATATAGTTAAGTCACCTAACCAAGTTTTTTGTCCAAAATATCCTTTTTGTTTCATAAGAAAAAATCGCCGAAAATAAAGTATTTATCGGATCTCTTTGATATTACGCTTAAAGACTTTGCAGCTAAATGGGCAAATTTTTAAATGAATAAAACTTTCCCGATTTTTACAACTTTTTATAAAAAACTTAATTTGAAAATGAAAATTTTTTCAAAAATCGCAAAAAATCCACAAAATTTTGACTTTGACCAGCTATCGTTCAGCTAGTTTTTATTTAACCACTACAAGTTGTATGTCGTTTGAAGCGTATTTTAATTGCCTTTCGAACGAGATACCGCACAGTGGGGGCACCTCCATACAAACGCGGCCAAAAATAGTAATAATTGAGCTAGAATCTTGAAACTCTTAACTTAAGCTTTTTTGGTTGAAATTAGTAAACTGTGAAAATTTGAACAAAATCCACCCACAAATACGCCCACCTCCCATATAACGGTATTTTTGAAATTTCAGCATTTTCCTAACTATTATAGCTAAAATGCTCCATTTTGTTTAGTGTATACACTTCTGAAATATAAATTATATGCAGTAATCATTTTGGAAAAGGGGTAAAGCACTTCACCGTTTTTAAATTGAAAATATATGTACTTTTAAGTATTTTATAAGCATTTATCATAAAATTTTCATACAAAAAAATCGCATTTCAAAAAGTTTTATACCAGAAATGAAATTACACTTTTCGAAAGGATTTCAGTGTGCTAAACCTGAATCTGGAGTCGGATTTTCCAAATTGGTTCTCATTTCTGAGATATTCATGCCCAAATAAGCGAAAAACACGTTTTTTGGCTATATCCCTGCTTAATATCTTTTATGTAATTACTTTCCACTGAAATTCGATTAAACCATTTGAAAGAACAATCACTACCCTCGAAAACAGCGTTTAGTTTCTTCGAATATCTTAATTAGAATTGGAAATATCGGTATTTAAGTTTCATATTTTGACAAATATTCCCCATACAAAAAAATTAAAACTTTTTGAAGCATACTTCTGGGCATTTTGTATGGGAAAAATGTACGAAAACTTAAAAAATACCTTCCATAAAAAATGTCATAAAACCAAATGGAGCCAACGAATTTTTACAATTTTTTCACATGTTTATAAAAGACATTTAGTACTATCAAATATTAAAAAATTGACGAGGTCATATTTTTTGATTTTTTTTTTAATTTCACTTTAAAGTTTTCCAATTTTTACACATTTTTTTTTTTATATTCCAAAAGAAAAAAGCTGGAAAAGATATGAATTAACGCTGATAAAAAAAATTACCTCATAATTTGAAGGTATGCACCATTTATTGCAAGACGATAAAGAAATAAACGTTTTTCATAATGTCAAAACTAACATACGTAATGCGTTTACAAAAACGCAGTTTTAGGCAAATGGGAAAAAAATTATAAAAGCAAATGGAGCAAGTGGATTTTTAAAATGAAAATGCAGTTTGATTAAGAATATATTGTTTCAAAGCATAAAAAAAAAGTGAGAAGGTCATATTTTTTGTTTTTTAAATTTTTTTATTCAAAGCCGACCAAAATTTTTTTCTCATCGACATTTTTTGTCAATATTTGAAAATTCATATAAATTCAATAGTGAACGCTCTGAAAGAGAAATCATTATCTATGTAATGATGTATTACTCGAGTTCGTGTGTTAGCAATTAAATGAAATATATCATTTTGTATGAGGTGTGTTCATTGAGAAATAAAAGAACCTATTTTTTGCTCAACTTTGGGCACCCTGTACGGCTAAACGAAAAGAGACTCAAAAATTTTTACATGAGCTTTTTTATTACAATTTGATATATCTGTCGATCTCTATTTAAGAAAATGGTTTTACTCATACTTTAATTTTGAATTTATTTTTGGCCGCAAGCACCCATTGTGTACCGCTTGCGTTTATCGCATTTGTAACTCCATTGAAAATAATTTTTGAATGAACAAAACACAAAATTACCGTTATCTCAAAAACCTAACCATAAGAAAAAAAAAAATAGTTCCAGGCTCATCATGTCAATTCCTATCCTCCCCTATTCCTGGTTTTCTTGGGTTTTTTGGCTGTAAACTAGCGTTAGTAGTGGCCGTGAATTACAACATATATGCTTTTAATTTTTCTGAAAGATAAGTCGTATAGTGGGACACCAATGTGCAAAATCTGGTTTCGGTAGGTCCATCCGTCTCCAAGAAATTGAGTTTTGCCCCACTCTCCATACAAATGCGGCCAGTGTGCAACGGGTTAACTTATGACCGTCAATGGGTTAAGATGCTGTAGATTAACTGCTGTAAGGCCTATACGCAGCTCTCAAGAAAACCAAAAAATCTATGTAATTTGACGTACAAGAAATGCTCAAGAAAAATTTCTTTTGTCATAGTTTCTTTTGCGGTACGCAGTTCTAAAGAAATTCTACTACTATTTTTTTAAGATATTTTAGAAAAAGTGCACAACTGAACTCTGCTTCTACCAAGAAATAATGAATTTACTATTATTTCTTCAAGAAAATTTGACAGGAGAGGTAAATAAACTCAAATCTGACATTTCTTTTGAAAATATATTGACTTTCTTGCTACTATTTCAACGCACAAGAAATAATGCAAATTTTTTCTTGAGCGTTTTCTTGAGAGCTGCGGAGAGGCCTTTAGTGCAAATAAAGCGATTCTGATATAAAAAACGATTTCAGAATTTTGAGCATCCCCATATATATAAGTGGCCCCAGTGTGCGACGGTCACTCGTTGCCATTTTCGTTGACGCTGTGTTTAATTGTGACAACAAGAAAATTTGGTATGTATGCATTTTTGTTTTTAAAATTTATTACGGGAGTGTTAAAATTAGTAGAATTAACATCCACAGAATATTTCCTGCTAGTTTCATCGAAAAATGCCCACTGGTTTAAAAATAAATTCGATGAGCGCACATACCGAAGCCGACCCAAAGGTCTTCAATGGGGTACGATACCAACTAATTTTTTACAACATTAGGAAGCAATCACCATTAAATTTAATGCCTTTGCACTTCCTTTAAGAGATATTCGGGAGAAAAATAATCTATTATTTCTTATATTACTTCAGCACTTCGTTGCTATGTTCATCGCTAAAACTTTATGAATCATATGCAAAATACATTTATAATAAAGAATTAAAATATCAAAGTACCACAAATAAAAAATACGGAAAAATTTGCAACAGAGATTGTAAATCAAACAGCTAGAGCAGAAATTATAGGGATGGTACTTTCGTCATTCGGTTTGCCGATAAATAGTCGACATCGTCTCAACACGCTTAGCTAATACCGAATTTCCTTAAAAGAATCAACCAAAATTTTTATTAATTCCATATTTAATATTTTTGTCTCAAAAAAAAAAAAGCGTGACAATCCGGAAATATGTAGTAGTACATACCATGGTGCCATAATAAATCTACTTCAATTCACAAAAAAACTTCCTTTACGAAAACGCTTCTATTGCAGATCGGTTGTCAATTTACCGCACTTTTTAATTGCAACTCACTTTTAGAAAATAAAATGGTAATTATTAATTTAACGCTAAAATTATGAAAATGCGACATTCTGGAAAGCTTGGGGGGCAACATTATAATAGAAAAAAAAAACCTATATTTATTGAACTTTTCTAGACAAAGATTACAGAACCGAATGTAGTCATCGCCAAAAAGCCAAATTTTCTTGCACTGCTCCCTTGTTTTTAACGTTTTTTCTCACTTTGAATTTAGAAAAGTGAAATGGGGGACAAAAATTGTTGTATGAAAATCATGTAGTTTATCAAATAAAAACCGTTCTCATAAGTAAACAAACCGACTTTGAAGAGTAAAAAATACCTTTTTTTGTTGCTTAATATATGGGGCGCGCTATGCTGCTCCTCATTTCCTGTTTTTCTGACAGTAACCTAATTTAAATTAGGGGGGAACAAAATAGCGTTTTGTTTGAGATTTTGGTGACCTTTCACTCTCCTACATCGGCTCGCTCTAATATGTACAAGTAAGTTTATAAGTAAAGTTACAGACTGTCTCATTACCTAGGCCGCTGTCGCTCGGTTTCCTCCCAATCGCCACCGTGTTCACGTGTGTTACCATTTCGATATGCATAACGGTCAGCGGCCTCAGATCGACGCATACCATTCGAGTTATGCAAACCAGCGGTGCTACCGAATTGATTGTTCTGCTGATGTTCTTCCCATTCGGTCAAATCGGTTTGGCTGTGACGGTAATGGTCAGGATACGATGGACGGTCAGACTGGTAGTATTCCTATTAAAATTAAAGAGAGTCTAAATAGAATGAAAACATAATCGAAGCACAATCTTAGAAAATAATGGGGGTTTTCGAGATTTCAATAAAAAACATGAACACGAATGAAGAGAGAATGTTAATACAAATAGCCAAACAAAATAAAACCACTTACCTTCATCGACTGTGTTGATATACTGGGTGGGATTGGTACACGTTCCCTATACCCAACATGCGGATAATCCTGGTCCAGCCCTGGAGATCGCTCCTAGTGCCAAAAATTAAAGAGGTATTTAAGAATATCACTGAACGTAGTTTGTATGCTTATAATTTGTCGTTTCAGTGTAGAAATATTATATACTTTTTGGTTGCTTGGTTTTCTGACAGGGTAGGAATATGATGTATTGTGGAACGATCTTCCGTCATCCCTTGTCAAGTTTGGTTTGGAGACAAACCGGTGTCGGCTTCACTAACCAAATTTGACAAGGGATGACGGAAGATCGTTCCACAATACATCATAGAAATATTATATACATACATACATATATAACAATTAACATGAGACTTTGTACTCAGAAATAAAAAAAAATTAATAAACGTTTGTATTTATATGGCCGTTTTAATTCTAATAATTATTTTATGTGAATTTAAATGAGCTATTGGCCATTTTTTAATGAAGAAAAATTGAAAAAATTTTTTTGGTAGAAGTTATGGACTTAAGTTCGATTCTCGGTTGAGGCCGCTTGAAGAAGTCTGATGAGGGGATGTGGTGATCTCCGAAATGGATCCATAACTTCTACCAAAAAAATTTTTTCAATTTTTCTTCATATTCGGGTTGATAATTTATTTATTTATTTATTTATTAATTTGTGGTAGTCTAGAACAGATTAAGAACTTACAAACTACAGAGACAATAGTAACTAGAACTTAAAAAAATACCTCATTTAACAAAGCCTTTAATTGAACTTTAGATAAAGTAAAGTCGAGGTCTAAAGAATTTGAAAGAACATTGAAATCTTTCAAAGCGTATGGAGCATTAGCACCATAGAGCGTTCGGGTACATTCCGTGTAAAAGATATCAACAGTTTGAAGTTATCTCGGTGGGATATGGAAGTTTATACTTTGAAGTAGGCACGGGTAATACTGCGCTGCGCGGCGCAATTGCGCTAACACCAACCCTGGCGTTATTGCGCTAACTCCGATTTGGGAAATGCGCCAACTCAATATAGCGCCAACCCAATATAGCGCCAACTCAATATGGCTCCAACTCAATTTTGCAATATAAAACCGACTCAATTTCGTGCGCTAACACCAGCACCAATATAGCGCTAGTGTAAAATGGCACCACCACAAAGCCAATAACAGCACAGCGTATATGACACCGTCACAATTATGTATGCTTGATAGTGATCTAAGTGACTCTAATTTCCAGCATATTTTCACAAATGTACGGATTATGTTTCCAAATGATTTTGAAAATTAAAATTAATTTTGCGCCAAAAGAAATAAAACGGGGATGGTAAACAGTAAGAAGCGAACAAGTGTTATTTATCGATTATTCCATGGCAATTGCGCTAAAGGTGTTATTGCGCCAGAACAGTACGCGACGCCACGGTTGGCGCTGGTGTTATTGTATCAGCGCCAAAAAAATTGCGCCATTACCCATGGCTACTTTGAAGGAGAATAGGGGAATCAATCAAACCTTTTATTACGTCAAAAACAAAGGTCAGCGCAAGCATAGTTCTTCTACTTTTAAGAGATTTCAGATGGATCAAAGCGCACCTTGCACTATACGGGGGAATTGGATCACTGAAGTTCAGAGTGCGAAGGGCAAAACGTAAAAAACTTTTTTGAACCCGCTCTAACCTCTGTATATGACATTCATGATATGGCCTCCATATAAATGAGGCATATTCTAGTTTTGATCGTACAAGCGATGTAAACAAAACTTTTAGCGTGTACGGATCTGTAAAATCAGAGCTAAATCGACGAATGAAAGGAAGCATTGAGTACGATTTAGCGACAACAAAAGTGATGTGTCTATTGAATGAAAATTTCATGTCGAAGACTACATCTAAGTCCGAAAACTTAGTCAGAGTGGACAACTGAGTACTGTGAATATAATACAATGTGGGAATTACAAAACGCGATTTCGAGAAAGAAACATGAAAGCATTTGCTTATGTTTAATTGCAAGCCATTAATACGACACCATGTTGAGACATTATCTAGATCTGATTGAATCTTAAAAGAGTCGGATGCAGAAGATATAGTGGAAAAAATCTTCAAGTCATCAGCATACAGAAGAAATTTTGAATATTTAAGACAACCCGAAATGTCATTGATAAAAATCACGAACAGCAATGGGCCTAGGATACTACCTTGTCAGATCCCGGAAGACGCTATGAAAGGGTCAGAGTGCATGTTTTCGATAACAACCACGCAACTGCGGTTATCCAGATATGATTTAATCCACGATAAAAATAGTGAGTGGAAACCCAGACTTGCTAGTTTAGCGATCAATATTGTATGACTGACTTTATCAAACGCTTTTGAAAAGTCGGTATAAACGCAATCAACTTGGAGACGAGCATTGAAAGCAGATATACAGTACTCAAAAAACGTTGCTAGGTTAGTGACAGTAGATCTGCCCGACATAAAACCATGTTGGTTATCAGACATGAGGCATTTCACAGTGAAATACAGCTTTTGTTTCACAACATATTCAAATAGTTTTGAAACGGTCGATAATTTACCAATGGGCCTGTAGTTTGCAACATTCTTTTTGTTACCACTTTTGTAAATCGGCGTTATGAAAGTGACCTTCCAGGCTTAAGTGATTTATTGAAGATGAGTAAGAGAGGGAATGCAAGACCCAAGCAATGCTTTAGGAGATGAGATGATAAGCCATCAACATCTGTTTGCATGGATGTTTTTATATGCAAAATGCCATCAATAATATCATCGTACGATGATAGCGCTGGAAAGTTGATAGGTGAATCACCTGCTGGGACGCTATGCTGAGAACTATCCGTATGTCTCGTGAAGTTTGAGAAAAAATCAGCAAAAAGATTGGCCGCATCCACAGAAGATGCAGCAAAATCACCATTATAAAAAACTTCTGATGGAATGTCAGAGCAAGATTTTTTAGATTTTACATAGTTCCAGAATGACTTTGGGTTTGATTTAATTTCGTTCTCAAAAGACCTTACATATCTCCTATGAAGACTTCTTCCCAACCGTTTGAACTCTCTTGAGAACTTAAGATATCTCTTTTTATCGACATCACTTTTAGATGCCTTAAATTTTGTATAAGATTTATTCCTCAAATTCTTTAGTTTATTTAAGTTCTTAGTAAACCAAGGAATTCTATAATTTCTCTTTTTTTTAAGCGGTATGTTGCGCATACAAATTTCTGTTACTTTATCTTTGAAAAGAGTAAAGCAGTCAGAAACATTAACGCCAGCAAATATTGATTTCCAATCAATGGAAGAAATTTCATTATTTACGGTATCTAAATTACAATTTCTGAAAGAAAAATTAGTAGGCAAATCATTGATACAAGTATTTTGAAAATTATAGAATTCAATATTAAGAACAAGTGGAATATGATGTAAACCAGGACATGAAAGCGGATCAAGACATTCGTTCAAAGTGTAGTTCATATTATCACTAATAAAAATTAGATCTAAGATTATAGATAACTTATTTGAGAAACTATTGATCTGAGATAAATTGGCATCTAAAAAATTATCAACAAGATAATTTTCAGGAAAACTGTTTTATTGTCTGGGTAATAGAATTGAACTATTATCAATGGATGACCATTCAAAATTACGTAGATTGAAATCGCCAAAAATACAGAAGTTAGCATTATCTTGACGCCGGATCCACTATGTTGTCCACGTGTGCTCTATAGTGTGTCCGCACTGGATGGAGGAATATATGATGCAAAAATAATGGTATTCGAGTCACCATGCACGGATACGAATATTTGATCCAGTAGTGAATCCATGGTACTGAAGCTCATCGGTGCTGAACGAAACCGACGACTTACTGCAATAAGAACTCCGCCACCGCGCGTGAGGCCCGTTTTATGGTAGTCACGATCCTTACGGTATACGCAGTAGAGGTTTGGGTCGAAGAATTCATTGTCATTAAAATTTGAACGCAGCCAGGTTTCCACAATAACGTAGATATCAAGATCATCATGTGAGCACAAATTGAAAATGGTGTTTGATTTAGTCCGTAGGCCGGAAACATTTTGGTAGTATATTTTAAGGCGATTAGGATGGCTAGCGGCTAGGGGTTTGCCAATTGCACACCGACGTTTGGAAAAAACCGAAAAGGTCTTATCACTACATTTTTCGGCCAGATATTAGCATTAACTATTTGGTCATAGATGCATTCATCCACTCCTAATTTGAAATTTATCTTTTTCAGCGAACCACGATCCGCATCCTTTTTTACAAGCGGATGGCAATTTAAATATTTAGCGTCAATATTAGCATGTTTAGAGGGGAGAAAGAAGCAAGTAACTTGAGGGGAGAAAGAAGCAAGATGTAGCCACTTCATAGAAGAGACGGCGCTTAATTCCTTATTGTTATTTGCACCAATAACCAATGGTTTACTAATTTTCGGGCGGCTCTTCTTATGGACAGTTTTCCAACCAGGCCGCTGTGGTGCAGTGGGTAGAGTGCTCGCCTGCTATGCCAGAGGTCTCGGGTTCAAACCCCAGTCCGAGCAAACACCAAAAAATTTTTCTAATTAGTAAAAATCCAATTATTGGGTTTTTAAGAGCAGCGGTCACCTCTCGGCAGTGGGCGGCATACCCTCCAAGTGTATTTCTGCCATGAAAAAGCTTCCCACAAAAAATGCATTCGCCGTTCGGAGCCGGCATAAAACTGTAGGTCCACCCAATTAGTAGGAAAAACAAAAAGGAGCACAACTCCAATTGGGAGAGAAGCTCGGCCATAAAACTCGTCAGAGTTATAAAAAAGCGCCATTGTATTATATTATATATATTATTTCCAACCAGGAGTTCGGGAGCTAGGGACATTAGGAGTAGTACTGATACCAGAAGAAGTAGATGCACTAGTAGTACCATCAGAGTTCCTCGTTGAAACAGATTGCTGGTAGAGTGGTGGGAGTGAAAGCGGAGCATTTGATAATCCAGTGAGAACCTGCGAGTATGTATGATTAGATGAATTATGCATGTCAGCTGTTACTGGAGACGATGAAGAGAGATCATTAGTGCGAGAGCAACTAGCGGCATTTTTATTGCTATTGTCACAAGCCACCACTTCGTTTGCATCTATTGATCTTTCATTGGCTTGCTCGGCTAAAGCAGAGTTTGGCTGAGCTGTTGTGGGCGGACGCGGTGAACAACCTGCAGATGATTTGTTTTTGTTACCATTGAGATTATTGAATTTTTGTGTGCGAGCGCCAGAGTGAGTGACGCTGCTAGTAGCATTGTTGGTCAATAGCGTATGCGTCGACGTTGACTGAGGCTTGGTCACATCGGCAGTAGGTGTATCAGTAGTTGCGCCCTGCTTGATATTTTTTGTGTATTTGTTTACACGGCGCCGAAGTTCTTTAACCTCGAATTTGAGCTCACCGAGAGAAGAGGCAACTACTTCATTATAGAGTTTATGCATATTTGAAAGTTGAGAATGCAAAACTTCAACTTTTTGAAAGAGAAGTTTTTTATCACTATTAAGAGCCTGTATCACTGCAGCGCTGCACTTTTGCTCGGCGCGTAGCTCTTTTAGCTCAGCAAGAATAACAGACAAAGCCGACACATTAGAATTATGCTCATCATATTGTTGGTGAGCATCGTGAGAATTGGGAAGTGATGTAGGTTGCGAGACCATATTCTCTTTACGTTGAAGAACAGCACACTTTCCACAAACATAAACATTGCCCGATTTAGCAAGAAAATCTAACTCGGCAGGTTGAATACCAACACAATCCAAATGATAGTGTTCATGACACTTGTCGCTCTGCACTTTGCTATTCGCGCGGTCAACTCTGCTACCGCAAACACAAGGCATGACAAACAAATTGTATAAAATATATTGCCTATATGTATGTATGTGTGTACATAAACTCGAGAGTTTATTATACTCGTACTGTATAGTTTTTTATAGTTTTTAATTACTAAAATCAAGTAAGCATATTACATAAATTGCTTTATTAGTCGCTGTCTCAAGTACACACATAGATAAATAACCATCAAATTAAAAGTTAAAAGTTTAGTTAAAGGAAAGCTAAGATACCACAGAGGTCAAGCACAACACGTCCGCACTCGTTCGCGTTCGCTATCACTATATAATTGGAGGGTATCTGAAAGGAAATCCTTTTCCAATCACAGGTGGATATTCTTTGGCATTGACCTTAAACAATCCTATTCCCTATCGTAACCCAAGGAGGACCAACTGGCGACGGTTCGTCAGTGTGGTGGGTAGTAAGTTAGGTAATCATTCTTTGAACGATATTTCTACAGTGGTGGACCTCAATGATAGCAGTATCAAGCTAGAAAAGGCCATGGGGTCTGCTCTAAGGGTAGTTTGTCCTACTAGTTTTTGCAGGAAGGCTTATCCTCCCTGGTGGCACTCAGATCTTTTCAGACTCAGGAAAGTGTATCGTAGACTGCTTAACTGAGGCTATTCGACTGGCAATTGGCAGTCGTACAAAGATAGCCTTATATGCTATAAGAGCGCAATTCAAAAAGCAAACAGCGAATTCTGGAGGGACTTTTGCTCTTCTATCGAAACAACCAAGGAGTTTGCGAGGATAGGGAAAATCCTCTCAAAAGAAAAATCCTGGACTAGCAGTTCCTCGGAAACGCTGGAACTGTTGGTAAAAACACATTTTCCAAGGTGTAGTTCCAACCAAGCGGAACCAACGGAACACGTGGTAACGACATCTCTTCAGCTCATAGATGAGCTTATACCTCCAGAAAAGATTGCGTGGGCAATCAACAGTTTCTTGCCATATAAGTCACAAGTCCGGATGGAATTTTCCCAGCTATGCTGCAGAAAGCATGTGCACTGGTGACTCCGTGGTTGGAATGCATTTTCAGGGCTTGCATTAGGCTAAACCATGCCCCCTGAATTGGAAAGAGACCAGGGTTGTCTTCATTCCAAAGGTCATGTCTCCCCGACAAGCTCAAGGATTTCAGACCCATTAGTCTCTAGTCCTTCGTTTTGAAGGCATTCGAGCTACTACTGGATATACATATTCGCGATATGCTAAACATTTCCGGGCTGTCATCAACCCAGCCTGATTATCTCAAGGGGCGCTCCACAGAAACGGCATTGTACGAAGTGGTACACAAGGTGGAAGCATCACTTGAGATTAAACAGTTTACATTGGGTGCATTTCTGGACATAAAGGGGGTCTTCAACAATGTTCGCCGGAAAGCGATCGAGGACTCTCTCTCTCTGCCCTGGGTGTAGAGGACACCATAGTAAACTGGATAGGGTCAGCTTTGCGTTCCACAACTATAAGCGCAATGCTTGGAGCAAGTGAGCAGGAGGGGAACTCCTCAAGGCGGAGTCCTATCACCCTTGCTATGGCTTTGTGTTGGAGACGGAATAATTCGCCAGGTTGACGGGAATTGAGTAAAAGTAGTGGCTTACGCGTATGGTGTTGTGGTACTAGTATCGGGTCTTTGTACCAACGTGATCAGTGGGATCATGCAGGGGGCACTACGGAGACTGAACGGATGGGTGGAGGCCTATGGTCTCACTGTAAACCCCTCAAAGACGGAACTGATGCTTTTTATCACAAGGAAGAAAATCCCTAATTTCAACTAACCTGTTCTCAATGGTCGAGAATTAAGTCTTTCGCACAGTGCAAAACATCTAAGAGTTTTCCTGACGCCTAAGTTAAACTGGAAGCTGAATACGCACATAGAACTAAGAAAGCTTACGGAGCCTTGTACGCCTGCAAAAGAATGCCGAGAAAAAAGTGGGGTCTGAGGCCAGAACTCACGGAATGGATGTACAAAGCAGTTATTCTACCAATCTTAACCTACGGATCATTTCTGTGGTGGAGAGCAACTGAGGTGAACTACATGGCTGATATGTTAAGGAAAGTTCAACGTGCTGCTTGCGTTGCAATCACAGGGGAGATTAGATCAGTGATAGGCGTTTCATAGATCAATTGATCGCGCTCAAATCACACAGACACGTTATGCTCTTTCTTTTGTAAACGATTTAGTCGTCGCTCAGCAAGTGGCGTAGCAACATCGTGGGTGAATGTCGCTTGTTTGCGCATATTTATATATGTAAAAGCATAATTACTTATACATATGTACACATGCTTGTCGTTTTTATAAACCAGTTATCGGCATTCCAATACATGCAAAGAAATTATTAGTTGCATGTGTATTAGTGGGAGAGCGTTGTCGGGCAATGTCGGCAGCCGCTAGCATTCGATCAGTTGATGTCAGATTGTTCTTGACAACAGACGTTTGTTCAATGATGTGCGGGCGTACGTATGAAAACACGCATATGTGTTTACATACCTACAAACAAACATATATACGTATGTAGGAAACGTACACGCATTGCTTGATCCGCCATCGACCTGCTAGAATGGCAAACCGAATGATACTAAGCACTTTGTTCGGTTTTAATTATTGCGCTCGCATGAAACTCACGTATTAAATACGTGTGAGAAGCTTGTTCTCAGCACCAGCTCAGTGAGCCAGGCCGTGCCGATAATTGTTATAAAAGACCGCATTCATTGAGGGCCAGCAAGCGACTAAAGTTTAGTCACTAAATCATTTTTTAAACAAGGAGCGCAACCTGTCTGTGTGAAGAGCGTAACTTGTTTGTCTGATCTTAACCCGGCGTCTCCTCAAAACAGAATTCTGTCATCACAAGCACCATTATAACATAGATTTCAAATGGAGACCGCCTCTGTCTTCTGGTATAACAGAGATGCCAAGGCAATTGCTTTAACAAGATTGCCTTAACATGAGCTGTCAGTTTGGTGATTTGACAGCTAATTTTTCATTTCAACGAAAAATTCACAGTGGCAACATCTCCACATTGAACGTGAAATTTCGCACGGCGTCCATTTGGCTTGAGTGTTTGGGCTTAAAAAATAAATAAAAAGAACATTAAGTGCATATATACAGTTTGCGAGCATCATCGCCAATTTTAAACAATTTTTTTTAACTTTCTAAGTGCTTCTGCGTACACGGCATGCCAATTCGGCGCCATTTTGCAAATTATGTCTAACATAATGAAGTGCCCACGCATATACAAACATGGATTTTAGACATGATTCTGGTAGACAAAATTAACATAATTTTTGTTTTGTGGAGTTTCGGCGTAAGATCTATGAAACGCCGAGCCTTGATTTAGTCGTCGCTGAACAAGTGGCCAAACAACATCGTGTGTGGCTATCGCATGTTTGCGCAGCGAATGTTAAAACTGTGCATGTACGTATGTAGATATATGCATGTATGTATGTTTGTTCGCCATACCCTGCAAAAAAAATTGCGATTAATCCCGAAAGAGATTTGTCCCGGATTCATCTCTTTCGGGAACAATCGGTCCACAATTAGTCCCCGATTGTTCCCGCACGGGTATAAATGTACTATACAAAAATATTCAATGTATGAATTAAAAAAAAAAAATTATAATAATAGGTAAAACTGAACACCCTTTCTTTTAATAACAATGATGAATAATAATTTCAACAAAATGTTACCAAAAATTCCTATTGGAAAATCAATTACAATTATAAACTCAATATTGACTATGTAAAAAAAATTTTATTTATTGATTATTATTATTTTTTACAAACGTAAAACTTATTGTATAATCTTTACTTAAATAGGCATGAACATTTATAAATTTTAAAGATTGTTATAAAAAATAGCCTAGTCGCACGCTCCCTTGCGATTGATCCCGGACACGTCCCGTATTAATCGAATTTTTTGCAGGGTAGCGATCAAAGCGCTCTCACTTATACACTTGCATTTACAAATTTGCCGAGCCTTGGACTAAACGAAAACGAACCAATTGACTTGCGCGATGACGGCGCTCTCACTAATACAGCTGCATTTCAATTTTGCCTATCACTGGACTAGATCATGCCCAACGGAGGCTCTGAATGTGATTTGCAATGGATAGGAATTTTCTCCGATAGTCAGGCGGCTCTGGTGTCTGCAAGAGTATCATGAAGCCAGGTTCTGCAGTGCAGGGAATTGGCCATTGGCATAGAAGGTCGACAGAGTGTGTTCCTGATCGTGGTGCCGGGGCTACGCGATATCCAGGGCAACGAAATGGCTGATTTGCTGGCCAGTAGCCATGGATAATGGCGCAATTTTTTTGGCGCTGACACAATAAAACCAGCGCCAACCGTGGCGCTAGCGCACGGTTCTGGCGCAATAACACCTTTAGCGCAATTGCCATGGAATAATCAATAAATAACACTTGTTCGCTTCTTACTGTCTACTATCCCCGTTTTATTTCTTTTGGCGCAATTCTGCTTACATACGCGGGCACACTAATTGTGCAGCAATTAAATTTAATTTTAGAAATCATTTGCGTACATTTGTGAAAATATGCTGGAATATTCGTTTTGCTGCACCTTCATTAAGGAATGCGAGGGTCGGCTCCCGCTATTAAAAAGAAAGGTTCCGGGTCCGGCGCATTATATCGAAATTTCCCCTTACCATTTACCATGCGTAAAAAAATATACTATATGCTAGTTAATAAATATTTTATTTTATTTGTTTTGTATTATATTTTTCTCTCATATTTAAAGATAATGTCAATTTTGTCTTCTTTCTTTGTGAAAGTAAAATATCAATACCCTTTCGTTTTAGCGATTGTTCGGTGTTGGCGTTAGCATACATAATTGTGACGGTGTAATACCTATACGCTGTGCTGATATTGGTTTTGTGGTGGCCCAATTTTACACTAGCGCTATATTGGAGCCGGTGCGGGTGTTAGCGCACGAAATTGAGTCGGTTTCATATTACAATATTGAGTTGGCGCTATATTGGGTTGGCGCATTTTCAAAATCGGGGTTAGCACAATAATGCCAGGGTTGGCGCTAGCGCAATTGCGCGGCGCAGCGCAGTGTTACCCATGCCTACTGGCCAGGCGTGGCTAAAATTTATTCCTATAAAGCCTAAAGAAAAAGTCCTTGTTTACCATGTTGCTCACCATTATCTTAGAACCCATAGTAATGACTAATAATACATATAATACAATGGCGCTATTATAACTCTGACGAGTGTTATGGCCGAGCTTCTCCCCAATTCAAGGTGTGCTCTTTTTGTTCTTCCTACTAATTGGGTGGACCTACAGTTTTATGCCGGCTCCGAACGGCGAGTGCATTTTTTGTGAGAAGTTTTTTCATGGCAGAAATAAACTCGGAGGGTATGCCGCCCACTGTCGAGAGGTGACCGCTGCACATAGGGGTATTTTATCAATCTGGGCGGCCAAAACCTCATTTCCTAAAACTGGCCCGATTTCCAAAAAATAAAATTTTTTAGTAGGCCAGGACCCTAACGCATCATTTTCAATAAAAGTTTATTCTCAAAACTCAAACACAAAGTTTTTACAGTCAATGAAAGTTTGGTCATTCGTGTATTTCTCGCGGCATTTTATAACGTTCTGAAAGTTTCAACATTTCCATTTAATATTTTTACGGTTTTAAGTGAAGTTTTTTAGAATACTGTTATGGATTCTTATAATACAGGTAATCGAGTACAAAATTCATGTTTATTGAGATTTAGTTAGTTGTTAGCGTCTTCTTAATTACATTTTTAAAAAACGATGTATTAAAAAAAAATTTCCCAATTTTTTGTTTTCAAAAGGGTTTTTGTTTAGGTGTCCGGCATTGCCCGGCACTGACTCTTTTTTTTTCTAGATAGTCTGCTCCCTGTTATTTTGAGTTCAAGAAAGATCGGTCCCGGGTTTTTCCGGTTTTAAGAAAAACAGGCGCTTTTCACGTTGGGAAAAATGACCCCACCACACAAAAAAAAATTAGTTGTTTGTGGATTCGAGAACACCCATCTAGCAACATATACATCGACGTGCTCCGAATCCAAAGTCCGCTTGTCCAATATACCTCCAAAACTTCAAGAAAATTGCGAAAAGCTAAAAAAAGCCCCAAATGGCACATTTTATCGACTTAACCTACTAACATGTATTTCGACGTTCTGAGTCCAAATCTGAGGTCGGTTTGATCTCACTACATCACTTTTTAAAAATGTAAAGCCACATTTTTTTTTGATGTTAAATTGAATTGAAATCACCATGGGTAACATAATTAACAATTTAAAGCCAAAAAAGAGTTTTGGCCGCCCAGATTGATTAAATACCCCAATGTGCGCTGCTCTTAAAAAGCCCCATAATTGAATTTTTACTAATTAGAAAAAAAAATTTTTTTGGTGTTTGCTCGGACTGGGCTTTGAACCCGAGACCTCTGGCATAGCAGGCGATCACTCTAACCACTGCCCCACAGCGGCCATATTAATGACTGCGAATACTAAATAATTGTAAATTATCTGAAAAAAAAAGTTATATATTTACCTACATATATTCGCCGCGAAAGACCCTCCTATCCCTATTGCTGTCCCTATATCTATCCCTATCCCTATCTCTATCTTTTTCTCTATCCCTATCTCTATCGCTGTCTCTATCTCTATCTCTATCAATATTTTTCAAGATAATATTGGTATAAAATAGGAGGTTTTAATCAGGGTTTTTATGTAGTTATTTTCATTTGTTTTGATATTCTACCACATATACTTCCTGGGTTTCTTAGTACCAAAAATTACATCGGTGGTGATAAGCCCCCATTTACAGTAACTCCAAATTTCTATCATAATTTTTGCTCTGATTTCGTCAATCCTGCCACCAAGGTCTGATATTCTACGGGAAACATTTCCAGAGATATTCAACATCAAGTATTAAGTTTCGATGGGAGGGGCCACGCCCCCTTTTCCAATAGCTCTAATTTTTTCTCGTAAGTATGGTACAATTCTTTTTTAACTCCGTACGAATTTCCAGCGTCCTATCATAAACACTTCCAGAGATATTCAGCTTTTCCAAAAGCTACTATTTTTCGTCGTAAGTATGGTACAGTTATTGTTTATCGTCGTACCAATTTCCAGGATCCTACCATAAACACTTCCAGAGATATTCAATATGAAAGATTAATTTTGTATGGGAGGTGCCACGCCCCCTTTCCAATAGCTCCCATTTTTTCTTCATTTAATGAGATGCGATCCTCGGCCATCCAAAGACTGGACAGGAGGGACATTTCCGCCTAACTACGGTATTTACGGGACGGTTGAGCACCTGCTATGCGAGTGTCCTTCGCACTGCCAAGGCCGTATGAAGTTCCTTGGCAACCCTTTCTTCGACAGCCTCTCGGAACTCAAGGACGTCAGGCCTGAGGGGCTGCTCAAATACTTAAATTCAACAGGATGGATATAGGGGGAGGGAACTGCCTTGGTTTCCTGTTCATTCCTGCACAATTCTACTTTTTACTGGGGTAGTCACGAGTTGTGGTAACAAAACGGCGCATAGGCGTAAACGACAAAATATTTTTATTTGAAAAATAACAGGGTAATAAAGGTCGCGGAGTACCTATCTTCACCTCACCTCTTTCATTGGACTCGAACTTCGGCGCTCTTGATACTGTTGCGGTGACGCTTGATGGTCATTATGTTGTTGTTGTCTATATTGTGGCGGTTGTTGTTGCTGGTGTCGTTCTGGTGTCGATGGTGGTTCATAACGAGATAACTGCTTCTGCTGATTTACGTAGCTATCCTCATAAGATTCATCCTCTTCCTGCGCTCCACTGCAGCCGCCCCCTCCCACACGTAAAGCTTCATCGAGTTCCTCTTGTGTCACCTCTACATTGTCTAATTTTTTTAAATTTGGCAAAGCTCGTAGCACTGTTTGGCGATAGCTAAGCGAAAATAATACATACATATATATTTTGTCGTATGTTAGAAGGCGAAATTAAAATAAGTTTTTACGAAACTTACTTTGATCCAATCTGATCACAGCATGGATTTTCCTCAAGCCATAAGTACTTGAGCGACCGTAAATTTTGCAAATACGCAATTTCATTAATATCTTGAATATTATTCTTACGCAAATATAGTTCCTGAAGTTTATGACAGTCTTCAAAAGGTTCTAGTGTTGTAATTTTATTAACGCTGAAAGTATGAATAAAATTATTTATATGTACATATATATGTAAGTATTTACATGTGGAGTTGCTGGAGTGTAGTAGGTAGAGTGCTTTCCTACCGTACCAACAAACCACAAATTATAAAACTAATTAAAACCAATTGCGTTTAAAAAAAAAATAGCGGCCACCCCTCGGCAGCCAGTGGCATACCAAGTGTTTTTCTATCATGTAAAAGCTTCTCACAAAAAAATTCATTCGCTCTGAAAAAATCCAACAGTTAAACCAAATATTTTCGGCAATTTATTTACCGTATTTGTTTGAACAACTAAGTTTTTGATCCAAGAACTTTGCGCAGTTAATTCAAAATCATAATAACGAAAAAATCTGAAGTAAAATGATATATAAGCTAGTTACTTTGTTTTATTTTTATAATTAATTCAAAATTAAGTGGCGTATCCTGTACAAATATAAAGCTTATGGTTTCAGAAAAATGACATAAAATGGTATACCTTAGTAATAAGTTAATATATTAAATATATAAAAACACGCTTAGACTTTTTTAATTCCCACTGGTGTAAATATCAATATTAGTTAATATGTTGCATACTTTTAGGCTGGAACGAAATTACATATATAAATACACACAGGTGAAGCTAATAAAAGCGTTCTAAAAACCACTCATATTTGTGTGTAGAATAACAAATAATGAATCACATTTTGACCCATATCTGGTGACCCGACCTAGAAATCATAACGGGTACATCTATATATCGTCGTACCATACGAAAACTAGCATACGATTTTTTGTGGCTGACGAAACTAGCAATTTCGTTTAAACAACAACAATTTTAATATAAAACCAGTATATAATTACTGGTGCGTTTCGTCGGCCAAAAGTAAAATGTGCTACATTTCGTACAGAATTTTTTTTATTGCTAGCCTTCGTCTTAAATTTTAAATATGCTAGTTTTCGTATGGTACGACGATATAAAAGCCCTGCTCAGCACATTTGCTTTGATAGTAATATTGCTCAGATATATATCGGGATCATTCGGTCTTCGATTTTACCCATATTCGAGGACCCGACCTAAAAATCACAACGGGCACATCTCTATGTGAAACACCTGATCAACACCTTTCATTTGATACGAATACTGCTCAGAAATATTCCGGGGTTATCCATGTCCACATTTTGACCCATATCTGGGGACCCGACCTAGAAATCATAATGAGTACATCTCTGTAAAAAAGCTATGTTCAATAACTTTCATTTGATACCAATATCGTCTCAAAATATTCAGGGAAAGGCTGGGTCAACGTTTTAACGTTTAACCTTTTGCTGTTTTCTGTTTGCTATTTCCGTGCAACGGAAATGTACCTGTTATTTTCTGTTCAAATTTCTTTCTCCATAAAAACTCGTTATCGCCGCCTAAGAAGTTATCTTAAAAACTACCAACGAGGCCTGCTGAGCTCGGAATTAATTTTTTTTTTATGGTTAGGTTTTTGAGACAACCCTAACTTTTCGTTTTTTTGGTTATCACTTCATCCAAGAATTGTTATCGCCGAAATTACAAATGCGATAATCGCAACCAGTACCTCGTTCGAAAGACAATTAAAGTGCGATTAAAGTAACGATATACAATTTGCAGTAATTGAATCAAACTTTGCTGATTGACAGCTGGTCGAAGTCTAAATTTTGTAAATTTTTTGTGATTTTTTTTAGAAATTTTGATTTTCAAATTAAGTATAGGTTAGGTTAGGTTAAAGTGGCTGCCCCTGTTCGTCAGAAAACAGAGGCACACATAGGCCTGGCGGCCCGTTGTGATACCACCTGGAACTCTTGATTGGAAAATTCCCCTATATTGAGAGATTAGACGCCTATAAAACTGAACCACCTGGTCCGTTTCATATAGCGTAAGATGTCAGATACCTTTGCGTCTTCGAGCTCCTCCAGACCCCCAAAGGAGTGTCTGTGGAGGCAAGCGTACCTAGAGTTAGACAGCGCGGGACAAGAGCATAGATAGTGTTCTACGCTTTCTACCTCCTCCTCATCCCTGCAGCTGCGGCAGAAGTCGTTTGTAAGGAGACCCATGCGAGTACCATGGATTCCCATGAGGCAGTGGCCCGTTATTATGCCGACCAAAGGGCCGATGTGGGGCCGACTGAGAAGAGCTACTGATCTAGACCTTGCATGGTCCAGTTTTGGCCATATTTGTCTGGAAATCAAGCAAGTGTGTTCTTCAGCCCACCTGTCATTTGCTTCTTTTACAAAATAGGATCGAAGGTAGTTTTTACATGTATTAAGAGGAGGGGCCACCCAGCTGGTGGCCATCATTGCTTCCAGGAGGGTTCCTTCCCTTGCCAACTCGTCCGCGGCGCAGTTTCCTGGGATATCACTGTGTCCTGGGACCCAAACGACGCTCAGGCTGCACCTTTCTGCAAGTTGGTTTAGGGCCTCCCTGCATTTAATGGTGACCCGCGATATGGAGTCACTGCTCTGTAGAGATTTTATAGCCGCTTGGCTATCAGAAAAGATTGTGACAGCTTTGCCTAAATGTAGTTGTCCTAGAAGGCGGGCTGTCTCCCAGATAGCAACCAGCTCCGCCTGAAAGACGCTGCAATGGTCTGGCAGCCGTAGGCTAGCGTTCAGTTTGAAATCCTTAGAGAAGATTTCGCTGCCTACATTGCCATTTAGCTTAGAGCCGTCCGTGAAAATCGATGAAGCATGGGGTAAGGGCCCAATCAAGTTTTTCCACTCTCTCCTCTCAGGGATTCTAGTGGAAAACTTGTTGTTCCAACATATAACAGGTATTGTGTAGTCTAACTCAAAGTAGTTTTCTGGGACTCTTTTTAGTATTCGGGTGTGCCCAAATCTCCAGTCCCTCCAGGGCTTCACGGCGTTTAGTCTGGCCGCATTGCAACTGGCAGTGTATTTGCCAAAAAGATCAGTTGGGAGAAGAACAAGTAAGGAAGCCTAAGTTCGAGTGGAATCGAACATTAGATACTCAGCTGTATGCTTTCATTGTTTGTTTGCGTTTGTTCGATATAGGGTGTATTTTATATAAAGCGAGTGCCGCATAAAGTGGGCGTAGCCACGCCCATTTTCAACATTTTTATCAGTCATCCAACTAAGCATATGAATATTATTCTTTGTGCAAAATTTCATTCCTTTATGACTTCTAGTTACAAAGAAGTCTTGTTACAAATTCCCAAAGGGTGTTCCAGAAATATCTTTGTTAAAAAGTAGGCGTGGTCATAAACCGATTTCAATAAATTTTTGCGTGTCTATTAACACAAGTTATAAAAGTGTATAAACCAAGTTTCGTCATAATATCTCAATTATTTGTCGAGTTATGGGCTCCGAAATCTCGTTGATTCCTTTGTCTGAAAAGAGGCGGTGCCATGCCCATTTTCCGAAATTTTTCTATTTTTTGGTTCCAATCTATTGTAGAACTCATGCCACAAAATTTCAATGAATTATCTTTATATTTGACAAAGATATCGCTTAAAATGTTTTTATTAGGCCACTTTATGATACCCATATATAAAAGTGGGCGTGGTCGTCAACCGATTTCGCTAAAATTTTGAACATGTATTACTACAAGTAGTGAAAGTGTATAGACCAAGTTTCGTCATAATATATCGATTATTTGTCGAGTTATGGGCTCAGAAATCTCGTATATTCCTGCTTCTAAAAGGAGGCGGTGCCACGCCCATTTTCCAAAATTTTTGTATTTTTTGTTTTACGTCCATAGTTGGACACCTTCCATAAAATTTCAATGATATATCTTTATCAACAACTATTTACAGCGAAGGTTGAGTGTATAGCTATTTCACGAAAAACCATTTTCGATCATCAGCACTCTTTTCGGAAGTGGATGCACCGGGGATTGAACCCGAGTCCATTCCAACTTCAGCCGCAATGACCCAACGGATAAACACACTCGGCCATTGAGACTCTGTGCAAGCTGTTGGATTTTCCCCACTTTTGCCTTTTTCATTTTCAACATTAACGTTAGTGTGTATATGCTTTTGCATATATTCTCCACAAACGTGCTGAATTTTTGTTGTAGGCAGTTCGCAATGAACATTGTTGTTGGTATTTATTTTATGTATATACCAAACAACGTTAACAATTTTACTTGAAAGAGTTTTTAGTGCTTAGCACGAAATTTTTAATTCAATTTTTAATTGTTGGGGTAAGTGGAAAAAAATTCAACAACTATTTACAGCGAAGGTTGAGTGTATAGCTATTTCACGAAAAACCATTTTCGATCATCAGCACTCTTTTCGGAAGTGGATGCACCGGGGATTGAACCCGAGTCCATTCCAACTTCAGCCGCAATGACCCAACGGATAAACACACTCGGCCATTGAGACTCTGTGCAAGCTGTTGTTGAATTTTTTTCCACTTACCCCAACAATTAAAAATTGAATTAAAAATTTCGTGCTAAGCACTAAAAACTCTTTCAAGATATATCTTTATATTTGACAGAGATATCGCTTAAAATGCTTTTATTAGGTCACTTTATAATACCCATATATAAAAGTGGGCGTGGTCGTCAACCGATTTTGGCAATTTTTCGTCCAAATATTTGCCTAAGTAAGTATATCACGCCTACCAAATTTCATCGATATATCTTCAACGGTTTCTGAGTTATGACTCATAAAACTTTCAATGTTTGCCCCTTAATAAGTGGGCGTGGCACCGCCCATTTTCCAAAATTTCACCATATTTCTTCATAAGGGCCTGAGCTCAATACGTGTGTAAAATTTTATCACTCTAGCTCTATTAGTGACTGAGATACAAAATTTCCGATTTTTACCATATAGGGGAGGTGGGCGTGGTCATGGTCCGATTTCGCCCATTTTCAATACCATCCGTTCCTGTCTTGATACCAACTTACATTTCAAATTTCATCAAAATATCTAAATTTTTGCGCGAGTTATCGTGCTCACAGACGGACAGACGGACGGACATGGCTCAATCGATTTCTCTTTTCACCCTGATCATTTTGATATATATAAGTCTATATCTATCTCGATTATTTCATTCTGTTACAATCCACCGTTAGGAAATCAAAACTATAATACTCTGTGTACTAGTACAGCTGAGTATAAAAATAATAGTTTCTAGAGCTTTTGTGGGTGTAGATGGGAGGGCCCCACTTATGAGCATCATCGCTAGGCGCTGCACCTTAGTTGTCTTGTTTTTAACTGATTCAACCCAAATTAGGTATAACAAGTTGTAAAAATCAAGAAAGTTTTATCCCTTTAAAAAAACATTCTATGAATATTTTATTTTTGGCGTTTTTTTTTTCATGTGAAACAAAAAGGATATTATGGACAAATAACTTGGTTAGGTAACCCTGTTGAGGTGTGGAAGTACTTTTTCCTGCACCTCGGTGTGCATACACTCACTTACCCTTATGTTTTGTTACTTGTTGAGTTGTCTTTTGCTTTAGATTAAACCACTGTTCCTTTTCTATTTAATTTATTTCTGTCTTTTATTTCTGTTTGTTAAATATAATTTATTTCGTTTTTTTTTTGTTCACTAACTTAGTCTTATAGCATTGACAGACGGGATGCAGGGCTATGTTATGCTAAACCCGATTCCCTAGGGAAAGGGGAAAGGTAATGAGAATGGGAAAGGCAAAGGCAAAGGGATGGAAAAGAAGAGGGAGAATATAATGATAATGGTATGAATAGGATGGTAAGAGAGACAGTAAGACAGGGAATGAGAGACGGAATAAGATGGGGAATGAAAGAGAGAAAGCCAGAAAAGGAAAGGTAAGGGAGAGCGTTAGAGAAAAGGTGAGGGAAGCGCAAATATTACGGGAAAGGAAAAGGAAAAAGAAAACGGAAGTGGAAATGAAAGGATAGAGAAAGGTACGTAAATGGAAGGGGAAAGCGAATAGTAGAGGGAAAGATTGTGGGAAAGGAAGTCAGAGGCTAATACGAAGAAAAAAGTGATAAAGACATGAAGAGGGCAAACTTTTGAAAATATAAATTTTGCCTTGACTTTTTTTTAACCTTATCTGACTTTTGCTGAGGTCTGCAGCCCGAGGAAGGTTCGCTTCCTAGATTCTTCCAACTTATTTTAAAGTGCGCTGTTTTTCGCTTATATGCCTATAATCGGAAGGGGGCCAAAGCAAAGCTTGGCCGGGTACAGCTAGTCAAATAATAAAAAATGGCAATAAAAATCTATTTTTTCTTTGCATTTTAAAGTTGCAGCGTTTCTCTAAAAATGTATTTACTTTTTTCAACCCCAAATGTGGGAAAATAATACTCGTCGAAAAATTTTTGTAACAGAATTAAAATTCTACGTTTGAAAAGGATTTCGGTGTAGTTTTTGAGATATTCATGTCCAAAGAGACGAACAACGCAGTTTGTGGCCATATTCACTCCTAAATATTTTTCAAATTACTCACTTTCATTAAAAACTGGTTACATCTATTGAAAGCACGATCATTTCTTCTGAAGACAACGTAGATATATGAATAAGATACCCGAAAAAGCAAAGTGCTGTTTTCAAGAGAAATGATCGTTCTTTCAATAGCTGCAATCATCTTTTAATGAAAGTAAGTAATTTAACAGATTGAGCAATGAATATGGCAAAAAATCGCATTTTTCGTCTCTTTGGACATGAATATATCAAAACCTACACGTATTACCGAAAATATGACTTCAGATTCAGAATCAGTGCACCGAAATCCTTTAGAAAAGTAGAATTTTATTTGAGTTAGAAAATTTTTTGGAAATTTTGTCGGCCTGTGTAATTAAACTCCAAATCCCTGGATAAATCGCGGGATCCCGGGATTATAAAAAAAATCTCGAAAATCCCTGGATCGTAAAAATCGGAAAAATTGGAATCCTTAATATGTATGTATCGCCAAATGAAAAAATGGCCTAATTTGTATGTAGGTGCGTACAAAGTTGTGCCTTTTATAGCTTACGCCACAACTTAAAATTTGATGAATTCATTTTCTTTTTTTTTGGAATTTTTTTTTTTTGATTTTAATGTTTTTATCTTTTAGATTTTGATATTTTTGTCTTTTTCTGTTGTAGATTTTTTTTAATTTTTATAATTTTTTGTAGTTTTCTCATGTTTTTATATTTTTTTTTGTAATTTTTTCGGTTTTTATATTTTTTGGATTTTTGGTTTAGATTTTTTTTTCATAGATTACGATTTTTATGCAAATTTTTTGTTTTATTAAATTTTAATTTTCGCGGGTACGGGCACTCCGAGGGGGTTTTTCCTTGTTGAGCCCATTTCGACCGGCTTTTGGCCACCGGTCATGGTCGCCATGTTGAGGCGTGGAAGTACTTTTTCCTGCACCTCGGTGTGCACACACTCACTTACCCTTATGTTTTGTTACTTGTTGAGATTTGTTTTAGATTAAACCACTGTTCCTTTTCTATTTAATTTATTTCTGTCTTTTATTTCTGTTTGTTAAGTATAATTTGATTTCTTTTTTTTTTTTTGTTCACTAACTTAGTCTTAGGTTCTTTATTTAAAACTACCGCGCCACCAAACACGTCCGAAATCGCCAATAGAAAAATCAAAAGTCAAAAACCACCATTACTCGTTTCCAGGGACCGAAAATAACGGTTATTTTTTTAGTGTGGTGAAAAGGTTACGCAAAAATAACCTTTATCTTCTTTTGGTCCTTAATAACCATTATAAAAACCAAAAAACCGTTTTGGGGCTGAATAACCGTTATGGCAACCAAAAAAGTGTTTTGGGCTTGAATAACCGTTATGGCAACCAAAAAACTCTTTTGGTCCTGAATAACCGTTATTCAGATTTTTAATTTTTTTTTGGTCAGCTATTAAAATCAAGCCTATTTATTTGTCAATATTTCTGGAAGATATTGGTATCAAATGAAAGGTGTTGAGCAGAGCTTTTACATAGAGGTGTATTTGTTAAGATTCGTAGGTCGGGTTCCCAGTTATGGGTGAAAAGTGGACCCGGATGCCCTGGAATATTTTAAGCAATATTGGTATCAAATGAAAAGAGGTAATCAGAGCTACAATCCCTGCTCAACACCTTTTATTTGATACCAATATCGTCCAGAAATATTCACAAATAAATAGGCTTGATTTTTATAACTGACCATAAAAAACATAAAAATCTGAATAACGGTTATTCAGGCCCAAAAGGGTTTTTTGGTTTTTATAATGGTTATTAAGGACCAATAAATTTTTTTTCTCATGATAATGGTTAAATATGACTTTTACCCCATTTCTCTTATAACCGTTACGTCCCTGCTCGTTTCCATTCTGTCCCTACACCTGTTGTCCATTCACAATGGGCAACAAGTACAGTGACAGAATGAAACAGGTGGTTTCAGTGGGTGTTATTTACAACTTTATGCAGGTGGGCTCTGCTACAACCCAACTATGTGAAATCGACTTCATAGGTCAAAAGGACATTTGATACAGCTTCCACAGACTAAAATAATGACATCTAAATTTAAAAAATCGGATATCAAATAAAGAAGCTACAATAAAAAAAATATTTTCCGGGATAACAACATTAGATACTCAGCTGTAGGTATGCTTTCATTGTTTGTTTTCATTTGATGGAAACACGGTGTATCTTATAGAATGTGGCTACCGCATCAGGTAAGCGTAGCCACGCCCATTTTCAAAATTTGTATCTATCATCAAACCAAGCATATAAATTAGTAGTTAGTGCAAAATTTCATCCATTTATGACTTTGTTACAAAGATGTCACGTAACAAATGTCCAAAGGGCGTTTCAGAAATATTTATTTAAGTAGGCGTGGTTATAAACCGATTTTACTACATTCTTTGCACGTCTGTTACCACAAGTGATAAAAATGTGTACACTAAGTTTCGACATAATATCTCAATTATTTGTCGAGTTGTGGGCTCCGAAATCTCGTACATGTATTGCTTTTTCTAAAAGGAGGCGGTGCCACGCCCATTTTTAATTTTTTAATGTTTTTTGTTTTATGTATATAGTGGGACTCATGCCACAAATTTTCAATGAATTATCTTTCTTTTTGGCAAAGATATCACTTAAACTGTTTTTATTAGGCCCCTTTATAATACCCATATATAAATGTGGGCGTGTTCGGCAACCAATTTGTACAAATTTTCTTCCAAGCATTCGTTTTAGAAAGTACATTAAGCATACCAAATTTTATCGACATGTCTGTCACGGGTTCTGAGATATAACTCATAAAACTTTGAAAACGTGTCCTTTAATAAGTGGGCGTAGCACCGCCCAAAATTTTACCATATTTCTTCATAAGAGCCCAATACGTGGATGAAATTTCGTTACTCGGGCTATATTAGTGACTGAGATATAACGTTTTCGATATATACGATATAGGGAAAGTGGGCGTGGTCATGGTCCGATTTCGTTCATTTTCAATATTAACCGTTCCTGTCTATACAGGAACCAGTGCACCATATTTCATGAAAATATTTAAATTTTTTCGCAAGTTACGAGTGCGCACAGACGGACGGATGGACATGGCTGATTCGATTGCCCCTATTCCGCATTACGATTCACTTTCATCGGAGGTGAATCGAATCAAATATTATTCTGCAATTCGAAATGACAGGAACCAGTGCACCATATTTCATGAAAATATTTAAATTTTTTCGCAAGTTACGAGTGCGCACAGACGGACGGATGGACATGGCTGATTCGATTGCCCCTATTCCGCATTACGATTCACTTTCATCGGAGGTGAATCGAATCAAATATTATTCTGCAATTCGAAATGACAGTTCGTTATCATAGCGTTCATTTAGGCTTACTAAATTTTATATAAATTTACCCAAAATTTGAGATTAAAATTTTTTTTTGTTTAATTAAAAAACTAAATTGGTGGTTGGACGAAATTAGCACATAAATCGAGCATTAATTTTTGCATATTGAATTTTCGATCCATTGAAGGGGAGAGTTTTTCAAAAAAACGTGAAGCTGCACCCCCCACTTTGAAATTGAAAAAAAAAGTCTTAAAAATTCAAAAAACAAAAAATTATTTTTGGTAAATGGCAGTTCGTTATCATAGCGTTCATTTAGGCTTATTAAATTTTATATAAATTTACCCCAAATTTGAAATTAAAAAAAAAAAATTTTTAAATAAAAAAAAAATTGGTGTTTGGACGAAATTAGCACATAAATCTAGCGTTCATTTTTGCATATTGAATTTTCGATCCGTTGAGGGGGGGTCCAGGTTCACGTGAAACTGCACCCCCAATTTTGACATATAAAAAAAACTCCTTAAAATTGGAGCACATAATCCCTAGCCTCTTAATTTTCAAATCCATTGAATGTGGGGTCCAGCTTCACGTGTAATATAAAAGCTTTTTTGGGTATACATGCCATTGGCTGGATAAAAATTTGAAAAGGGTTTCAGTAGCTTTGGCCTTTAAGTGGTTTACTGGTTCCCACACTTTTGATCGTATTGCTGACATTATGAATGAAATAAGCAACGATTATGGTCTAAATTCAACGAAGATTGTAGCGACCCTGACAGATAATGGTTCAAACTTCGTTAAAGCGTTTAAGGAGTTTGGCGTAAGCGCTTATATGGTAATTCTTTTTTTCTCAAACAAAAAATATTTTTCAACAACACATAAATTTTATTCTAAAGTCTGAAACAGAATTGGCTGAAGATGCGACAGAATCTTGCAGTGAAGAGAAACCGGACGTTAATTTTAATGAAGACACCCGTGAAGACAGGGACGAAGTTGAAATGGAGTTTTCCGACTTGGCAAACTCTCCTGTAGTAAGGCTGTCTAAGCATTATAGATGCGCAAGTCATACACTTAACCTAATTGCAACAACAGAATTTACTGCAGCTGTTAAGGAGGATGTTAAAGTCTATAACGTACATAAAAACGTATGTATTATATGAAAATCATTTTTGGGTACCTTATTATTACTACCAAATTATTTTAGGGATTTTCTAAATGTAATCCGCTTTGGGAAAAGGCTAATAGACCAAAATCCTCTGAAATTATAAAAAACGTTTTGGGGAAATCGCTAAAGACACCTGGCGTGACGCGCTGGAACTCATTCTACGACGCTGTAGAACAAATTTTGTCTGTAGAGCCAGCTTTAAATGAGTTGTGCACTGAGTTGCAAATTCCAAGGCATAATGGAACGGACTTTATTTATTTAAAAGAATACATCAAGATTATGACGCCTTTCGCCACAATGCTGGATTTCTTACAGGGTAATAATAAATAACTGGAGTGCTGCCTACTGTCGAAACTCGACAGTTTTTCTAGATGTTTACTTATGACTAAGGTGAACCTATAGTTTTTGTATAATTGTTTGTTGTTATTGTCACTGTTACTATTTTGTTGTTGTTCCTGCTGATGCTGCTCCTTTTTAACACGCTTCTATTAGCTTCACCTGTATGTATGTATGTATGTATGTATGTATGTATGTATGTATGTATGTATGTATGTATGTATGTATGTAACTTCATCCCATCCTAAAAACTAAATATTATATCTTTCAAACATTCACTTTTATTGTGTTCTCTCTATTATTTCTATTCTCCTCCGGATTCAAAACATGACATCAACAGCCCAACGGCATCATATAGTAGGACATTCAACATTATATTTTATGCTTCATTGCGGCTTTTATGTTACCTTTCTTCAAAATAGCCTCTATGAATTTCAATTCACTCCCGTATACAAGCCAATAAGTAACAAGCTTTCAGGGTACGGAAAAACTTACTCACGAACGCTCAAAATTACATTCTTCTCAAATCACAAACAAATGTTCAAAGAAAAACGTATAACCACTCAAATAGCGAGCGAACTAACGCACAACAGCCAGCGATCGCTCATAGCGATGGCGATAAACTCAATGCATAAATTCACTCAAAAATAAAGCTTGAAGCTTTCTGTTTTTGGGTTTGTTGTATTTGCAATGAAATCAAACGCATGTACAATGTACATACATACGTATGCAGAGCAAGAACTGGTTTTGTGTTTTGTGTAACAACATTCTGTTTTGTCGTTGCTGTGTTTGCAATAAAAACAATCGCATGTACATACATATGTATGCAAAGCAAGAACTGGTTTTGTTATTCATTTAATAGTAAGTGCTGAATCAACGAAAAGGAACCCTAATTACATTTTTATACAATGTTTTGTAAACGTGAGGTGAAAAAAATTTCTCTAAAAATAAAAAAATAAAAATAAAAAAAAATAAAAATGCGTCACTCGGGACTCGAACCTGATCTGTTTGGTCCGTAGGCAGCATACCTCACCATTACGCTACAAACGTATTCTGAGCTTTATTGTCTAAATTCGAATTTATTCAATCAGGTTTCTTTTTTTTTTGTTCTTTTCAAATGCTTCACCTCAACTTCTCTTCACTTTCTGATTGTAAAATATAACAAAACGTTTGGGAAATTTTGTATTTCCAAACTAGTTTGGAAAACCTTGAATAAAAGGGTTTGGAAAATATTGCATAATAAGCTAGTTTACTTCACTGCATGTTGGGATTTTTGGTAGAAGTTATAAATACATATATATGTATGTAGATCTATTTCGGAGAACACCACATCCCATTAGACTTCTTTTTACTTTTATTCTTGCGTCCGCATAAAACATCCTTTAATGAAAAATTTCACTAAAAAGTCAAAAATAAATAATAGCTTAAAAAACTAAAAAACACGCTTTAATCTTAAAAATCGTACTAAAAATTGAGAAATAATTTAATTAGAAACAAAATGATGAACGAAAATATAAGTATTTAAGGAAAAGCGTGGGGGTGCTCAATAATATTTGAACATGAAAATATTCGATTCGTACAACTAGTACAAAAATATACCTAGTTGCGAAATTAAAGAGTACGATATATGAAATCTCAAAAAAGTCAAAATAAAATTATTAGTAAAAAAAACACCGATTTTAAATATTTTTTGGCATACTGAGCACCCCACGCTTTTCCTTAAATACTTATATTTTCGTTCATCATTTTGTTTCTAATTAAATTATTTCTCAATTTTTAGTAGGATTTTTAAGATTAAAGCGTGTTTTTTAGTTTTTTAAGCTATTATTTATGTTATTACTGTCACTGCTACTCTATTGTTGTTTTTGTTGTTGGTATTGTTGTCGTTACTCATCGTTACTCATATTTCTGCTCTTTTCTTTCCTTAATTTCTTTCCTACTTATGCTTCCTTATCCTTCTTATTACATGACTGTGTTTTTGTTGTAGTGCTTTTGCTACTTTTTTGTGTTTCTACTTCTTTGAAACTACACACCACTTCCTGCCAAACATGTTCATAATTTCATGGTAAGTTTGGTGAGCAAGCACAAATTCACCTAATGCACGCGCATTGATACAGCTCTGTAGTGTTCAAATGCATGCAACAACAACCAAACGGGAATTTTCTAACGACGATTGTGGGCGCATTTCCAACCAATTTTAATGAAAATTGGCGCAGTTCTATTTGAGAGCAATACCTTTCTAATGGTTAGTTTTAAAATCGGTTCAGTAGTTTCGACGGAGAAGATGGAACAAAATTTATGTTAGCGTATTAATAATATAGATATGTACATATATGTATGTACTAGGGATTCCAATTTTTCCGATTTTTACGATCTCGGGATTTTCGAGATTTTATTTTATAATCCCGGGATCCCGGGATTTATCCCGGGATTTGGACTTTAATTACACAGGCCGAAAAAATTTCCAAAAAATTTTCTAACTCAAATAAAATTCTACTTTTCTAAAGGATTTCGGTGCGCTGATTCTGAATCTGAAGTCGGATTTTCGGTAATACGTGTAGGTTTTGAGATATGCATGTCCAAAGAGGCGAAAAATGCGATTTTGTGCTATATTCACTGCTCAATCTGTTCAATTACTTACTTTCATTAAAAGATGATTGCAGCTTTTGAAAGAACGATCATTTCTCTTAAAAACAGCGCTTTGCTTTTTCGGGTATCTTATTCAGATATCTACGTTGTCTTCAAAAGAAATGATCGTGCTTTCAATAGATGTAATCAGTTTTTAATGAAAGTGAGTAATTTTAAAAATATTTAGGAGTGAATATGGCCACAAACTGCGTTTTTCGCCTCTTTGGACATGAGTATCTCAAAAACTACACCGAAATCCTTTTGAAACGTAGAATTTTATTTGTGTTACAACAATTTTTCGACAAGTATTATTTTCCCACATTTGGGGTTGGAAAAAGTAAATACATTTTTAGAGAAACGCTACAACTTTAAAATGCAAAGAAGAAATAGATTTTTATTGCCATTTTTTATTATTTCATTAGTAACAAAATAAAAAAGGAACGTAAAATCATGCAATACGTATTTGATAACTAGTATCGCCGGTGCTCGAAATTCGACCATGCAATTTATTTTTTCAACTTTGTATTGGTACAAAAACTATTCCTTTTCTCGGAGATAAGCAACACTTTCCAAATTCCAGTTGTGCCGCAACACTGATTTGCTCTTTTGATCACGGTCCGACGCGAAATCGTGGTCAAAATCAAGGCAGATCTAGGAAGGTAGGCCCGGTGGCGAATTCAGAAATTTCCCATGTATTTTGTTATTCTAATTGGTAGAGTGTAATGTCAAAATGATATTTCGCCGTGGTTAAAATCTGAATTTGCTTGGGGCTCGTCCATTCCTATTGGCCATGATGTGAATTCGCTTTGATTTTGACATTACACTCTACCTTCGTAAATAGAAAAAGAAGTTTTTCAATTCGCCGCCGAGCCTACCTGTTAGATATGCCTTGGTCAAAATTAAAATTACTCAGTGTGCTCTCCCGCACTCTCTCTCATTTTTCGCTTTAATGGAAAAGCAATAGGAGATATTTTGCCGCGTTGATTTTGATCTGAGCGTAAACTGGGCCAATCCATATGGAATAGAGAGAGCGCTTTAAAATTAAAGCGACTCTTCAACTGTGTTTACGATATTTGTAAACACGTTTACGATATCTATTTCTCTTAACTAAAAATTTTATTTATTAATTATAAACAAATTAAATAAGTTATAGAAAAAATGATATGCCTATGCACTGCTCCTGACTCATACGAACACAACCATATCAATCTTATGTGGATATGAGTATGTTAAATGTGCTAAACAGCCTGGCCTGTAGTGCTGGAAAAACATCGATGTTTACGAGTATCGATATTTTCGATATTTTTGAAAAAAACATCGATATTATCGATATATCGACCTTTATATTAGAGCTCTAGATACCCGGGTATCGAACAATTCGAAAAGATCGAATTTGTCTGAGGCTCGTTTGTTGTTCAAATGCCCGTACAAACATTCGAGCATTCGAGCTTACAGACAAAAAAATTTGTATCAGGAAAACAAAAATAAAAAAAATACATATGAAGACAACAAAAAAAAGTAAACAAACAAAAACAAAAATACAAACTGTGCTTGCAATAAAAACAATCGCATGTACATACATATGTATGCAAAGCAAGAACTGGTTTTGTTATTCATTTAATAGTAAGTGCTGAATCAACGAAAAGGAACCCTACATACATTTTTATACAATGTTTTGTAAACGTGAGGTGAAAAAAATTTCTCTAAAAATAAAAAAATAAAAAATAAAAATAAAAAAAAAATAAAAATGCGCCACTCGGGACTCGAACCTGATCTGTTTGGTCCGTAGGCAGCATACCTCACCATTACGCTACAAACGTATTCTGAGCTTTATTGTCTAAATTCGAATTTATTCAATCAGGTTTCTTTTTTTTTTGTTCTTTTCAAATGCTTCACCTCAACTTCTTTTCACTTTCTGATTGTAAAATATAACAAAACGTTTGGGAAATTTTGTATTTCCAAACTAGTTTGGAAAACCTTGAATCAAAGGGTTTGGAAAATATTGCATAATAAGCTAGTTTACTTCACTGCATGTTGGGATTTTTGGTAGAAGTTATAAATACATATATATGTATGTAGATCTATTTCGGAGAACACCACATCCCATCAGACTTCTTTTTACTTTTATTCTTGCGTCCGCATAAAACATCCTTTAATGAAAAATTTCACTAAAAAGTCAAAAATAAATAATAGCTTAAAAAACTAAAAAACACGCTTTAATCTTAAAAATCGTACTAAAAATTGAGAAATAATTTAATTAGAAACAAAATGATGAACGAAAATATAAGTATTTAAGGAAAAGCGTGGGGGTGCTCAATAATATTTGAACATGAAAATATTCGATTCGTACAACTAGTACAAAAATATACCTAGTTGCGAAATTAAAGAGTACGATATATGAAATCTCAAAAAAGTCAAAATAAAATTATTAGTAAAAAAAACACCGATTTTAAATATTTTTTGGCATACTGAGCACCCCACGCTTTTCCTTAAATACTTATATTTTCGTTCATCATTTTGTTTCTAATTAAATTATTTCTCAATTTTTAATACGATTTTTAAGATTAAAGCGTGTTTTTTAGTTTTTTAAGCTATTATTTATGTTATTACTGTCACTGCTACTCTATTGTTGTTTTTGTTGTTGGTATTGTTGTCGTTACTCATCGTTACTCATATTTCTGCTCTTTTCTTTCCTTAATTTCTTTCCTACTTATGCTTCCTTATCCTTCTTATTACATGACTGTGTTTTTGTTGTAGTGCTTTTGCTACTTTTTTGTGTTTCTACTTCTTTGAAACTACACACCACTTCCTGCCAAACATGTTCATAATTTCATGGTAAGTTTGGTGAGCAAGCACAAATTCACCTAATGCACGCGCATTGATACAGCTCTGTAGTGTTCAAATGCATGCAACAACAACCAAACGGGAATTTTCTAACGACGATTGTGGGCGCATTTCCAACCAATTTTAATGAAAATTGGCGCAGTTCTATTTGAGAGCAATACCTTTCTAATGGTTAGTTTTAAAATCGGTTCAGTAGTTTCGACGGAGAAGATGGAACAAAATTTATGTTAGCGTATTAATAATATAGATATGTACATATATGTATGTACTAGGGATTCCAATTTTTCCGATTTTTACGATCTCGGGATTTTCGAGATTTTATTTTATAATCCCGGGATCCCGGGATTTATCCCGGGATTTGGACTTTAATTACACAGGCCGAAAAAATTTCCAAAAAATTTTCTAACTCAAATAAAATTCTACTTTTCTAAAGGATTTCGGTGCGCTGATTCTGAATCTGAAGTCGGATTTTCGGTAATACGTGTAGGTTTTGAGATATTCATGTCCAAATAGGCGAAAAATGCGATTTTGTGCTATATTCACTGCTCAATCTGTTCAATTACTTACTTTCATTAAAAGATGATTGCAGCTTTTGAAAGAACGATCATTTCTCTTAAAAACAGCGCTTTGCTTTTTCGGGTATCTTATTCAGATATCTACGTTGTCTTCAAAAGAAATGATCATGCTTTCAATAGATGTAATCAGTTTTTAATGAAAGTGAGTAATTTTAAAAATATTTAGGAGTGAATATGGCCACAAACTGCGTTTTTCGCCTCTTTGGACATGAGTATCTCAAAAACTACACCGAAATCCTTTTGAAACGTAGAATTTTATTTGTGTTACAACAATTTTTCGACAAGTATTATTTTCCCACATTTGGGGTTGGAAAAAGTAAATACATTTTTAGAGAAACGCTACAACTTTAAAATGCAAAGAAGAAATAGATTTTTATTGCCATTTTTTATTATTTCATTAGTAACAAAATAAAAAAGGAACGTAAAATCATGCAATACGTATTTGATAACTAGTATCGCCGGTGCTCGAAATTCGACCATGCAATTTATTTTTTCAACTTTGTATTGGTACAAAAACTATTCCTTTTCTCGGAGATAAGCAACGCTTTCCAAATTCCAGTTGTGCCGCAACACTGATTTGCTCTTTTGATCACGGTCCGACGCGAAATCGTGGTCAAAATCAAGGCAGATCTAGGAAGGTAGGCCCGGTGGCGAATTCAGAAATTTCCCATGTATTTTGTTATTCTAATTGGTAGAGTGTAATGTCAAAATGATATTTCGCCGTGGTTAAAATCTGAATTTGCTTGGGGCTCGTCCATTCCTATTGGCCATGATGTGAATTCGCTTTGATTTTGACATTACACTCTACCTTCGTAAATAGAAAAAGAAGTTTTTCAATTCGCCGCCGAGCCTACCTGTTAGATATGCCTTGGTCAAAATTAAAATTACTCAGTGTGCTCTCCCGCACTCTCTCTCATTTTTCGCTTTAATGGAAAAGCAATAGGAGATATTTTGCCGCGTTGATTTTGATCTGAGCGTAAACTGGGCCAATCCATATGAAATAGAGAGAGCGCTTTAAAATTAAAGCGACTCTTCAACTGTGTTTACGATATTTGTAAACACGTTTACGATATCTATTTCTCTTAACTAAAAATTTTATTTATTAATTATAAACAAATTAAATAAGTTATAGAAAAAATGATATGCCTATGCACTGCTCCTGACTCATACGAACACAACCATATCAATCTTATGTGGATATGAGTATGTTAAATGTGCTAAACAGCCTGGCCTGTAGTGCTGGAAAAACATCGATGTTTACGAGTATCGATATTTTCGATATTTTTGAAAAAAACATCGATATTATCGATATATCGACCTTTATATTAGAGCTCTAGATACCCGGGTATCGAACAATTCGAAAAGATCGAATTTGTCTGAGGCTCGTTTGTTGTTCAAATGCCCGTACAAACATTCGAGCATTCGAGCTTACAGACAAAAAAATTTGTATCAGGAAAACAAAAATAAAAAAAATACATATGAAGACAACAAAAAAAAGTAAACAAACAAAAACAAAAATACAAACTTCAAATGCCCGTGCAAACATACGGGTAATAAACAAGCAAACAAGTGTTCGAGAATTTGAACAGCATTTGTTCGGGCTACTATAAAATGTTCAAAAAAAATCGAGAGCTCTACTTTATATAAACCTCAATTTAACATATCTATATATAACAGCTTTATTTTTCGAAATGTCTGCATTCATTATAGCCATGGGTAATGGCGCAATTTTTTTGGCGCTGATACAATACCGCCAGCGCCAACTGTGGCGCCAACTCACGGTACTGGCGCAATAACACCTTTAGCGCAATTGTCATCGAATAACACTGTTGAACAAATTTAGGTCAACAAAAGTTAACTCGGTTCTGAAAGTTGGGGGTGAAAATAGAGGCTAAATTAGAAGACCCGTATCGCGGCGTTTGCTTAGGTTAGTTCGAATTTGTTTTTAATCGACCTTTGAACTTTGCAGGCAAATGCCGATTTTCAGCATATTGTTTGTATGGTTTTTTTGCTATAACTCGTCGACTAATTGAGATTTTTTTATTGGAGTGACAGCAAACGAAAGAAAATTAAATTTCCTATACAAGGGGTCTAAAACATTTTTCTCTACCTCTTATAGTTTCTGAAATATTGATGATTCAATTTGAATTTTTTCGATTTTTCAAAGAAAAAATTGACTTTGTCAGGCAATATCTTTAAAACCAAAATTTTCACCTTCGGTTTTACTCCCTTGCGTGAAGCTACATTCTATTAGCAAAAAAATAAGCTATCAACGAAGAAAATCCATGGTAAAATGGAAAAGTTATAGGCGATCATGTAAATACAGCCAAGTCGCGCAATGCCTCTGCAGTAGCAGCACATTGGCAGCGCAGTAGATACAAGCCCATTTACGGGTATAACATGCATAAAATATACCAATGCAGATGCATTGCCCGACTTGACTGTATTTACATGATCGCCTATAACTTTTCCATTTTACCATGGATTTTCTTCGTTGATAGCTTATTTTTTTGCTAATAGAATGTAGCTTCACGCAAGGGAGTAAAACCGAAGGTGAAAATTTTGGTTTTAAGGATATTGCCTGACAAAGTCAATTTTTTCTTTAAAAAATCGAAAAAATTCAAATTGAATTATCAATATTTCAGAAACTATAAGAGGTAGAGAAAAATGTTATAGACCCCTTGTATAGGAAATTTAATTTTCTTTCGTTTGCTGTCTCTCCAATAAAAAAATCTCAATTAGTCGACGAGTTATAGCAAAAAAACCATACAAACAATATGCTGAAAATCGGCATTTGCCTGCAAAGTTCAAAGGTCGATTAAAAACAAATTCGAACTAACCTAAGCAAACGCCGCGATACGGGTCTTCTAATTTAGCCTCTATTTTCACCCCCAACTTTCAGAACCGAGTTAACTTTTGTTGACCTGAATTTGTTCCACAGTGTAATCGATAAATAACATTTTTTCGCTTGTCACTGTTTACCATCCCCGTTTTATTTCTTTTCGCGCAATTCTGCTTACATATACGAGGGCACAATTAATTTTAATTTTCATAATCATTTGGAAAAATATTCCGTATATATGTGAAAATATGCTGGAAATTAGAGTCACTTAGATCACTATCAAGCACACATAATTGTGACGTTGTCATACGTATACATATACTATGATGCTGTTAGAGCCCGTGCACAATTGACTTCTACCTCGCTTTGCTTCAGAGTTTTGCTTTGACAGTTTCGTTCAGCATGTGCTTTTCAAAGGGACATGTTCACAATTGAGGTGAAGCGAGTAAAGCAAGGTATAAAGTTAGCCATCTTTCAACTTTTTTACACTTTGACAAACATCTCCCCTTGTGTGTGTGTTTGTATGTTTGTATAGCTACACTTATTTTAGCGATTTCGCGCAATTTCGTGAGAAGTGAACAGAGAAAAGTAAAAAATAACATTCGAATAAGCAGAAAAAAGCTTATTCCCCAAATATTTTACCAAAAATCAGGTTTATAAATTAAAGCAAAGAAGTGAAGTGGAAATTGTCAAAGTGTTAATTGTATCAAGCATCTGAAATTTCGCTTTGCTTTAAGGTTTCTTCTATCAAAGTTGGAGCAGACAAAGCCAATTGTGCACGGGCTCTTATTGGCGTTGTGGTTGCGCCATTTTACACTAGCGCTATATTGGAGCTGGTGTTAGCGCACGAAATTGAGTCAGTGTTATATTGCAATAGCGCATCATTGAGTTGGCGCTATACTGAGTTGGCGCTACATTGAGTTGGCGCTATATTGAGTTGGCGCATTTCCCAAATCGGAGTTAGCGCAATAACACCAGGGTTGGTGTCAGCGCAACTGCGCCGCGCAGCGCAGTGTTACCCATGCCTAATTCATTATTGTGCCCTGAATTGAACGAGAGTGACAGTCATTTATATTACTCTAAAAATTAACTAAATAAACATTTAAACTAAATATTTCAATTTATTATCAACAGAAATCTTTTTTGAAAAGGGAATTCAATAATCAAAAAAAAAAAAACAAAAAAGGTAAATTCTGTTCCAGCCAGAAAGAGTAGGTATCAATTACAGTGGTTCACTGAAATATTTCGCATTTAAGTTATTTAAAAAACCATGTTAAAGACTAAAAGGTTTGAAATAGACAAATTAATAATGGGCCGTATTAATAAACGAAAGCAATTGCTTCAAGCAAAATCTCCGAGCAAAGTAAATGTTTTTAGCACTTGCTTGAAATTCGTATTAATAAAAAATAAGCTTAGTTGAGAAAATTATCGAAGTAAGTATTTGCTTTACTCTTGACAAATTTTGACAATTAAAATTAATATTTTGTCAATTGTAAATAAATAAAAATTTAAATTTTTAAAATTCCATTGCGATGACTGAAATTAATGAAGACCCAGAAATGGAACTCCTTGATGGTATGTTGTTTTAACATTGCATATATATGTACATATCGTCGTACCATACGAAAACTAACATCAGATTTTTTGTGCACTCAGAAAAAAAATCATCAACACGATTCATGTAAAATTAACACGATCGATCTTTACACATAGAACAGCAACAAATTTTTCAAATTACGCGATGTTTGAAACATGATTTTGGCTTTGTAACTGTCATCTGAAAATTTGGTAAATTCAACCAAATTTCATTGTTGATACAACATGAAGAAATTTTAAAATATACAAGATGATTCAAATATAAAATTTTATTCCTAAATGTCATTTGGAATTTGGTTTATTTAACATGATGATAGTGTCAATATAAACTAAAAAAAATGTTAGAAAAATGACGTCCCAATTTTATTGTTAATACAACATGAAAACAAATGTGAAAACAACAAGAACCACAATTAACAATAAAATTTGGTTGATATAACACGAAACAATGTTCAAACATAAACGTCATTTGTAATTTTGATTTATTCAACACGATCATAGTGTCAATGTAATCTAAAAAAGTGTTAAAAAAGAACGTCAAAACTATTTTGAAACATACATAATTTTTTAGATCATTTGAAGTCTGATTTTCGTGCAAAACGCAAATTATTTAAAAAAAAAAAAAAGGAAAATTTTGTGCCGTGGCAGTGATGCGAGTTTAGCATCATTGTCAGTTCGCGATAGTGGGTTTTCGATTTATATTTTCAGTTTGCAGGTGAGTTAAAAGAGGATTATATTTTTGTTTCTAAAAGTATTTAATGTTCAATATTTTATTTTTCCTCTTCATAGGTTGCAATATCACGAGGAGATTTTTTAGCGAATAGGGGTTTGCGTGCAGCATGCGGTTGTTGCAATAGCGGCCAAACATTACTCGGTGCAACTGATAGTACTATCGCCCATCTATAAACTATCGCCGGTACATTTGTGTTCGTATGAGAAGGACGCCTTCAATTTGATCAGTTGTGCGGGTGATGTACGAATGTGCTTAATTTAAGTGATGATTATATATTTTATGTTTTATATGTTTTTGTATTTAAAAAGATAAATTGTACAATCAAAAAGACTTTCTGGTTAATTTAAGAATAAATTTAATGTAAAATCAAAAAGATGTTATTGTTAATTCAACAGGACTATTTCGTGTTAATTTAACTAGCTTTTATTGTAACATTAACTAGTTAAAATTGTAAAATCAACAGGAAGACTCAATACTTTTTAGTGTTAATTCTACAGTTGTCATCCTGTTAAACTAACACTTGACAGTAGTGTTAAAGTTACACGATTACATGACGGCATACATTAAGCATCGTGTTGAAAAAAATTAACCACAAAATTTGTTGATTTTTGGTTGATATCACACTATTTTTTTTCTGGGTGTGGCTGACGAAAAGTAAAAAGTTCAAGTTTTGGCCGACGAAAAGTAATAAAATCGAGTTTTGGCTCAGCCAAAAGTCGATTTTATTACCTTTCGTCAGCCAAAACTCGATTTTATTACTTTTCGTCGGCCAAAAGTCAAATGTTCTACTTTTCGTACAGAATTTTTTTATTGATAGCTTTCGCCAGAAATTTTAAATATGTTAGTTTTCGTATGGTACGACGATATGTATGTACATACATATTTTCTGTTTGTAAAATATATTTATTGGTGTTTATTATTTAGATTATTGGAGTGGTGTTGATGCCGATACTCCATCTGAATCATTTATGGAATCGATACCGGTATCGCATGATAAGGAAGTCAACGACCTCAAATTTGTCCAAGCTTTAGCGTCCGTTGGAAAAGTTTTGCTGGCAAAATCACAGGCACCATCGATTAAAAATAAGAAAAAAATAGCAGCGGAAAAGATGAGCGAACTTCTGCTGACTACATCATCGAATTCTTATACGCCCAATCAAGTGATGAAAAAAGTGGCTAATCTGAAGCAGCGCTTGAAGGTAAAAGCAGATATGAAAAGAACGGGTAATCTGCCCCTTCATTTAAAGGATTCAGAGAAGCTATTCCTTGCCTTATTGCATGCTGAAGATAATCCGGCTATTACACCACTAAAATGCGAGTTAATAATGCGCCTTCGTTTTGAGTTAGATTAACTAAAGATTTAAAACCGGTAAATTTCATTACAGGTGGATTTGAAATAGGTATCGCTAAACGCAAAAGTATAGAGAAGTTACCAGCCGACGTAGGCAAAAGTACATTATTCGAAGACATATCAGATAAACCAGAGTCATCGACGGCATCTGTAAATAAAAAAATCACGAAAGTGGTAAAGTAATTAAAATTTATCCAAACTGATAAATCTTCACATCTATGTTAACGTATGTCCTTGCAATTGTCTCATTAACCATATTAGAATAAACCGAACAATTTTGATAACAACGAAATGCAGAATTCTGTTTTAAAAAATCAAATGGAACTCATCAATTTGCAGAAGAGTTTACTTATTGCACAAGAAGAGCGGCAGCAAAAGGAGCATGATAAGCAGATGGATTTGTATGCACTAAAGGCCAAGGTCTTGGCAGAAAAACTTGTATCTCTTATAAAGAATTAAAAACAGTTACATATTTTATTTTTAACAATAAAAGATAATTTGCTTAACTACAAAGTAAAAATTTTAGTTAGATCTACTTTGTAAATAGTTAGCAATATTCCTTCTTCGATTTTGTCCACGTCTATAGTCCGAATTATTGCTTTGATCCATTTCTGGCGCCCTCAATTCTTCACTATTTTCAATTTCTCGGATCAAAATCTGGGTCTTTAAAAAATTTCGCAACGTTATGAAGTACAAAACAAGCGACAATTACTGAGGGAATTCTGTCCGTGGCCATTCGAATTTTAGATTGCAAAATCGGGAACCTTTGCTTTAGTTGGCCGAACATGCGCTCGATTAAGCAGCGCTCTTTCGTATGTATTTTGTTATAATTTATCTCCACTGGTGTTAGGGGGTTCCGATATGGTGTCATTAACCATGGTGTTAAAGGATATCCTTCATCTCCTAAAAGAATGGCACCCGATTGGTTTTCATTCAACAAACCTTGAATATTTGAGTTTCGCCATATTCGTGCATCATGTACGGAGCCAGGCCATTTACAGTCAACGCTCGTAAACATCTCGTTTCCATCGCACGTCGCTTGTACATTAAATGAACACAAATTTTTACGATTTACGTACTCATCGCCATGCACGCTTGATTTTTTTATTAAAATGTGTGTGCAATCAATTGCACAGGGAAAGGTATGATTTTTTTGCCACAACATTTTAGCCGCTTGTATTTCTTCTTCATCACAAGGAAACTTAATGCATTCTGAGGCCTTTTCTACTATTTTTTGGCACACATACCAATTCGCCAAAGAAACGGTAGACTGATGAATTCCAATATCCTCGCCAACACCAACCTAAATGTTTGTAAATACATATATATGTATGTAGTTGTGTCTCAAATTAGAAATAAATATGTAAAGATATCGTCAGTTAAGAGTACAAAATCGCGACTGTGTACCAGAGACACGCGGTGTTGAACCGAAAATGACTGAATATGCATTTATTTAAGTAAATAAGTAGTTTACCTGGAAGCCAGGATCGCCAATATAGCGTAGGAAGGACTTAATGTTTTGTATATTTGACAGAGCACCACCTCGTCTTTCTGAATAATCGGGCAAAAAATGTCCTGCCAAAAAATCCACGTTTGGACGGGAAAAGCGGTACAATTGCTTGAAATTTCTGTCGTTTCCGATCGTTCGTTCTTTATATTCCTTTCTTTCTCGATTTATGTTTTCGACCACGAGCGACAGCACTGGTATTATTTGTACATCCATTTTTAAACAGAAAGTGGTTCAAAGTTCTGAACTCGAAATATTTTTACCGAAAAAGTTTGATTTAAATGCTTTGAGTTAGCTATATACCAGACTCAAAATTCACTCAGTAAATACTCAGATATATGCCTTTTATTCATACAAATATGAGTAAATGCTCAATTTCGAACATAGCAAAATTTCAAAAAAGTTTCTATCATACGAAACTAAGGAAATACTCAAAATCATAGTAATTACTTCAAATTATAGCAAAGCCTTTTTTTATTAATATGACCCAATGCATTCTAAATACCTTTTACACTCAGAGAAAATAAATCAAATATAAAATTTTTATTTTTATAATGCACGTTTTCAACCAAGTCATTTTATTTTAAAAATGAAATTTTTTAAATTAAAAATGAGATTTTTGGAATTAAAATGTATTTGGGATTTAAAAAGAAAATGTTTAAATTAAAAATAATAATGAATGGAAAAAAAAACATAAGTTTTTGGTTCAAAATCTCATAGTGATTAAAACAGAAATAAAAAATTTTAAATTTAAAATGTTTTTTCTTGATTTTGCAATTCTACAATGAACATTTAAAAAAAAAATGTTCGTATTTACATTACTTTTAAACACAGGAATTTCTACATAGGAATCAAATTTTACAAAAATCTCCAAATTTGGGGAATTACCCACAAAACGGCAATGCTGCCTTTTACCAGCTTCTTTCCGCGTTTATCAGTGATGGATCCATGACCGTCGATATATCGAATATCGGAAAAAAATATCGATATATCGAAAAAGTTCAAAAACATCGATGAATCGATATTATATCGATATCGCTTCCAGCACTACTGGCCTGTATGGAAAAAATGTTAGCCTATTAATATATAGATAGTGGGCACATTTGCTAACGAAGCAAAAACGAAGTAAATCAAAAAGTATACAAATATAAATAAAGTAATAAAGTATAATAAAGACGAATTAAGTAAAGTTGAAATAAAAAGAAAAAATATTAAAATAAAAATATAATAAATAAATGAAAATAGAAAAAGGCCTAACAGTAAATAAAGCGAAATTAAAACAAAAATTGAAATGAAAAAAAAAACCTAATATATGGAATAAATACGAATTAAGTAAAATTGAAATAAAAAGAACAAAATATTTAAATAAAAAGAAATAATATAATAAATAAATGGAAATAAAAAATAAAAGGAAATAAAATAATAAATAAATGAAAATAAAAAAGACCTAACATTGAATAAAGTGAAATGAAAACAAAAATTAAAAGAAAATAATTAAAAAGTACACATATGTATTGGCACAATCTAAAGTAAATAAATGTAAGTGTGGCATCCATATAAAATATTTGAGCGGCAAAAATGGCTTCGGCAAAGTATTCGATGGAGGTTTTAATTTTCCATGTATTTTTTATTGTAATTGGTTGCTGCCTTTTCTCTATAGTATGGAATATCGCACGGCCTACTTCTTGGAGCTTTTTAGTTTTCTTGCGCTCTACCGCTCTGGCGTTTATAAAAATCATAATAGGAAATCTACAAATCACTCATAGGTACAGAGATTTCAGTGTAATGCAATTTTTGAATGTGATCCCAATGCATATAAAAAGGAAGAGAGAGAGAGTGCTTTGAAATTAAAGCAACTCTTCAACTGTTTTTACGATATTTGTAAACATTTTTACGATATCTCTTTCTCTTAGGTTAATTTTACAGAAAAATTTTCTGAGGAGCCCCTAGTAAAATTTTATGACAAATAATTTTCTAGAAAATTTTAACCCTCTAGCGACCTTAAAAAAAACTATTTTTCCGGATTTTCTAAAAAGGGGGTCAAAATAACCCTTTATTGGCGGTGCTAGAGGGTTAAAATGTTCTAGAAAATTATTCGCCATAAAATTTGAGTAGGGGTCTCCTCAGAAGAAATCTTTGTAAAATGGACCTAAAGGACCTAAGGAAGCGAACAACATATATTCCACGGAATGTTCAACATGTTTTATTTCGTGTTCTGCTCAAGCTATCGAAATATTTCTTTTGCAAGAGATTAATGATTTTAGACTACGTTTAACATGCAGGTATAAAAAATTGCATTAGGGTGGAATGAACTAAGTATTGGGTGGTAGTGACCCCAATGACGCACATAGGGTTAATAATATTCCATAATATAAAGCGTCCTTTCAAGCCAAAGACATTGGTGTATTAAACTTAGAGATCGGACTATATATACCGAAGATATGAGAAAAATAAATTTTAGCGACATCTAGCGGCGTCCAAAAAAAAAATAAAAAATGTCGAAATGTTTTCGAAAAAGACATCATATGCGGGGGCGTACGGTGAACTTTATTTTTGCGTCCCTATAAGGCGAGACGGCCTAATATCCATATCAATTTTATGTGGATATGAGTATGTTAAATGTGCTAAACATTCTGGCAATTGTTTGTATGGAAAAAATGTTAGCCTATTAATATATAGATACATAAGTATGTATGCGTGCACAGGAAGAGAAAACAAATGCGCAGTTCTCTAGCCGATTGACCCGAAGTGGAAACAGCGCCGATCACCGTCTTATATTAAATTCTTGCGGATCTGTCAGTTGACTTTCACGTCCATATGTACATCATATATATTATTTCTAATTGGTGTTTTATAAATATCCCTTTTTCTGCTCACATAATTTACCAAAATTAATAAGTAAGGCATCGTTTTAAAGGTATTAATTAGCTATGCATGCGAAGCGGTGTTTTATTGGGCGTGGTACTTTTTTTCTAATAGTATTTTGTAAAAATAAAATGTTTTAAACTAAAAGATTAGCGCCTAAAACTATGCCTTCAGAATTCTTTTATTCTAATAAGAGTGCAGTGTTAAATACAAATTTCAAATATAGATGTCGCCCCAGATGAATAGTCGTGTATATTTTAAAACACATTTATAAGCTTCAGCTGTATGTTTGTATGTAAACATCACATTATTTTAGGCGAACACGTGTGTATTCCTACTTACGCTGAATGGGGGTTTTTCAGCATGGGATGTGCTTATTTATACAGCTGTTCGTAGTACAACATATGTATATGTATTTATAGTTTTGATCAAATAACGGTTGTACGTAAGACCATAAAATATTGAGATAGATATGGACTTGCATAAATCAAAACGATCACGATGAAGAAAAAATTGATTGAACGGCCGGTCATACATAATCTAACTGGCGCAAAAATAGAAATATTTTAATGAAATTTGGTACACAGATTATAATGGGAACAGAGAAGGTTGGGGTTGAAAATAAGGCATATGTATGTATTTCGAAAAACACGTAAAACATGATAATGAAGTCACTAATAAAGTCCGAGTGATGGAATTTCCTCCATGCAATGACCTTATGCCGTTATGAGGAAATATGCTGAAATTTAAAAAAATGGGCCAAGAGGGGCAAATTTTCAAAGATTTATAAGTCAAAACTCAGGAACTGTAGCAGATAAATCGATTAAGCTTCGACCACTGATTTGCTTGCCAAGGCAAACGTGTGGGAAAAAAAATACCCAAATCGGCAGGTACCACATATATGTATCTATTCACATAAAAATATATGTAAACTATATAAAAATATAATGCACATACCTATATACATAGGTATAATAAAAACATTTTATGCGATATCTTTGTCAAACATATAGGTAGCTCATTGAAAGTTCCATAAGTTCCACCAAACCAAATAAATAATAAGTTTTTTAAAATGGGCGTGACAGCACAAACCATACCGACTGGCGCCACTTATGTTTTGTTATTTTTTGCGCAAGATGCGCACGGGTCCGGCTAGTATATTTTAAGTAGGTATGTAACTATTGTATGAGCTTACTGATTGGTGTTCTAAAAGGTAAGTAAATTATATTAACTTAATCAATAATGAAATATAGTGCGGTGGACTGTGAAATTGTGACAAATTCTTTGTGTACATTTTTAAATTTTGTGAAAATCATGGTGTAATGCATGTTTTTGTTTCTTTCCAGCGTTTTTTAATGTTTTCATATTGTAATCAAAATGTGTGATATGGATATTTTTATGTCATCTCAACAAAGCCAAAGCAATATTGAAGTGTTTGAATTGTTTAAATCTCAAAGTATAATATATATTAGTTGTAATCTTTTGCAAGCAACATGCAAAAGAACACCACAAAAATTGAGGAATTTCATACAAAAAAATAAGCGACCAGTTAAAAAATAAGCAGCAAGCGGTAAGTCATAACCAACTTGAAAACAGTGTTGAAAAGTTTAAAAACGTGCGTCACTGTGAATGGTCAACGGAAAGTAATTGGAAAATTTCAAAATAAACGTCAAAAAATCAGAAATGAAAAAATTTCCCAGCCAGCATTTTTTTAAAATTTTGATCAAAAAATATTCAAATATCATACGCCCAGATGATTAAAAACGATCAAATTTAAAAACATTTTCTATTGGAATATGAGTGAATCGTCGGGAGAAAAATGTGCCCTAAATATGATTATTCTTAAGTAATCATTTATGATACATATTTTTAAACATTTTTTAATCATTTTTTGATGAAATTTGATATTATTGAAATCTCCTACTTCATTTTTTTTTTGGAATAACATTTGATTGTTTTTCACAATCATTTTTCAATTATTTTTTTAATCATATGTGATATAATTTTATGATCACATTAGTGGTCTTCATCTAAAGTGATAAAATAATAAATTGTTAAAGTTTATCAGTTGATCCGCATTTTTACATGAACGTACCTTGGTAAATAATTGTTTAAACTCTTGTCAGCTGTCAGCGTCAACTTGATTAATAAATAAAAAATCCGCCTGTAGCACAGTACACGTGATAGAAGTTAACTTCTTAGTAAATTTAATTACAATTGATAATTCGATAATTCCCCTAAGATAAAAGGCCAAAAACGAACTAAAAAGCTTTGTCGGCATATTTTTGCGCTTCGAGTTTTCGCGTCTTTTATTTGTACGAAAGTTTTTAGAAAATAATATAACGCATTTTTGCACTGGGGTGTACATTTGTGCTTCGTTGTGTACACACCAACATCTTATTTAATAATTTTTTAGTGTAGAAAATGCTAGGGGTCGTGGGTTCGAGTCCCAGCAAAGTCACTTTGATAGTTCTTTAAATTAATTTTTGTTGTTTTTTTTTTAATTCCTAAATTAAAATTCGATAGGAAAATTTTGAAAATATTTATCGGTTGTACGGAATTGGGGCATCGTTGGCATCGGTGCATTGCATATAAAACTGAATAAATTCGCGAACAAACTCCCCACGAATTAAAGTATTAGCGCAACGAGTGCGCAAGAGTAGACCGAGCGAGTAAAATAATTCGATACCTTGTGCTGATAGTTTTATTTGTGGGGAGTTTATTCGTGAATTTATTCAGTTGCATATGCAATACACCGATTCCATCGATGCACCAATTCCGTACAACCGCTAACTATTTTCCAAATTTTCCTATCGAATTTTAATTTAGGAATTAAAAAAAAAAACAACAAAAATTAATTTAAAGAACTATCAAAGTGACTTTGCTGGGACTCGAACCCACGACCCCTAGCATTTTCTACACTAAAAATTATTAAATAAGATGTTAGTGTTAGTGTGTGAGATGGCACTTGGAGTATTCGAGAGAAAAGTTCTTCGTAAGATTTATGGACCTTTGCGCGTTGGCGTGGGCGAGTATCGACGGAGATTTAACGATGAGCTGTACGAGCTTTACACAGACATCGACATTGTTCAGCGAATAAAGATCCAGCGGCTGCGTTGGGCAGGTCATGTCATGAGAATGGACGAAGGCGCTCCGGCCAAGAAAGCATTTCTATCGAAACCCGCTGAACGCAAAAGAAAAGGGAGACCTCCGCTGCGTTGGGAAAATCAGGTGGACAGCGATGTTGCCTCCCTAGGTGTTCCCAAGTGGCGCCATGCTGCACGAAACAGAAGCAATTGGCGCGCTCTTTTGGGCTCGGCCAGAATCGTCTAGACGGTTAAGCCCCAATCAAGAAGAAGAAGTAGTGTATACACAACGAAGCACCAATTAGATGAAACTGGTGAGTGTTTTTATTGTTTCTAATCGAATTTTCAATTTTAATTAAATGTAATTACGAAATTTTAAAAATATAAAAATATGTTGTCCATAAAAATAATTTCTTGTCCATTTATTGATGACCAACCATCATAAGTCTCCGAACTTATACATACATATGTATGTATCAGTGGCGGACCTAGCATAAATTGCCTGTGCAAGCCTATGTGTGAAGCATAACCATTAGCCATTTATGTAATTTCCTTTGCTGTATTATTTAAAAGTCTGATTGCGTTCCATCATTGACTTTGATTTAGAGTTCTTTTTAGCATTTTCGAGTGGCCCGAATAAATGATTTTCAATGCTCGAACGCTCGTTTATTTGCTTATTACGCGTATGTTTGTACGGGCATTTGAACAATTCGGGTATTTGAAGATCGTTTTTTTCTCGTTTATTATTTTTTTTTTGTTTTTTCATATGTATTTTTTTTTTTTCCTGATACACATTTTTTTGTTTGTATCAGGGTTTGAAATTACTTTCAACTTTTTTTTCCATTTACTTTGAATTTCATTTTCATTTCAAAATTAAAAAATGAACAGCGCAACAAACTGTACTGTAACTATGCAGCCTTCAATTTCCAAAAATTACTGTCGACTGTTGCTGTACTGTGGAAATTTTTACAGCACAGTAAAACAACAAAAAAATGCAAATATAATTTTTTTTACAGGACTTTTGTTGTTTTTTTTATTTATGTGAACACAATCAAAATTATAATGTAAAAACAAAAACAAATTACAAAAAGCCGTACTGAAAATTGAAATTTTTGTTTATCTGTGCTTTGCTGTTAACTGAACTGTTTGAAATTACACAGCAAAGCAACAGCACAGAGAAACAAAAAAAAAATGATTCGAATGCTCTCTGCTTCGAATGTAGATATTTTCAAAGGAAATTAAAATTCAAAAGTTCTAAAAAAATAATGACAACTTTCGCAGAACAGGAGCAGCTTATTTTTTGAGACTGTTGCTGTTTTGCTGGCAGTTTTTCAAACCCTGGTTTGTATACTTAGAGAAAAGGAATCAAAAATAAAATTTTTATTTTTATAATGCACGTTTTAAACCAAGTCATTTTTATTTTATAAATGAAAATTTTTAAATTAAAAATTTAATTTTTTAAATTAAAATGTATTTAGGATTTAAAAAGAAACAGGTTTAAATTAAAAATTAAAATTAATGGAATAAAAACGAAAGTTTTTCCTTCAAAATCTCATAGTGCTTAAAATAAAAATACACATTTTTAAATTAAAATTGTTTTTTCTTGATTTTGCAATTTTACTCTGAACATTTTTAAAATAAAAAATTTCGTATTTACATAATTCTTAAATATAAAAACGTGCGCTAGGGAAATCTTACACGAAAGCGCAGAGGTATTTTTAGTTTCCTTATACCGACGGAAATTTGAGCAGTAGCAAGTGTATTTGCTTATTGCCTAAAAAATTGGTGCTTTAGTGTTTGAAAAACTGAGGTCCAATTTGATTTCCACCGCGTTTTAAAATTATCTCGATATTGTGCCAATAGTCGCCAAAAATCACAATCAACCCTTTTATAATCTGGTATTTGATATTTATGCTTGCATGCACATGCAGATGTATGAAATTATGTGCATAAGTATGTACCTACATGCAAACGAAAATCAAATCAAATATGCATATGGCTGTGAATACTGAACTTTTGAATGCCGAAGCCAGCTTCATATTCGCATACAAATTTGATGTGAAAAATAAAAAAAAGTGCTTTGCTAGTTTTTTTTTTCAATTTAAGTCTGAAAATAAGCAATTGGTTTCTCCTTAGCGAAAGCGAGAAAACAAGCTATGTTATTCTGTTTTGAAAGCCACGTAAAAGCTAATGTGTGGAAACGTTGAAGCATGCTCACTGTGTTGTGATTGGCTGTACAAACAAAATACACATTGTGAAGTGGATTGGTGGTGTATTTGCGCTATTTTCTTAGCAGGCTTTTAAGGGCATCTTACAGTGGGGGCTATATTATTGAGAACTTAAATAGTAAACACATTTAAAACGTAAAATAACCAGATTTTAAAGAATTTCGTATGAAATGAACGAAAATGTGTACGCAAGCCGGGCTTCTCGGCTTGTATGAAGCGACCGCCTCTGGTATGTATGTATGTATGTACATACATTTATATGTAGGTAGGTACATGGACAGGTTAGGTTAGGTTAGGTTATACTGGCTGGCCACTAATAGCCTCACATAGACTAGATAAGTCCGTAGTGTTACCAGAAAGTTCATTGAACATGAACACCTATACTTCGAAGCCCGGACTCAAACTGAAGAACATTCCCGTCCCTTTGGCAAATGCCAAGAGTTTCTTAACCTCTACTGTGGATACATGTTTAATATCATTGAAGAAGGCTTTCCCTAGTAGCCGAAGTCTTAGCCTAGAAAACGCAGGACAGGAGCATAGAACGTGCTCCACTGTCTCCTCCTGCAGTCCGCATCCTCTGCATTCACTTTCATCAACCAGTCCCATTTTGAACGCATGTGATGCTAAAAGACAGTGTCCTGTGAGGACCCCGATTATAAGTCTGCATTCTTCCCTTTTCAGGGAAAGCAACCATTTCGTTAGTTTCGGATCGAGCGACTTACACATAATTTTGGACACTCTACAGCCATGCGATTGTTTCCACGCCTTATCAGCCTGGTCCATCATATACCTATAGTTCCTATGTTTAATTTCACTGAGTGGAATCGGGACGTCCAAAGAGTGTTCCGCTCCGAGACCTGCTCCCTTCTTTGCTAGCTCATCAGCCTTCTCATTGCCGTATATCCCCTTGTGGCCTGGGATCCAGTACAGATGGACATTATTATCCCTACACATTACCCTCAAGGCCTCTTTACAGTCCTCTACACACCTAGATGAGGTGCTATGCGACAGTATCGACTTAATAGCCGCCTGACTATCTATATATAAGTTGATACGTCCCCTTCGTAAGGGATTACAGACTAACATTTCTGCTGCCCTCTTTACCGCTAATACCTCCGCCTGAAAGACACTACAGTGATCTGGCAGCCTAATACTGATACTGATATTCAGTTCACTGCAGTAGACCGCAGCCCCTACTCCTTCTGATGTCTTAGACCCATCTGTATACACATGTATAGCGCTTTCCTTCATGTCTACTCCCTTACGCCAGCCTTCCGCCTCTATTGTGGCCTCAAGAAACTTATCGAAGCGCAGGCACGGAACAATGTAGTCAGTCTGCTCGCCTGACGACGGCGCTATACTACTGTGTCCCCTATGCCTGCACTCAAGCTGCCCCGTGGCCATAAGTCTCGTTGCAGTTGTTAACGCTACATGGACAGGTAGTTTCTTAAATTAAATTAATGTAAAATTTAATTTAATTTATTTTAATTTAAATATATGTAATGTTTGGCGACCTTTATAGCTTAATATTTGTTGTTTACCGGCTCAAGGTCTTAAGAAAAACAATCAAAATATTTTTATATATTTGATGCCAATATATTTCGATTACTTTCAGTAATCGTCTTCAGGGCCACTATTAACAATTAAATAAAACAATACATTATAAACAAATCACAACAAATCACAAATTATAATTATAAATACAAAATTACATACATTTATATGCACGTCCGTCCTGTATGACGTGGAGTTGTCAACTATCTGTTTTTAATAAATGTTTGTATCATGGAGGAACAATAAAGGAGAATGCATAACGACATACCTTCATACATAGTGGGGCCAGAAGTGTCATGCAAAGAGGAATGTAGAAGAATTTGACAGATGTGGCCCCTATGGAAATGCTAGGGTGCGTGTGTGTGTGGAATATGTCAACAAAAAAAATGCTTGTGTTCGTGTGTGTTTATGAAGATTGAAGAAGAAGTCAGCTGATCTTATGCATTCTCCTTTATTGTTCCTCCATGGTTTGCAGGATCCACCAATACAGGTCGGCTCTTCAGATCAGCTGACTTCTTCTTTGTCTTCAACAGCTATCCAATTTCTCTGCTTCTGCATATTCTATACATACATTCGTATTTACTATTGGTCAAATTCTTCGTTCTCTGAGTTTCTCCATCATTCGCTCGTGAGCTGAATGTCAAATTATTTCGTTCTCCTTTCAGTTTTGACATTCCGTTTGACATTCAGCTCACGGCATGTTTGTGTGTATGTACCATGGACCGACCTGGTAATTGGATCATGCATGGTTTGTATATATGAGCACAATTATCCGTGTCCGTTTTGAAGTTTAATCTAATGTTTGTCGGTGTGTTAATTATATGCGGACATGGGCAAAGAGAGCTCTTTGTGCTGCGAGTGTAAAAAAATGTATACGTACACAAATGCAGAGCATAATTATTTCAGCGAGGAAACGATTCAGTTCGCCTTCAACAGTAATGGAAGCAGGTTGATGCCTTTTTTTTTGTCCGTAACAACAGTGGCCGACTGATGTATGAAATTTTTTTAAAATGTTTAAGATTGGTTGGGAAATTGATTATTTTTTTATTTTAAATATTCTCAATAGCGTTAAATAGAGATTCTCGGTTGAGGCCGCTTGAATAAGTCTGATGAGGGGATGTGGTGGTCTCCGAAATGGATCCATAACTTCTACCAAAAAAATTTTTTCAATTTTTCTTCATTAAAAAAAAAGCCAATAGCTCATTTAAATTCACATAAAATAATTATTAGAATTAAAACGGCCATATAAATACAAACATAAATATGTATATCGGAGAGCCTGCCGAAAAACAAAAGTCTGAAAACAATAACAAGCATTGCCTGTACAAAAGCTTTGCTTGTTAATAGCTTTAGAACTTTGTACAAACCAAACACACAATCACACCAACATACTAGGTAGCAAAGGCAGAGTTTCATTAAGCTACTGTTGTTGGTATGTGGATTGTAATGGAAGGAAAATTGAAATTTAAGCGAAACAAAGCTGACGCCGGTGGTAGCTCAATAGTATAGACAATGGACTACCAATCGAACGACTTAAGTTCGATTCTCGGTTGAGGCCGCTTGAAGAAGTCTGATGAGGGGATGTGGTGGTCTCCGAAATGGATCCATAACTTCTACCAAAAAAATTTTTTCAATTTTTCTTCATTAAAAAAAAATGGCCAATAGCTCATTTAAATTCACATGAGCAAACACTGGTTAATTTTTTATGCTTTTATATTGAAATTGCAATTAATTCGAATGTGAATCGAAATAAATCAACATTTATTTTTTATTAAATTTGTATCTACAAACATACCTATTTTTAATATAACCTCTATTTTCATGCTATAAAATCTGATATAATTAAAATTTTCATCAACACACGAAGTTACGAAAAATTTTTGAATTTTGCCTCACTGTGCAATTTTAAACACACTACTACATGCTCACGTTCCCTGCTTGTTCGCTTGTGGTGGTGCCCATGCTTGATTATATGTAACATTTCGAGGGTAAAACGCTTGCTGTAATGTTGTTCTTGTTGCAGTATTTTTGTCTTCTCAAAATTTGGCGAGTGTCCGCTACTTGCACAGTGGGCCATAAGCGCCGTTTTCTGGTTTATTATTTTATTGCAATTTTTTGTATCTGATTTATGTTGCGCTAATCTAGTTTTTAGTTTTGATTTGGTTGTGCCTACATATACACTATTACATGGTTCGATGTTATTACCGTTACAGGGGATTTGATACACTACATTACTTCTTTCAAACGGGGGAATATTGGACTTAACTCTATTGAAAAATTGTTTTAATGTGTTTTCTGGTTTATGTGCGATTCTTACTTTGTCATTATTGTAGCAGTCTGATTGTTTTAGTCGTTCTGACAATTTCGGCACATAAGTTACCGACTTGAAAATCACTGGTTTGTTGGCTTTTTGACTATTTTGCGAATTATGTTTCCTTAATACATTTTTTATAGTTTTTTCGGGGAAATCATTGTTTTTTAATAATAAAAATATTTCTTTTTGAATATCGTTGTGGTAAATTTCATCCGAAGTCTGCATCATTCTTCGTATACAGCCCATTGCTGTATTTATTATCATCGTCTTAGGGTGTTTTGAATTGAAGTTGACGATTCGTCCTGATGCTGTCGGTTTTTTATACCACTTTAATTTCAACTGGTTTCCATGCTTATTGATAACTGAGTCAAGATATACTAATTTATGGTCTTTCTCTATTTCAAATGTGAATTTAATATTTTTGTCAAAAGAGTTAAGTGCATTTAGAGTTGTGTGTATGTCATTTTCATTAATTATTGCGAATAAATCGTCAACGTATTTTGTGAGCATTCTTGGCTTTCGTTGTAACTTTTCTATTGTGCTTTCTAACAAATTCTCCATCACAATATCTGCTATTACTGGAGACGTTGGAGATCCCATTGGTAGTCCTTTTAATTGCGTGTATATATTGTCCTTATATTTAAAATATCTATTTTCCTGGATGCAAAATTGAACTACTTCCATAAATGTTCGCTTTGGAATATCCGTAAATTTTCTTATTGTTGACCATTTTTCTGATATAACGTCAAGTGCTAGATGTATCGGAATGATCGGAAAAAGTGAAACCACGTCAAAGGAAATAAGTTTTTCGTCATCACAAATATAAGTATTATTAATTTTTTCTTTGAAATCAAGGGTATTTCTGATATTATATCTAGAGTCCGTGGTTACTTTTTTTAGTACGTCAACAATATATTTGCACATGATGGTGATCCTATGGTGGAACAAATTGGTCGAAGTGGCATTCCGTCTTTATGTAGTTTGGGTAACCCATAAATTCTAGGAGGTAGTGCAGAAGTAGTAGTAAGTTTTCTTTTTTCGGCTATTGTGATATGTCCCATTGTAAAAAGTTTTTCGACCAGACTGTTATTTTTATTCTGTAACCGCGATGTGGGATCTTGTCTTTGGATTCTATATGTAGTAAAGTCGCTTAAAATATCTATCATTTTACTCTCATATTCGTCAATTTCCATCGCCACTGTTTTATTTCCTTTGTCTGATGTAAGTATTTTTATGTTTTTACTTTTCTTGAGAAATATTCGCGTCTGGTCCACCGTATCCATTATTGCACTATCTATTTCACTGGGGCTATGTGTTGTTGTGTGATTTTTAACCAGTAAGGAGAATTTGGTTCGGGCTTCTTCTTGTTTCTCTTTGTTGTCAAAACTCTGTATCAAATCCTCTACATCGGCTATGTACTTGAAAAGTGGAAAATTCTTTTTATCCACTGGCAGAGCGAACTTTGGCCCCTTTGCCAACAGCGCTTTTACATCTTCTGGTATATTTGCTTTCGTTTTATTTATAAACCAATCTTCATGTGTTTTGTTGTTGGTAAAAATTTGTTTGTTGCGTTTATTCCGAAGTTTCTCATATTTTTTATCTTGGCGCTTCTGCAACGTTGCTTTAAGTCCATTACCGACGTGTTTTTCATTTTCAATAAATTGTTGAAAATCAATTTCGCTCATTTGTTCTTTGAGTTTCGTTGTTGTGTCTTCTATCTGTTTGTTAAACCTTTTTAAAACGTTGTGCTTTTGTTTAATAAGTAAATTTAATATTTTTGTCAGGTAATTTTTTGTATGTCTATTTAAAATTTTTTCAATGTCGGTGTTGGCGTCACAATCTGATGCGAATAAACTATTACATTTTGTGGTATTTTTCAAAAAATTAGGGATAATCTTAGACTTTCTACATTTTAAGAGGAACTTGATATTACATTTCACTTTAATTAATTTTTTAGATACATATTGAAATTTGTTTATTGTTGCCTTACAGTTGTCATAGTTGTTTTTTATTTCTGCATATCCCATTTTGTGTGTTATATGCCAACGGCGTGCCTTCCGTCTTTATATATATGTCATGTTTGGCGACCTTTATAGCTTAATATTTGTTGTTTGCCGGCTCAAGGTCTTAAGAAAAACAATCAAAATATTTTTATATATTTGATGCCAATATATTTCGATTACTTTCAGTTCAATCCACCGCTTTGGATAGCAACTCTAATAATGCCAATGCCAGCTCTCCCGCTGTTGAGAAGCCAAAAAATTCCTCAAATGAAGGTAACAACAAGCAAAACGACTCTTCAACTGAGGCCATCAACAAACACCATACATCTTTAGTGTCTTTATGCAACTCTGTCGCCTCCATTCGAGCTGAAAATACTCGTATCAGTGATCTGCACAAGCAGCTTGTTTGCCCTTTCAAGCGCTTGAAATTTTTTCCAATCTCTCCCTTGCTTGGTTTGCTTTTAAACAAACAAGCTTGTTTACAATTTTTTCAATCTGCTTAAAAGCGAAACAAGCTGATTGAAAAATTTCCAAGCAAGCTCTTGCTTGTTTGTTTAAAAGCAAACCAAGCTAGCGGTTGCTTGAAAAAAAAAATTCAATCATTTTCAAGCAAATTTCAATCAAAAGCAAGCAGGCTGGAGGAGATTTTCAATCAGCGTTTATTTCGCTTTTTCAAAAGCAGATTTTTAAGAAAATCGTTCAATCATTGGATGTGAAGGAATAGGCGCACAGAAATGGAAGATGAACTCAATTCTACCAGTATTTTTCTGCAGATAATTGTAAGAAAATGAAGGACAAAGCCTTTTGTACATATTTAAGCATGCATATACCCTGCAAAAATTCCTGGTTGTTGACAAATCAGGTCTAAAAAAGGTGTATGCTGGCAGGACTGCTTCTGTTATGCACTCACTCTGTCTACTCCTAACTTTCTAATACATGACATCAACAAAAGAAAATCAGCCTTATTTCAAGCCTTACGCCAAACAAATTTGCTACCTTTATAATTTTTTGGCATTATTTCATAAGCCTTTAAATGTGCTGTTTAATTCTTAAATAAGGCTAAAATAGTTTGATGGGTATGTCCGCAAATTTTGCGACCAGCAGTTTTTATATGTAAATAGTCTTGTCGAAATGTTCAACATTCGACCCAAAAAAAAAAAGAAAATTTGTATGTATGCACATAAATGTATGTTTATGAGTACGACATTGAAATTCCCAAAGGAACTAAGAAATTATGGAAACAAATAACTAGCGGGAATGTGACAAAAATGCAAGTAGCTTAATTGTCATTAGATTCTCACCAGCTTGTAAGTGGTCAATTGAGTAATCATTCCAATGAAACTACTGCTGTATGTAGTATTATTATAAGCAAATTCACTTTTGAAACATGGAATTTAAAGAAAATCTGCCATCATTGTACCTGAAAGAGTAGGCGCACAGAAATGGAAGATTAACTCAAACCTGATCTAGTATTTTTCTGCAGATAATTGTAAGAAAATAAAGGACAAAACCTTTTGTAGATATTTAAGCATACATATACCCTGCAAAAATGCTTGTTGTTGACAAATCAGGTCTAAAAAAGGAGAATGCTGGCAGCACTGCTTCTGCTATGCACTCACTCTGTCTACTCCTAACTTTCTAATACATAACATCAACAAAAGAAAATCAGCCTTATTTTAAGCCTTACGCCATACAAATTTGCTATCCTTATAATTCTGTGGCCTTATTTCGTTATTGGTGGGTATATCCGCAAATTTTGCAATCAATACTTTTTATATGTAAATGGTCTTGTCGAAACATTCTACAATCCACCCTTTTGTCTCCAAATAAAAGAAAATTTGTATGTATGCACATATGTACATATGCATGAGTGTGTTTTTATGAGTTTTTATGAGCAAAGTGGAATGTCCGGCGAACGTAAATATACCTGCAAAAAATGCGATTTCTCCGGGACGTGTCCGGGATCAATCGCAAGGGAGCATGCGACTAATACAAGTTTACATCCCTTTATATGGAGCGAATTGATCGTATTTATTCGAGCATGTCCTTTGAAGAGACTAATTGTTCAATTTGTATACCCGAACAGGTACAAATGTAGATTAATCGCTTTCATCCAAAGTAGTAAGCCAAGGCTATTTTTTATGAAAATGTCTAAAATTTATAAATTGTTATATATGTATATTAGAAGAAAATTTATAGAATTAGCTTTTATCGTGTAGTGAAATCTTTTAAAAGAAAGTATTTTCTGAAAATATTTTAAGTTTTGAGAATGCATTATGCGAGTGTAAAAGACATGTGAAGAATTTTTCAAAGTTGTTAGCCAAGGCTGTTTCTTATAAAATTTCTTTAAAAATTATAAATGTTCATGCCTATTTAAATATTTTACAATAAGTTTTACTTTTGTAAAAAAATCTATTCAATAAATTAAAATTTTTTTAAATAGTCAGTATTGAGTGTATAATTGTAATTGATTTTTCCCGTTCGGTATGAAAGGGATTAATTTACATTTATACCCGTTCGGGAAAAATCGAGGCCTAATTGTGGACTCATTGTTCCCGAAAGAGATCAATCCGGGATAAATCTCTATCGGGATTATTCGCACATTTTTTTCCGGGATATGTATTTTGGTCTGTTACAAAAGTAGGTAGAATGCCATACATGTATATACATATATATGTATATTTTGGTTTTTTAACAAAGTAGGTATAGAATACAATAAAAATAGGTAAAAAAACTTTTTAAGTTAAACGGTTTTATGTTATACATACATTGCAATGTTTAAGATAAATGTAGTAAAAATCAAAAAATAATAAAATAGATACAGTCGTGGGAATTATAAACATTTGCATAGACTAGACTAAAATAAAACCGGGGGGCACGTCAATTGTCTACAAATTATCGACTTAATGTGCGATAGAAGAATCGTTTAATTCGTCGTTAGGCAGTTGGCCCGCAGACGGTGAGGAAATTACTTACTATTTTCTTGCTCATGGAAATTCCAATAGTTATACACTCCATGTTAATAAAAGAGATGTTTCAACTAGTTTATCGTTGGACATTCACACGAGGAATCGTTTCACTGCTCGTAGTTTGTCTTTAACCGACAAAACATATGATAAAAGTACTACTCGCTCACCACTATGAAACCCTAAAACTCGCTTATAATCGAGCTTGCTAGCTTTTTTCCACATTCTAGCCCTACTTATCACACGTCCATCGTTGTCGGTTGAACAACTGCCTAATTATACTCGTAGTGTAACATTACAAAACAAACATTTTAATCAACGATTGTAGACAATTGACGTGCCCCACGGTTTTATTTTATTCTAGTCTATGCAAATGTTTATAATTCCCACGACTGTATCTATTTTATTATTTTTTGGTTTTTAGTACATTTATCTTAAACATTGCAATGTATGTATAACATAAAACCGTTTAACTTAAAAAGTTTTTTTACCTATTTTTATTAAACGGTTTTATTTAGCTCACCCCGTTTGTTTTATTTATTATTCTTGGGTCAAATTTAGTAATTCAAATTTCACCCTCTTCCTGTCAACCGATTAATCTGAAATTTTGTACGCATTGTAGTGTGTCAGAGCAAGTCGCCAGCAACAACAAAGCCACAAGCTGACTTCTAAATGTCCGGCTGTGGAATGTACACATTTTGCTATGTCAGCAAAATTCTAATTCTATTCATTTTCTCACGCTAAGTACATAAGCAGCACAAGCTGTGGAGTTGCATCGGATTGTATACGCCGACTCTATATATGTAGATATGTGCGGCTACACTGCCGGTGTCTCCACGCTTGGTATATGTACATATGTGTGTGACTGCATCGCTTGCAGCCCCACGTTGGATATGTTGGTGTTGGTAACTGCACTGAAATATGCATCTAGTAAGGTACCGAGCTATGCACATATGAATACATGTACATATGTATGTGCAAGTATGTGCCTTACTTATGTTTAGTTTGTAAGACATAGAAGTAAATATGTATCTAGTAAATAAGAATTTTTAGAGATAAGAATTACTATAAATATGCTGAACATTTTATGAATAAAGAATCATTATTATTCTAGCTCTCACAAGCAATCAACCTCTTTTAATTCGGGAAATAGTTCATGGCGATCCTGCCAGACTGCTAGTAAAAAAAAGCAGACTGGTTTGATCCTGTTGAATGCAGACTGCTAAACAATAAGGAAGCAGATTGCTAAAAATTCAACAGTGCAGCACAATAATATAAAACGTGTCCTAATTTTGACTGATTGATATGCCGAATCACAGGAACCCATTGAAGTCGGGCAGTACATTTGAATTACGAGATAACAACACGACCGGCAGCAGCAGTATTTGATAGTAACCCATTGAAGTCGGGCAGTACATTTAAATTACGAGATAACAACACGACCGGCAGCAGCAGTATTTGATAGTAACCCATTGAAGTCGGGCAGTACATTTAAATTACGAGGCAACAACACGACCGGCAGCAGCAGTATTTGATAAGTATTTAATTAAAAAAAAAAAAAAAAGAAATCTTCGGCGTCCGATGGGCGCCTGCCAAGTAGCAGATAATTTTTCTGCTTAGGTTATGTATTAAGCAATTTTTTTTTAGAAACAAAAAAAAAAGAGAAAAGAAATTTAAACAAAAACAAAAAACATTTTTAATAAATTTTAAAAACAGATTCCAATGCAAGACATTACTCAAGAAGAATTTGATGCCATTTTTAATAAATGGGAAAAATTTGCATTGGAAACTGCCGAAGAAAGTAATGAGCCTGAAAAAGTCACTGAAGAGGTTCCTCAAACCTCGACAGTTTTAAGACAGGGTCCGCAACCAATAACTATTGAAGAGTATTGGCGGCGGAACAAAAAACAAATAAAAATAGGTAAAAAAACTTTTTAAGTTAAACGGTTTTATGTTATACATACATTGCAATGTTTAAGATAAATGTAGTAAAAATCAAAAAATAATAAAATAGATACAGTCGTGGGAATTATAAACATTTGCATAGACTAGAATAAAATAAAACCGTGGGGCACGTCAATTGTCTACAATCGTTGATTAAAATGTTTGTTTTGTAATGTTACACTACGAGTATAATTAGGCAGTTGTTCAACCGACAACGATGGACGTGTGATAAGTAGGGCTAGAATGTGGAAAAAAGCTAGCAAGCTCGATTATAAGCGAGTTTTAGGGTTTCATAGTGGTGAGCGAGTAGTACTTTTATCATATGTTTTGTCGGTTAAAGACAAACTACGAGCAGTGAAACGATTCCTCGTGTGAATGTCCAACGATAAACTAGTTGAAACATCTCTTTTATTAACATGGAGTGTATAACTATTGGAATTTCCATGAGCAAGAAAATAGTAAGTAATTTCCTCACCGTCTGCGGGCCAACTGCCTAACGACGAATTAAACGATTCTTCTATCGCACATTAAGTCGATAATTTGTAGACAATTGACGTGCCCCCCGGTTTTATTTTAGTCTAGTCTATGCAAATGTTTATAATTCCCACGACTGTATCTATTTTATTATTTTTTGATTTTTACTACATTTATCTTAAACATTGCAATGTATGTATAACATAAAACCGTTTAACTTAAAAAGTTTTTTTACCTATTTTTATTTATATTTTTTTTACCATTTTGTTCCCACGAGTAATGGACATTTAAACGGTCGACCCCCCCAGAGGTCCAATAAAGGGGCAAGGCTATGTACAACAAGATGCGCCTGAGTCTTGAGGGGAAAACGCTAACGACATATCATTTTTATCCACCCTAATGCCATACAGTTCTCGGCGCGTTTTAACCTTTCACCTTAACTTGGGTGGTGTACCGCTAACGACGTATTAATTTTAGCCACCCTAACGCCACACAGTCCTCAACACGATACAAAATCTTGACTTGGGTGGTGGATTCAGGCTGGATTAATCAGATACCTAAATTACAGACCCCGATCTCAGCTCCACCTAGCGGAATTTTTTTTTAAGAAAATATTTCTTTTCAAGGTAGTAATACATGTTCCGAATTTCAGCCAAATCGGACCATAAATGCGATTTTTGTAACTATAGCGACCCACGCGCCACCTATCGGAAGTTTTTTTTAGGAAAATATTTCCTTTCAAGGTAGTAATACATGTTCCGAATTTCAGCCAAATCGGACCATAAATGCGATTTTTGTAAATATAGCGACCCACGCGCCACCTAGCGGAATTTTTTTTTTAAGAAAATATTTCTTTTCAAGGTAGTAATACATGTTCCGAATTTCAGCCAAATCGGGCCATAAATGCGATTTTTGTAAATATAGCGACCCACGCGCCACCTAGCGGAATTTTTTTTTTAAGAAAATATTTCTTTTCAAGGTAGTAGTACATGTTCCGAATTTCAGCCAAATCGGACCATAAATGCGATTTTTGTAAATATAGCGACCCACGCGCCACCTATCGGAATTTTTTTTTCATAATATTGCATTGTCATCGGGGTTATACATGCGTGCAAAATTTCAGATTAATCGGTTGACAGGAAGAGGGTGAAATTTGAACTACTAAATTTGACCCAAGAATAAAGAATAAATAATAAATAAAACAAACGGGGTGAGCTAAATAAAACCGTTTAATAAATAAGTGAATATTTTAAAAATATAAATACACGCGCGCCATCTGTTGGAAAATAGCGGTGGTTGTAACCTAATCTCATTAGTAAATATGTTGCATATATTTAGGCAGCAGCTAGAAGTTACATACCCACATACATACAGGTGAAACTAATAAAAGCGTGTTAAAAAAGGTTAGAATATTGACGCCTTTGCAAATAGAGGATAGGTAATTACACAAGGCCATTCATATGTACATATTTACATACAAAAATATTTTCCTTTGTTGACAAAAGGATAAAATACTGATGCGTATAGAAAACAGAATGTATATACATACATACATGTGGTATGTGCATACAGACAAATTTTCTTTTTTTTTGGGTCGAATGTGGAACATTTCGACGACAAGACCATTTACATATAAAAACTGCTGGTCGCAAAATTTGCTGACATACCCACTAAAATATTTTAGCCTTATTTAAGAATTAAACAGCACATTTAAAGTCTTCCGAAATAAGGCCAGAAAATTATAAGGATAGAAAATTTGTATGGCGTAAGGCTTAAAATAAGGCTGATTTTCTTTTGTTGATGTTATGTATTAGAAAGTTAGGAGTAGACAGAGTGAGTGCATAGCAGAAGCAGTGCTGCCAGCATACACCTTTTTTAGACCTGATTTGTCAACAACAAGCATTTTTGCAGGGTATATGTATGCTTAAATATGTACAAAAGGTTTTGTCCTTTATTTTCTTACAATTATCTGCAGAAAAATACTAGATCAGATTTGAGTTAATCTTCCATTTCTGTGCGCCTACTCTTTCAGGTACAATGATGGCAGATTTTCTTTAAATTCCATGTTTCAAAAGTGAATTTGCTTATAATAATACTACATACAGCAGTAGTTTCATTGGAATGATTACTCAATTGACCACTTACAAGCTGGTGGGGATCTAATGACAATTAAGCTACTTGCATTTTTGTCACATTCCCGCTAGTTATTTGTTTCCATAATTTCTTAGTTCCTTTGGGAATTTCAATGTCGTACTCATAAACATACATTTATGTGCATACATACAAATTTTCTTTTTTTTTTTTGGTCGAATGTTGAACATTTCGACAAGACTATTTACATATAAAAACTGCTGGTCGCAAAATTTGCGGACATACCCATCAAACTATTTTAGCCTTATTTAAGAATTAAACAGCACATTTAAAGGCAATGAAATAATGCCAAAAAATTATAAAGGTAACAAATTTGTTTGGCGTAAGGCTTGAAATAAGGCTGATTTTCTTTTGTTGATGTCATGTATTAGAAAGTTAGGAGTAGACAGAGTGAGTGCATAACAGAAGCAGTCCTGCCAGCATACACCTTTTTTAGACCTGATTTGTCAACAACCAGGAATTTTTGCAGGGTATATGCATGCTTAAATATGTACAAAAGGCTTTGTCCTTCATTTTCTTACAATTATCTGCAGAAAAATACTGGTAGAATTGAGTTCATCTTCCATTTCTGTGCGCCTATTCCTTCACATCCAATGATTGAAAGATCTTCTTAAATCTGCTTTTGAAAAAGCGAAATGAACGCTGATTGAAAATCTCCTCCAGCCTGCTTGCTTTTGATTGAAATTTGCTTGAAAATGATTGAATTTTTTTTTTCAAGCAACCGCTAGCTTGGTTTGCTTTTAAACAAACAAGCAAGAGCTTGTTTGCTTTTAAACAAACTAAGCAGTGCTTAGATTGAAAAAATGCAAACAATCCCAAGCGCGCTTGTGATTGTTAGGTTACAAGCGGCGCTTAGATTGTTTGTTTCGTTGCTTGCTTGTACAAAACAATCTGTTTGAAAATCAATCTGCTTGTGCAGTTCACTGACTCGTATGCTCAAATTACTCACCACTTTGCATACTGATAACAACAACCTTATAAAAAAAAACGGACAGTATGCATGCTGTAATTCTTTCACTGCAGCGAAATCTTTGTGAAAAAGATAACGCGATTGCTTTGCTCTCTGCGGAAGTCAAAAACCTCCGCGCATTTGTTGGTACAGCCTTTGACAAAGCAAACAGTCTCATAGCAACAACAAATACTGCATGTGCATCTAATTGTGACTTTCTATCATCGAATTCATCTGTTCATGCTCTCTCAACACCAATTGGCTCTTTCCCTGCTACTTACTCTTCTGTTCTCGCTACCAACAATGCGTCACTTGATGCTAACTCTTTGTCAACACACAAGCCTCCGCCTACGCATCTACCAACACCTACTGCAAGTGCCAAGAAGCAGCGGCTGATGCTCTCTTCTTTGATTAATAATAGCGACTCAATTGAGAGTAACCCAAACTCAAGTATGGGCCAACATGTAGATACAAATATATCGGCTCAGCCAGCTGTACGTAATAATAATGAGTGGGTCAGAGTCTCTAAGCGGAAACCCAGCAGTCAAAACGATACACGTGTAATTGGTTCTAGTAATAATGCTGAACTCAAGGTTGCTGTGCAGAGGAAATGGGTACATTTAGCTTCTTTTATGCCATCGGTTACATCGGATGATATCAAAGAATATGTCGTGAAGCATACTGGGATTGATAAAAATCTCTTAGTATGCCACAGCCTCGTCAAGAAAAACGTCTCGATCGATAATTTAAAGCGCATCAATTTCAAGTTGGGAGTTTCTGGAAATTTATATGACCAGTTGCTGAATCCTGAGATCTGGCCCGTTAATGTCACTGTGCGCCCCTTTCGTTTTTTTCAACGGACAGAGAACCAGTCGCAACAGTCATAATGAACGTAACAATTCGCAACGCAAGTTTGCGCTGTATTATCAAAACATTAGCGGTATGCGGACAAAATCAATCCAATTCTATCGCGAAATGGCGGTGCATGAATATGATATAATTGCAATTACCGAGACTTGGCTTAATGATAGGTTTTCATCTGCTGAATTTTTTGATGACCACTACGTTGTATACCGGCAAGATCGTTGTGCAGCCGCTACGGGTCAAGTAAGAGGTGGTGGTGTTCTACTTGCGGTGAAGTCCAATATTGCTAGTTCTCATATCAATCTAAATTCTTATGGTAGTTTTTTAGAACAAATATGTGTAAAAGTGAAATCTTCCAATACTAAATCAATATATATAATTTAATCGTATATTCCTCCAATCAGTGGCATTGAAATTTATCAAAAGCACCTCGATAATGTCATATATGTATTTAATAGCATGAAAAATTCAAATGATCAAATTATATTTCTTGGAGATTTTAATTTAAGTAACATATCGTGGTCTTGTTATAACAATAATTTAGTCCCAAGTAATGTTAAATCAGAAATTGATATTCTGGTTTGCAACTCTTTATTTTCGATGGGGTTTAACCAATTTAACTCCCATGTAAATGAAAACGGTCGTATTTTAGACCTCGTATTTGCATTCAATGATTTAGACATTAAATGTTTAGAATGTTTATCGCCACTATCTGGCAATAGCGTCCACCATAAAGCTCTTTTTATTAGCTTTAGGTTTTATAATTTTGCTTCGAAAAGTGTGGAGCCAGTTATGAATTATAATTACGTTAAGGCGGACACTTTGGCAATAAATAATTTCCTCACTACTTTTGATTGGTCCATTTTAAACTCTTTCCATAGTCCAAGTGATGCCTACGATCTATTTCGGAATAAATTATTTTATTGCATTTCGAAATTTGTTCCTTTAAAAATAAAGAGTGTAGTACGCAATAAGCCGACGTGGTTCAATGCAAGGTTATGCCACCTAAAAAATCTAAAGAACAAGGCACACAAGAAGTTTAAGAAAACCAACTGTAAAGAAGATAATATTCATCTAATCAAGCTGAAGAAGAATTACGATTGTCTTCATAATTTCTTATACAATCGATACATTTCCAATGTGGAATCAGACCTTAAGAGCAATCCCAAGAACTTTTGGACTTATATTAATAATAAGCGTAAAACAAATGGTTTTCCAACTAGTCTCGAATATGAGGGTGAAGTTTCAGAAAATTCTTTGGAAACCTGCAATTTATTTGCAAAGTTTTTTCAAGAAGTTTACGAATGTAATGTTAGCGATAACAACTCTTTACTTGACTTAAACTCTGATGGCATATTGAATTTTGATATAACCGTAGATGATGTATCACAAGCAATATCGAATATTAAGCCTAGCACTTGTCGTGACTTAGAAGGGTTTGCTCCAGTGTTCTTGAAGATGTTCTGTGACGCCATCTGTCAACCGCTATCTTTATTGTTCAATATCTGCCTTAAACAGGGCATTTTCCTTGACTGCTGGAAACTCTGCGCAATACGCCAATATTTAAATCAGGCGATCGTGCCAGTGTCTCGAATTATAGGCCCATTGTAAAACAATGTACTATTGCTAAAATATTTGACAGTATACTAAATATCAAACTTTTTCAACACTCAAATCAGTTTTTTAGTAAATTTCAGCATGGATTTCTTCCTGGTAGATCTACATGTACGAACCTTTTAATTATTACTAATGTAATTGTTAATGCTTTAGAGCAAAAAGACCAGCTTGATGTTATATATACTGATTTTGCTAAGGCTTTCGATAAGGTTAATCATAGCGTTTTATTACATAAGCTTTCCCTTTACGGCATCAGGGGTACGCTTTTAAAATTTTTTAAGGATTTTTTGGTCAACCGTAAGCTCATAGTCAAGATTGGCGACACAAAATCAGAGATTGTCATCAATGCATGGTCGGGAATACCGCAAGGCACTCACTGCGGACCTCTGCTGTTTATATTGTTCATAAACGACTTGCCCCTGAATTTTAAATTTGCTAAATGTTTAATGTTCGCTGATGATGTAAAATTGTATATGCCGATACGTACTATTAATGACTGTGTCAATTTGCAATCAGATCTTTTAGCATTTCAGAAATGGTGTTCCATTAACAAGCTGTTCCTAAACACCAACAAATGTAGCGTAGTTTCTTACTCAAAAGCTCATAATCAGTCGGTATTTGATTACTCGATAAATAATGTAATTTTGAAGAGGTTGGATGAAATAAAAGATCTAGGAGTGGTTTTCGATACCAAGCTTACTTTTAACAAACATATTGATCTCGTTCTGTCCAAATAACTTTCTATGCTTGGATTTATCAGAAGAAACTCAGTGGAATTCAAGGATCCTTGTACGCTGAAGTCCCTTTATAATTCCCTAGTAAGGAGTCACTTGGACTATTGTTGTTTAGTATGGAATCCCTATTACTCATCTCATATAAATAGAATTGAAAGAGTTCAAAGAACCTTTACGAGGTTCGCGCTATATAAACTGAATTGGCCTTGCCGATTTGCCCAATTACGAGGGTAGAAGGAAATTCTTGGCTTGCAGTCCTTGGAGGACCGGAGAATTTATTTTGCGCTACTATTTGTCTATAACATAGTAAATCATAATATTGATTGTAACGATCTGGTTAATTTAATAGAATTTAATACTTCGTCGCGTATATTGAGACATAATCGATTGCTTTTCGAAATGTCTCATAGAACCAATTATGGTTATAACGAACCAATTGCGAGGTGTATACGAACTTGCAATAATTATGCGCAATTAGTAGATTGGAATGCCACTTTACCTAGATTTAAATTAAATATATTTTCTTTTTTGAATTAGTAATTAGTAGGGCAACCAAAAAATTGCTCTAAAAAATGCTTTTTTGGCGCCAAAAAATTGCGGCTAAACTTAAAGAATTGGCACTTTTTAGCTTTAAAAATTTTTTATTTCAATTCATTTTCTTTAAACGTAAAACATATAATATTAAAATGTATGTAAACCTTAGGTACATGTTTTAAAACAAATTAATTCAAATTTAACGACAACTTAAAGAATTAGCCTTAAAAATTATTTTATTTCAGTTCATTTTCTTAAAACATAAAACAAAGTAAAGTAAACTAAAATAAAATAAAGTAACAAAACGTAAACTCTTAGGTACATGTTTCAAAAGAGAAAGACAATATGCCGGAATCGTAATTTGGCGTTAGGTCGGTCGCGTGTTGATCGTACCTCAAAGCCGCTTCACACTGACATTCGATATTAGATGTTGGATTGTAAACGTGTTCACTGCCACTAATATATTTTGTTGAATTTTTTCATAAATTTCATAATTTTTCATCAAAAAAAAAAAAACAATTTTAATTTACTTAATGTCAAACGCCCGACTTAGTAGAGAAATGTTCAACTCAGTCGTTATACAGGGTTGCAATGAACATACGATATTACAAAAAATTTACGATCAAACGCTTGAGGTCACAATGCGATTTGCTTCATATATTTCCATACATTTCTACTAGAGCTTACGATTTCTCGAGTTCGAGCGAGAGAATCTCGAAAATCTCGAAAGGCTCGCGAGCTTCTCGACATTCAACTACATCGCAAAAATAGCGGTATAATGCTGTTTTATAGCTTGTTCTGATTTTACGTATTTACTTATATGCGTATTCTGCATAGTGATGGGCGAGTCCGAGATGTTTAGACAATCGAGAGAATCGCCATCGTTGCAAAATCACAATCGAGTCAAAAGTTGACTCGCTCCTCGAGTACACAATCGAGATGTTTTTGCGATTGTTCCGAGTCGGCGAGTCGGAGGTTGTTTCGATGACATCTCGACTACACAAGCGAGATGTTTTTGCGATTGTTCCGAGTCGGCGAGTCGTAGGTTGTTTCGATGACATCTCGACTACACAAGCGAGATGTTTTTGCGATTGTTCCGAGTCGGCGGGCGGGCTGTTGTTTTGCTGATATGTTTTAGTTGATAAAATAAACTGAATGAGGTTTGTTGATAAAGAAAGTAGGATTTTTAATGGAAGTGAGGCAAATACATAAATAAATTAACCAAATTGAAAACAGTGTCGTGCATAATAATAATAATTAATTATTTAAACATTAATAAATTTTCTGAAGTGAGACGCTTATGAAACAAATGAATTTTACGAGTAGCAACAACGGCAATAGATTTGTACCACTCTGTATGTTTTGTAAAGCAATTTTAATATTCAAGCGGCAACAACAATTATTATATATTTTTTGCAGCGAGTCCGAGATGTTTTAGCGATTGTTTCGACTGACGGCCATTTACGACTTGACTCGAATACGAATGAAAACCATCGAGAGTATTCGAGATGTTTCAACAATCGAGAGAATCGAATAAAACATATCCGACTCGCCCATCACTAATTCTGCATAATAATTCAATCATTTTCAGGTTTATTTCAAAAAAATCCAAATGCGTTTCAGAAATTTCGAAGTGAAATACAATTAAAATTTCATAATATTAAATTTTTTCTCTCCAATGACATACGACAAATTTTTGATATTCATATTTTTTTGACACAATACACATGTTATCGAGAAATCCGAGAAACGAGATTTAATCGAGAACCCGAGTCTCGGTTTTCTCGATTCTCGAATTTCTCGACACTGCTCGAGATCGAATCGTAAGCCCTAATTTCTACTCACCTGTCAAAAGCGCGGCCGACCGAACGCCAAATTTGGATTCCGGTATAAAAAATCTAATTCATGTTGCCACATACGGCATCCCCGATCAACACAACAAAAAAATGGGAGCGAGGGCGGAGCTCGCAGCAAAAAAAAATTGGGAGTTAGGAGCAGAGCCAGGATGTGCAATAATATTTTGTTGAAATTACCCGACGTCTATACATACCATATCTGGAGCAATTCAATTGACAAATTGAAGCGATTAGCCAATCAGTGAGCAGAAAATCCGTAACATATTTTTTCCGATTTTTTTTGTAATTTTCATTTAATAGTGAAATTAGCATAAATTAGCATTTATTATGAATTTGGCAATTTTTAACTCTATCAAAAGTAGGTCAGAATGTATAATTTTTCTTAAAAACTACCCTAAATTAAGCATTATGTGATAGCTACCATAGAAAAAAACTTGCTTGTGCCAATTTTTGGTTGCCCTAGTAATTAGTCTGTAAGAACTTCTGTAGACTGAAATTAAATAAATAAATAAATAAATAATCGTCTTCAGGGCCACTATTAACAATTAAATAAAACAATACATTATAAACAAATCACAACAAATCACAAATTATAATTATAAATACAAAATTACATACATTTATATGCACGTCCGTCCTGTATGACGTGGAGTTGTCAACTATCTGTTTTTAATAAATGTTTGTATATATGAGCACAATTATCCGTGTCCGTTTTGTAGTTTAATCTAATGTTTGTCGGTGTGTTAATTATATGTAACATTTCGAGGGTAAAACGCTTGCTGTAATGTTGTTCTTTTTGCAGTATTTTTGTCTTCTCAAAATTTGGCGAGTGTCCGCTACTTGCACAGTGGGCCATAAGCGCCGTTTTCTGGTTTATTATTTTATTGCAATTTTTTGTATCTGATTTATGTTGCGCTAGTCTAGTTTTTAGTTTTGATTTGGTTGTGCCTACATATACACTATTACATGGTTCGATGTTATTACCGTTACAGGGGATTTGATACACTACATTACTTCTTTCAAACGGGGGAATATTGGACTTAACTCTATTGAAAAATTGTTGTAATGTGTAATATATAAAAATATTTTGATTGTTTTTCTTAAGACCTTGAGCCGGCAAACAACAAATATTTTAATTTAATTTAATTTAATTTAATTTAATTTAATTTAATTTAATTTAATTTAATTTAATTTAATTTAATTTAATTTAATTTAATTTAATTTAATTTAATTTAATTTAATTTAATTTAATTTAATTTAATCTAATTACATATCGACCCCTTTGTGCGACTTCAAATTGAAAATTCGATTAGAAACAAAAAAAAACACTCACCAGTTTCATCTAATTGGTGCTTTGTTGTTTACACACCAACCTTATTTAATCATTTTTAGTATAGAAAAATGCTAGGAGTCGCAGTTTGAGTCTCAGCAAAGTCAAAATTAAACATTTTTTAAATTAATTTTAATAATTTTTTTTAATTTCCTAAATTCAAATTCGATAAGAAAATTGTGAAAAATCTTAACGAATGTAGAAAATTGGTGCATCGATGGAATCGGTGTAATGCATATGCAACTAAATAAATTCGCGAATAAACTCCCCACAAATAAAACTATCAGCACAACGAGTGCGCAAGACTGGAGGAGTACATTCACTCCAGTGATGCCATTTTCACTTCAATCGAAGTTTTTCACTTCACTTTTATGCCTGTCACTTCGACACTTCCTCTTTCCCAAAATCACTTCGATTTTGACCAATCAGAATTAATTTACTTTTATAATTTATTCTTAAAAATTCTAATAAAAGTTGCATATGTATGTATGTAGGTAGGTGTTTATACAATCATAAGATATGGCATCCCTCATTGAGAGGTGAATGACACATTATATTTCCACCCCCATGCCTAATGGTCTTTTAGGTGTAGCAAGGTGCAAATCCTTTGCCATTTGGGTGGCGTTCTGAACTGCTGGAGTCATGCCCACAAAGATTACAACAAAGAATTCGATTCGATGCATTAAATGGACTATTTAGCTTTGGGTGGAAACATGATGGTTTAAGGAAGTGCAACTTGGTAAAGCGTTGGTCTGTTATTTTCGCTAAAGGAATCATTGACTGTTATAAAGTACAGGGATATTTAGCAGAATCTTAAGCTGTCATATTGCCAAGGAAACATGTCATATATTTTCTTGAACTCGCGGGAACGCTTCACTTCGATTTACTTCGAATCACTTCGATTTTTCAGCCGCTTCACTTCCCTCGAAAATTGCGCTGACAACACTGGCTACGCTTTTGTGTATGTATGTATGTATGTATTGGCAAATATCAAACTTGTTACTTGTTGCTTTGCATACGTGAGTGTTTAAATTCTAAGATGCTTTTTCATGAAAAGGTGAGTATAAATACCTCAAGAAAGCAATGAACATAAAGTAGAATGTAACGTAATATTCTGACGTTCGACTGAATGTTATGTTGATGTAATGGGCACAATAGCATAGAGCTAGCAGTGGAGGTTAAGGAGCTTGTTTGTTTTTACAGGCGCAATATGGCTGTTATTTCCGGTCACAACAACTTCCTTCCGTTGCATCCCAAACGAATTTCAAATTTCACTCTCCATAAAATCTGCGTATCGCCGCCTAAGAAGTTAACTTCAAAAACCCAATAAAATAAACAAAAAATGCATATAACATTTTTGTAGAAACTATTTAAATAAATCGTGCAAAAATGCCGAAGGAAAACACATTTTCCTCTTTTAAATTGAAAAGGTAAAACTGACAATGTGTCAGACTGGAATTTTACCGAAATTTATAAATTTACGCAACAAAATCGTTCGGTAAAGTGATAAACTTTGCTTAAATATATTTTCATACAAATCATCACAATTATTATTTTATCACTTTACCCCATTTACCAGTAGTTTATGACTTTATGATGAAGACCCTTATTATATTCCTTTCTTATTACTTTTTGTAATATTTTTTTATCACATTTTATAAATAAAAACAATTACTCCTCAATTTTACCTGGAAGGGTGAAAATTTAGACAAATTGTTGACAATTGTACTCAAAAGGTTATAAACGAAATATGATTTTGTTCAGGTATAAAAGGGTAAAAGGGCATTCGATATCCGATTGGCATAAAAGTGGAGTAGTCTACCTTCGTACTCGTTCAGGTCTAAAAGGGTACAATTAGTCTCCACATAGGACATGCTCAAACAAAAGGGAAAACTTCATTCCATATAAAGAGACCACAAGTTGTATTAGTCGCATGCTGCATTGCAAGTGATCCCGGATACATCTCGAATTAGTCGAAATTTTGCAGGGATAGTTTCAATGAAAAAAGTCAAATTATGAAAGCTCACAGTAGTGTTGTAAATGAATCACAATTTAAAAAATTCCTCAACCATACCTCAGTAATCCCTCAATAAAAGCAGGTAGTGAATTCTTTTGCCGGTTGCTTACAAAAGATTGCCACTATTATAAAAGTTATAGGCAAATATGTAAAGTATATTCTTATACTTAATATATATGTAAGTACTTGATCATATTATAATTATAAGTAAAACTTGTATGATGAAATAAAAAACAGTTTTAAAAAAAAAGTGTGCTATTTATTTTCAGAAAGTAATGTATTTAAATTCACGTGGCAATCATTTCAAATTGATAAGATCGTCTGCTTATTACAATTAAGAGGAGTTTCAAATGAAAATCAATATTATCTTCTTAATTATATTAAACAGGGTTTCTTCTTAATTTTACAGGTTATCTGCTTAATTTATGTGAAAAGGTTTCCATATTTATTCTAGGAGTAATCTTCTTAATTTTATATAAGATGTTTTCATCTTAGTTTTATAGGTTATCTATTAAATTTTACTGAAAGTGATTTCATCTAAATTCCACGTGTCATCTTCTTAATTATATTGAAAAGGTTTTCATATTAGTTTTACAGATTATCTACTTAGTTTTATTAAAATGAGATACCCAGTCATAATAAGGCGGGCATCTTATTGGAGAGAAAGCGTAGAGAAATCCGCTAAACTTTGTTCTGATTTACAGGGCATTTTAGGTGGTATTTTGCCTCCGTGTACTAAAGGTCTGCAAGAGTGCTGAAAAAGTTAACTCTGAGCTGCACTAAAAAATTTTGAACTTGAACGCACACATACAATGCAGGCCATGCACTCAAATGTTTGAATAAAATAAATACGAGGCCTCTGAGTGAACACAACAGCAGTGTCCGCTCAACTCGTAGCACTCTCACAAGTAACGATCCACTCTTAGAAGAACACGTGTCCCAATGAACTTCATTGCAGGGTTTGAAATTTCCTAGCTACTTTTGCTGCATTTGCTTTTGCTAACGAAAAGTAAATTAGCAAATTCGACCAGCCGAGTAAAAAACGATAATGGCGTGGTTATGCTACCAATGCTGCTGGTCGAGCACCGTGTAATTGTTGTTGTGCACTCCGACGGTGAGAGAATTTTCGGACTCTCACATCCAGCAAATTTGCTGTGTGAAATAGGCAGCCAGCAGCCGATGTTTCGGGGTAATAATGTATTATATTGTGTATGTGCTCAGTAATCATCATGTGTTATGTTGTGTATGTTGCGGTCTAATCATCAATGTAAGCATAACCACCTCTCACCAATCACGAAATGTTTCCGATTTTGATGGGCAAGCAACATTGGTAGCATAACCACGACATAACACGATTCATTCGCTTTAGCTTTCAGCTGAGTTGTGTTTGCTTGAATAGTTAAGCCAAAAGCAACGCAATGTGAGAGGGTTGCTTTTACTTCGAGCAATTACTTGTGTGTTAGCATTTTTTTGATTTTGCTTAGTTTGCTGAAACGATCGGTTTACGCATACATATTTCGATTTTTTTTAAGACTCACTTGCTTGAGTGGAGTTTAAACATTTCGTGACAAAATGAGTTTTTTTAAGAATAATTCGAAAGAAACCGATCATGTATATCAAATTAAAGGAAATCAAAATACCTATCGAAGGGTATAAAAATATTTTAAGTCGGTTCAGTAGTTTTTAAGTAATTGCAATTTAAAAAATGCATAATATAAGCTTTGACCTTTATTAACTTTTGTTGTTGTTGTTTCCAAAAAAAAAAGTTCGGTTTAATACTCAGCTTGGCCATGTTTATCAATCCTCATACTTCGTTTTTTTATTGACAATTGTGGACTGTCTAACATAATGGAAAATGCCCATATTTTGGCAAGTGGTTCAGTAAATGGTTTCATAAATGGCAAACATTTTAACAGATGCAAACGTCTCCATCCTCTTTTGTGTTTAGCCCTGGAAAATTTACATCTTGACAGTTTTATTGAACACTGTAGCATCGAAATACCTGATGAAAGCAAAGCTTATTTAAAACAAGTAAGGAAGCCTAAGTTCGAGTGGAATCGAACATTAGATACTCAGCTGTATGCTTTCATTGTTTGTTTGCGTTTGATGGAAACACGGTGTACTTTATATAAAGCGAGTGTTGTATAAAGTGGGCGTAGCCACGCACATTTTCAAAATTTTTATCAGTCATCCAACTAAGCATATGAATATTATTCTTTGTGCAAAATTTCATTCCTTTATGGCTTCTAGTTACAAAGATGTCACGTTACAAATTCCCAAAGGGTGTTCCAGAAATATCTTTGTTAAAAAGTAGGCGTGGTCATAAATCAATTTTGGCAATTTTTCGTCCAAACATTTATCTAAGTAAGTATATCACGCCTACCAAATTTCATCGATATATCTTCAACGGTTTCTGAGTTATGACTCATAAAACTTTCAATGTTTGCCCCTTAATAAGTGGGCGTGGCACCGCCCATTTTCCAAACTTTTTGTGTTTTTTGTTTTATGTCCATAGTTGGACTCATTCCACAAAATTTCAGTGATAGATCTTTATACAGACGGACGGACGGACGGACATTTCTCAATCGATTTCTCTTTTCACCCTGATCATTTTGATATATATAAGTCTATATCTATCTCGATTATTTCATTCTGTTACAATCCACCGTTATGTGATTAAAACTATAATACTCTGTGTACTAGTACAGCTGTGTATAAAAAAATTCAATGATGATAAAGCTACAAATCCAATAATAGCACATGGATATTTGATATCCTTATTTGAAAAATACGCAGAATACAACAAGGAGACATTAATTGGTCAACATGGAAAAACAGCACAGTTTTATAGGATATATCGACGCTTCCAAACAATACTGTGCTAAATCGACTTAGTACATTTTCCCGTTTTTGGCGTTTTCATGTAGAGCGTGTCTTAATTTAGATGCTGTCTAATTTTGGTATCAATCGGACAATCCAATCAAAAGTTATAAGCAAAAGTGTACGTATAATACAACTCGAGATTTTTACGGAATAAAAACTTTGAGAGCTTGCCATGAAAAACCACGTAGCAAATTTTTATTTTTTCTTACGGTTTTATATAAAGCGTACCCTGACTTTGATATTGTCAAGTTTTGGTGTTGATCGATCAATCCAAACAGAAGTTACAAGTGAAAATATACTTAGCATACAACCGAAGTTTCATATCGAGTTTAAACTTTGAAAGGTTCTCCTGCAAAACAGAGTTTTCAGACTTAGTACAGTTTTGTTTGGAAGCGTCGATATGTACATAAATTTAATTAATCATTATTTCATGCTATCTCGTAGTATACGTACAATCGTATATATTTCTTGGCAAAACCAGCGTTGCTAACCCATCGTCAAAAATTGTAACAGATTTCCTTGTGAAGTGGATACTGCTTAAAGAAAATTTAACACAAGAAAATTTCTTGACTGATGTGGATACCCTGCTGACCCAAACTCAGGAGGATATTAGGGATTAAAATTAATTTCAGTGTGTATGAAGAGGTAATAGATCTAAGCGAAGTTCTGTACTAAAATATAATGTAAATAATGTTAAGAGGCTGAATATTAAAAATAATAGCTTAAAAAAACTAAAAAACACGCTTTAATCTTAAAAATCGTACTAAAAATTGAGAAATAATTTAATTAGAAACAAAATGATGAACGAAAATATAAGTATTTAAGGAAAAGCGTGGGGTGCTCAGTATGTCAAAAAAATATTTAAAATCGGTGTTTTTTTACTAATAATTTTATTTTGACTTTTTTGAGATTTCATATATCGTACTCTTTAATTTCGAAACTAGGTATATTTTTGTACTAGTTGTACGAATCGAATATTTTCATGTTCAAATATTATTGAGCACCCCCACGCTTTTCCTTAAATACTTATATTTTCGTTCATCATTTTGTTTCTAATTAAATTATTTCTCAATTTTTAGTACGATTTTTAAGATTAAAGCGTGTTTTTTAGTTTTTATACTCAGCTGTACTAGTACACAGAGTATTATAGTTTTGATTTCCTAACGGTGGATTGTAACAGAATGAAATAATCGAGATAGATATATAAAAATGATCAGGGTGAAAAGAGAAATCGATTGAGCCATGTCCGTCCGTCTGTCCGTCCGTCCGTCTGTGAGCACGATAACTCGCGCAAAAATTGAAATATTTTGATGAAATTTGGAATGCAAGTTGGTATCAAGACGAGAACGGATGGTATTGAAAATGGGCGAAATCGGACCATGACCACGCCCACCTCCCCTATATAGTAAAAATCCGAAATTTTGTATCTCAGTAACTAATAGAGCTGGAGTGATGAAATTTTACCCACGTATTGAGCTCAGGCCCTTATGAAGAAATATGGTGAAATTTTGGAAAATGGGCGTTGCCACGCCCACTTATTAAGGGGCAAACATTGAAAGTTTTATGAGTCATAACTCAGAAACCGTTGAAGACATATCGATGAAATTTGGTAGGCGTGATATACTTACTTAGGCAAATGTTTGGACGAAAAATTGCCAAAATCGTTTGACGACCACGCCCACTTTTATATATGGGTATTATAAAGTGGCCTAATAAAAACATTTTAAGCGATATCTCTGTCAAATATAAAGATATATCATTGAAATTTTATGGCAGGAGTCCAACTATGGACATAAAACAAAAAACACAAAAATTTTGGAAAATGGGCGTGGCACCGCCTCCTTTTAGAAGCAGGAATATACGAGATTTCTTAGCACATAACTCGACAAATAATTGAGATATTATGACGAAACTTGGTGTGTACACTTTTATCACTTGTGGTAATAGACACGCAAAAATTTATTGAAATCGATTTATGACCACGCCTACTTTTTAACAAAGATATTTCTGAAACACCCTTTGGGAATTTTTAACGTGAAATCTTTGTAACTAGAACTCGTAAAGGAATGAAATTTTGCACAAATAATAATATTCATATACTTAGTTGGATAACTGATAAAAATTTTGGAAAATGGGCGTGGCTACGCCCACTTTATGCAGCACTCAGTTTATATAAAGTACAACGTGTTTCCATTAAACGCAAACAAACAATAAAAGCATACAGCTGAGTATCTAATGTTCGATTCCACTCGAACTTAGGCTTCCTTACTTGTTTTAAGCTATTATTTATTTTTAACTTTTTAGTGAAATTTTTCATTAAGGGATGTCTTATGCGGACGCAAGAATAAAAGTAAAAAGAAGTCTGATGAAGGGATGTGGTGATCTCCGAAATAGATCTACATACATATGTATTTATAACTTCTACCAAAAATCCCAATATGCAGTGAAGTAATCTAGCTTATTACTTATGCAATATTTTCCAAACCCTTTTATTCAAGGTTTTCCAAACTAGTTTGGAAATACATAATTTCCCAAACGTTTTGTTATATTTTACAATCAGAAAGTGAAGAGAAGTTGAGGTGAAGCATTCGAAAAGAACAAAAAAAAAGAAACCTGATTGAATAAATTCGAATTTAGACAACAAAGTTCCGAATACGTTTGTAGCGTAATGGTGAGGTATGCTGCCTACGGACCAAGGAGCTCAGGTTCGAGTCCCGAGTGGCGCATTTTTATTTTTTATTTTTTTTTATTTTTATTTTTTTATTTTTAGAGAAATTTTTTTCACCCCACGTTTACAAAACATTGTATAAAAATTGCTTTCCAAACGTGAAATGCAATTATAGAATTAGGGTTCCTTTTCGTTGATTCAGCACTTACTATTAAATGAATTACAAACAAAACCAGTTCTTGCTTTGCATACATATGTATGTACATGCGGCTGATTTCATTGCAAATACAACAAACCCAAAACAGAAAGCTTCAAGCTTCATTTTTGAGTGAATTTATGCATTGAGTTTATCGCCATCGCTATGAGTGATCGCTGACTGTTTTGCGTTAGTTCGCTCGCTATTTGAGTGGTTATACGTTTTTCTTTGAACATTTGTTTGTGATTTGAGAAGAATGTATTTTTGAGCGTTCGTGAGTGAGTTTTTCCGTACCCTGAAAGCTTGTTACTTATTGGCTTATATACGGGAGTGAATTGAAATTCTTAGAGGTTATTTTGAGGAAAGGTAACTTAAAAGCCGCAATGAAGCATGAAGTATAATGTTGAATGTGCTACTATATGATGCCGTTGGGCTGTTGATGTCATGTTTCGAATCCGGAGGAGAATAGAAATAATAGAGAGAACCAGGGTGCGCAGAACGCTCAAAATAAACTCACTCAAACGAATTATCACTCTATAACAGTGATGCACACCGCCGACTGCGCTACTTACACAAACGCAACATATTTTTGCATTAGTGTGTGCGTATAAGCAGAGCACTGCAAGAATTTCGCTGTGGTGATTTTCATAGTGGCGTTTAAAATTATGCATTGAGGCTCATAAGAAGGGTTCAAATAAAAAAAATATTTCAATTCCCATTGAACTTTGAATTCTAATTTGGTCATTTTGTTGTCGCATACCTATTGCTCAGAAAAAAGAAAAAAATTCTTTGCGCGATTGATGTACACAGCATGAAATTCAAGCGCAGACTAATTGGTTGTAGGCGTCGCAATTGCTTGCTAGCAGCACACACACGACTCGTATGTGTAGCCGAGCAGCTCCGTTTTGCTCCGTATTGCTCTTTCGTTCAACACTGCTCTATAATTCTGAGCTATGCCACGCTCTCATGAGCGCAAATACACAGTGACAACGAACGCAAATGAACGCACGTCAACAGCGATCGATGGGTCTCTGCAGTGGCGATAAGCTCTTACATAAATTCATTTTAAAATGAGAGATCGTTTGAAAATTCATTTTTTGAAAATTCATTCTATGAGTTTATTTTATAATTTTTTGCGCTAGCGATCATTTTTTGAGTTTATCATTTTTTGATCGCTCTTTGAGTTTATCATTTTATGCGTTCACAAGGGTTTGTTGTGCAGCAGCTAATGGCATTGTGAAGGCGCAATTTTTGGATGATGGCGTGCGTTAGACCATAAATATGATGTATGTATGTATGTACATACATATTCATGCATGTGTGTACGTATATATGGATACTGGTGGAACGAAAGCATTAGCCTACTACGGAGGGAGTGCATTCAAGCTAGAAGGCACTTTCAACGTTCCAGAGGTAGAGCCGATTTCGAGGAACTAAGATCAAAATTCAAATCAGCTCGACGATCTCTGAAGGCTGCTATTAAGCAAAGCAAGCGTCAATGCTTTTTAGAACTTTGCGATGATGCAGAGAATAACCCGTGGGGATCCGCGTACAAGATTGTGACTAAGAAATTAAAAAACGACAGGGAATCGACACCAACTTGTCCTATTTTCCTGGAAAAAGTGGTAACTACTCTTTTTCCCACCCAAAGGAAACTAGTTTCCCCGATATCGAGTGCTATATTGCAATCATTCGGGGAAGTAACGGATGAAGAAGTTCTCCAAGCAGCTAATGGACTCAAGGAGAACAAGTCCCCTGGACCAGACGCGATACCTAACAAAGTGCTTAAAGTAGCCTTTAAACATGCGACATCAGTGTTCACGAAGCTGTTTAATTCATGCCTAGCAGAAGGTACATTCCCGACGATATGGAAACACCAAAAGTTGGTACTACTACCTAAGCCCGGTAAGGACCTCACTTTATCATCTAGCTACAGGCCCATATGCCTACTTGACTCGGCCGGCAAAATCTTAGAAAGAGTCATCTACAATCGCCTGGAAAGAGAAGTCATGGCATTAGAAGGCATATCCGAGAATCAATTCGGCTTTAGGAAAGGGAGATCCACCGTTCACGCAGTGGACGCGGTAAAAAAGGTAGCCCAAGACGCCATAAGTGGCACTCGATGGCTGTCAGGTACTAAAGAGTACTGCCTTATAGTAACCCTGGACGTTAAGAACGCATTCAATACTGCCAACTGGGCAAAAATCCTAGATGCGCTCGATCGCATCGGAACACCAAAATACCTGAGAAGGCTGGTACGAAGCTACTTCGAAAATCGTAAGCTGGAGTACGAAACCTCAGCCGGCACTAAGAAATTAAAAGTTACCGGCGGCGTCCCACAAGGCTCAGTGCTCGGCCCCCTCCTGTGGAACATAATGTATGACGGTGTTTTACGCCTTAGGTTCCCGGAAGGCGTAAAAATATTTGGCTTTGCAGACGACATTGCCCTGGTTGTTACCGCTAAGCAACTAGACGATATACGCACAAAAACGAACGAAAGCATAACCCGCGTTCAAAGGTGGCTGGATAAAAATGGCTTGCAGCTGGCGGAGCAAAAAACGGAGTCAGTGCTCATATCAAGCAGAAAAAAAGTTGAGCATACTATAATAAGAAGTGGAAATCATGACATCGTCACGCTCCAAGCAGTAAAGTACCTGGGAATTATGATAGACAGAAGACTATCATTTAAAACCCATATTGAATACGCAAATGATAAGGCTTCAGCGACCGTGACGGCACTAACACGCATAATGCTGAACTCACGTGGTCCAAAGCAACGGCGGCGACAACTTCTTGCGTGCGTCGTAAGGAGCCAAATTCTCTACGGCGCCCCTGTGTGGCACCACGCTATAGAGCATCATAAGTCATATTTTCGCTGCATCAAGTCGACTTACCGCCTGTGCGCGTTAAGAGTGTGTTGTGCGTTTAAAACAGTGTCGGATGAAGCCGCTCTGGTTATTGCCAGTCTATACCCTATAGATATACTGGAAAAAGAAGCTGCAGTGACTGCACAAAGCGAGGCGGAGCGCTCCGAGGCGAGAGAGGCCAGCATGCAAAGCTGGCAGCTCAGATGGAGCAACTCCACGAAGGGACGCTGGACATATAGATGCTCTGAAAAAAAAACGTTGTAAATACAAAGACTTTTGCCGTTAAATGAACAACTTTCCGCAGTTGAAATGTGCCCAACAACGCTCCGTTGTTGTTTCAAAGATGCGAGCGTTTTTGATTTAAATACTTTTCGTATTTAAGTTAACAACGGAAACTGTTAAATGAAATACTTTTACATTTAAGTTAACAGTTTTTACTTTTAAATTAACAGCAAAAATTTTGAGTCCAAATGCGAGCACTGTTGATTCAAATACTGTTCGTATTTAAGCTAACAACTTTTGCTTTTGGATTAACCGCAAAAGTTTTTGGTCCAAAAACGGGCACCATTAAAGCAAATACTTACGCATTTAAGTTAATCTCAAAAAAATTGTAAACAATAGTATTTTTTTTTTAATATAATAGATATTATTTTATTTAGTTTTTTTTTATATAATATATGTTTACATAGTAATATTAATACTAAGGCCCGGTTTCACCAAACAAACTTTTTCCATTCAGTGATGGTCGTTTGATGCATCATTTGAACAACACGATGTGTGGAAAGAGACACGGCCACAAAGGTTTGCATCACATTTTCACACCGCCAATATAAAGATTATGGAAACTTGTAGGCAGTAGTGGCACAAATATCCATCAATCCTGCACCTCAAATGATATATCAAATGACAATCACTGTCTGTAGGGCTTTTTACACACACAAACACATAAACACAACTGATTTTATTTTATTATTTCATAACACATTCTTTATATTAACTTACATTATTTTCCGACCGCCAGATTTGTAGGTTTCTGCGCAATCATCGCCACCTCGATTGCTCGCTATCGGAAAATGGGATAATCAAACATATCTAATCTGAAAATATAAAATATATGTATGTATTTTTAAACGTACAAATGTACATATAATATTAATATATTATAATAATATATAAATATTATTATTGTGACTTACCTTTATTTGTATTTATATATTGCATATACATATGTATATGTATGTATATATTTTTCCCGAAAATTTAAGTTTGACAAAAATTTTTTCTATTTTTTATTTACTTCAAAATTTTTCAACAGCAAGGGAGTTTTTGAATCAAAAACTCCCGTCTTTGAATTAACTATGGAAAGTTGTTGAATCAACAACTTTGCCGTTAAAGCAAATACTTTTGCTGTTGAATCAAAGACGGAGGTTCAACAGCGGAAAGTTGTTGATTTAACTACGGGTATTTTTTTCAGAGTGCATACCAGACTTGAGAATCTGGTTGGGAAGAGCACACGGCGAAGTCGATTTCTACTTGACGCAGTTTCTATCTGGACACGGTTGTTTCAAGGCCTATCTTTACCGCTTTAAGCACGAGTCAAACCCAACGTGTGATTACTGCGGGGGGCAAACAATAGAGGATGTATATCACGTATTCTTTGAGTGTGCAAGATTTTACGAATCTAGAAACAAGCTCCGTAGACTATTTGGAGGCAACTATACACCAGAGTCATTCGTGAAGCATATGCTAGAAAGCAAGGCAAAATGGACTGCAGCAAGTGACGTAATAGCAGACACCATGAAAACACTGAGAAGCCTGGAGAGAATACGGCGAATGAGCGGCGACTAAAGAAACACTATTCATGTCAGATTACAGTCTCTAATCAAAGGTACTTCGAGACCTGGAGTGGAACGGATACGTATAGGAGTTCTGGCTCCTACATCCGTCATCGCGCGTGCCGCGGAACTTAGGCGTCCGCATATCACTTATTACAGAATAGGTCGACTAATTGACCACTTCGAGTGGAACGGATACGTACAGGAGCTCGGCCTCTTGCATCCATCATAGCGCGTGGTGTGGAGCTTTGGCCTCCGCAGACCACCTGACCACTAAACAATGACCACTTCCAGTGGAACGGATACGTACAGGAGCTCGGCCTCCTGCATCCGTTACGGATACGTACAGGAGCTAGGCCTCCTGCATCCGTCATAGCGTGTGGTGTGGAGCTTCGGTCTCCGCAGACCACCTTACAATGACCACTACGATTGGAACGGATACGTACAGGAGCTCGGCCTCCTGCATCCGTTACGGATACGTACAGGAGCTAGGCCTCCTGCATCCGTCAGCGCGCGTGGTGTGGAGCTCTGTCTCCGCAGACCACCTTACAATGACCACTACGATTGGAACGGATACGTACAGGAGCTCGGCCTCCTGCATCCGTTACGGATACGTACAGGAGCTAGGCCTCCTGCATCCGTCATAGCGTGTGGTGCGGATAATTGGCCTCCGCAGACCACCTAACAGTGATCGCCTCTAGGGGAACGGGTGAAGCCTCCTAAGGCAGACTGAGGGAAATAACGCGACCATTACGAACGCTTCGAGCCCTGTGCTCAACCCACCTCCCGACGGTAGTACCGGGGGGTTCGGTACGATGACAGTAGGAGGTTTAGTGCTGGTTAGAGTCCCACACTGACGGGGTAAAGGCTTTCGATGCTTCCTCCTCGTAAAACAAAAAAAAAAAAAAAAACATACATATGTATGTACATATTTATAATATTTTAAAAAGCCTTAGCTCTCATAGCGATAGGTATGTATATGGCCGATTTTCTGGGAAAGTAAACCAAATAGTTTTTTTTTTTTTGTCAAATATTGCAAGCACTGGGGATTCGACAATATATGGCGAGATCCCTTGTCCTTTGTCTTTATTTAAATACAATTTTAAATATGTAGGTAGGTACCTATCTATCCATATTAAGATAAATACATATTAGGTAGGTAGGTACATTGTGTTTGCTTTTTTTGGCACGCTTTATGAAATTCCTTCACTTATATGTATGTATGTACCTACAAACATAAAGGAATATCTACCTACTAACGAGAATTTCCAAATTTCTGGGACACTACGCACATATATGTATGTATGTATATTGTACACTCATATAAACCGCACTTTCAAATTTAGTAGCTAGCCAGCGTACGTACATACATATGTTTATACTTCCAAAAGCAAAAGCATATGTACATATGTACATGCATACATACATACACACAATAACAAAAAACCACCACTTCCCTTCACACGTATGTGTGTATCCACATATTTATAATAACATAAAAACACGTATCTACATGTCTATGCACAAACAGCGAGCACGTGTGTACATATGTATATATATGTATCACACTATTCGAATAATACTATTCGAATAATACTATTCGAATAATATTATTCGAATAATACTATTCGAATAGTAGTATTCGAATAATTATTCGAATATACGAATAAATTATTCGAATAATTATTATTCGAATTTCGAATACCTTTCGAATAAAAGGATTTTTTATTCGAATAATTTTTATTCGAATAGTCCCATGCCTAATACTAGCATCTTTGATCACACTACAGCCTCACGAAATGTATAAGAACGTCGCGCACACCCCTGCACATATTGCTTGCTGCAGGTATACATATGTATGTATGTACATAAATAGTTACATTATCTATTTTACTAGACCGTCTATTGTGCTAATGATTTGGTAAAATATAACTACTAGCTACCTATTAAGTGATAAGCAGGTTGAATCACATGCACATACATACATAGGTATGTATGCGGTGGTTAACATCACCATGCATGCGCACAGGCACACGTTGGCGGTACACCCTTAGTGGAACGTAGGCAAGTTGCTCGAGGTCATGTCAGAAATGAGTTAATATCTTTTGAACCATAAAAGTCTCCACCTTGAAATAAAATGCGTTTTTTAGATGAAAGTTCAGCGCATATTATCTATATTATTTCGAAAATATTCGTTGACCCGATCAGTATGTAATAATGCTTTAAAAAATTTAGTTTGAATTCATTATTTTGATTTTGTAAAATTAAATATTTCTTTAACGCAGTAATAAAGTAAATATTATTACCTTCAAAATAAAAAAAAAATGAACAAAATACGACGAGCCGAACCAAAGATATGGAATTTTGAATGTGGGCATGTTTGCTTAACTATCGAATCTTTACACATGCAGATCTCTGAAAAGAAAAAAAATTTGCCAAAATCCTGATATAGGTGTTTACTTAAATTGCGAAGAGATTCCAAGAAATAAATTTGGTGTCTTTTAAAAATGTGAAATTTTTTTTTCAACAAATCCGTACGATTTGTAAAATAATGACCCATATGGCCGATTTTCTGGGAAAGTAAACCAAGTAGTTTTTTTTTTTTTGTCAAATATTGCAAGAACTGGGGTCTTGCGGGGTTCATGACATATTATAGTAGCTGTTGAAAACAGTGGCATTCAATTTTAGTCGTTTTAAATTAAACTTTTCGCTCTTTTTATAAAACGTTGTGATTAAAAAAAAATATGGTCGGAAGTAGTTCAGTAAACAAAAAGTTAAATATAACATGTTTGTTGCGACTAAATTTAGCCGTTCAAGTTTTATCTATTAGAAAATTAGTTATAATATCATAACACGTAAAGTTTTTAAAAAAGTTATGTTCCAACTAGGAGTTATGTGAAAAGTAAATGTGCCGCAAAAATCTTATGTAACGTTAGCAGTGCAAAACCAAAAAAGTTTTTTTAAGACATGTTAAAATACGTTTTAATTTAATTTGTTTATATATTTTCTTAATACTATACGTATATCTCACGTTCCAATTAAAAAAAGTTAAACTTCCAAAGATTTGAAGACATTGTTAGCTTAAATAATATGTAACGTTAGCAGTGATTTTTATCTATATAATACATATAATAAAATTGTAACAGGTCGATGTCCGTACATTGCAGATATTCAAGAAAAACTGATAGGAAAGGTCATTATTGGACCAGCGGAACCCAAATCTACAATTTTTAGAAGTCTATCTGTCTGTCTGTCTGTCTGCCCGTCTGTATGATTGTGCGCGCATCACGCAAAAACTACTGAATAGAACTGCATGAAACTTTCACCATTCTATCACTTAACGCCTAACTTAAAATTCAGGGCAACTTTCATTTGGATATCTCATCCAGTTCCCGAGTTATTGACCACAATGTGGGAAAAATGTGACCAAAATGTGTTTTTTTACCATAACGCCCGCGTCACACAAAAACGACTGCATAGAAATGAATGAAACTTTCAATAATCATTTTCTGGATGAAAAAATGAGAGCTATTGGAAAAGGGGCGTGGCACAACCCATACAAACTTAATCTTTCATGCTGAATATCTCTGGAAGTATTTTCCGGAGGATATCAAAAGTTTGAGAGATAGGGATAGGGATAGGGAGATATCTCCGAAACCAATCGAGGTATTGAATTTATTAGAATTACTTATTGCAGCACTCATCAGCACCTTTTATTTGATACCCATATTGTATTAACAAATTTTGGATGACCCTTGGTCCACATATGGTCGATAACTCCAAAACTAGTTGAGCTATAGAAATAAGGGATATCTTAAATCTTAAAGTAGACATCTATAATAATAATAATAATACAATGGCGCTATTATAACTCTGACTAGTTTCATTCAATTCCATCATTCCAATTTTTAGTGACCCGCGCACAAACATAAGGACAGACAGACAGTCAGACCGACAGAAATTTTAAAAACAGTTCATTTGGATTCCTCTGGCTCCTTTTTTATTTTCTGTTTATCTGCAATGTACAGAGATCAACGGTTACAATTTTATTATATGTAGAGATACTCAGTTTTCGCACGTGTAACGTTAGCAGTGCTTTGTGTAACGTAGGCAGTGACTTATTTTATGTTAAATTACGTTAAAAAATCCTAAAGATTTTGGTAAAGCGGTATGCCATGACCTTGTGACATCCTTGCTATATAACATGAAGTAAAATTGGGATGATTGTCTCAGCAAGTTCGCAGAAATTAAACCAAACATGATCTGTATCTTGATCTCACTTCCAAATGATGTAACGTTAGCAGTGCGTTTCACGCGCTTATAACTTTTACGGTATGGTAGCCATCAGACTAATTTTACTCTTAAAATGAAGGTATAGGTCTACCTGATAGCATAAGTAACAGAACCTTGGACGTTTCTAACATTTTTGTTATTATTTCGTATAAACTAAATAAAAACTCCATGCGAATGTAACGTTAGCAGTCAGAAAATTGACCATATGTATGTAGGTATATCGAGTTTAAATTTTATTAAGTATGTATTTATTCAAACTAATTAAATTATTCAATTTATTTAAATTAATATTTATAAAAATTTATATTTACATACCGATGCACCTACATATATATTTATGTACATTTGTAGTCTATATGTATGAGTTAAGGGTTCCCTGCAGTAAAAATCCGCAATGAATCCATAATGAATCACTGATGCAATTCACCTATGACGAGGAATCATCAGTGAATACTTTCATATAAAGACTGATGAATTTTTCATATAGGTAAATGGTTTGCTTTCCTCAGAAAAAAAAAAACAAAAACAAATAAAAATATACTGAGTTATGACGACAGTGATGAATATTCAACAAAGAATCATCACCGATCCTTCAGCAGTGAAACAAATTTACTGCAGGGTTGTTAAATATTTTATTTAACATAAATACTTACATATATATGTATGTATTTAATTCTTACTTGAAAACTAGAATACAACAATTGAGCATTAAAAAAATAAATTCGCATTTTATTTATTTGTACACATGTAGGTACTATGTATATACATTCGAAATGGAAAATATTATTACAGGCATTCCATTATTGAATAGACATACATATGTGCATGCATTAATATTATATACATACATACATACATACATACATATGTACAATTTAATAAAATCCGAACTTGTATTTTGAACGTACGCTCAGTTGTTCAATTCCAGTTTTAAAGTAAAATCTAAAGATGTAGGTACCTATGTTAAATAAAATATTTATATACCTAGACTACATATCGACGGCTATTTCAAAAATTGTTTGAAAAACGTCTTATTTCAGAATTTTTTTCAATAACGTCCTATTTCATATGCATATACATATGTACATATGTATGTATGTCTCGAATGAATACAAATATGTATGTAAACTCATACATATATAAACTTTTTATTAGATTGAATAAATACATAATAAAATTGTTAAAGTGCAAGTTCAATATACATATATACATATATATCGCTATAAGACCTAATGTTGTGTTCAGACACAACCTTAATTGAACATTAAGAGCCTTCATTCAATTTTCAAGCCCAATGATTCTCAATTTACCATACAAAAATTGACCAAGTTAATGCTTCATTAGAAATTAATGAGTTGTTAATGAAGAACAATTCTGCATGCAACCCTGTTAAAAGGCTTGTTTCATAAGTAAAATGAAATGTCATGAAAAGAGAAATGTGATTAGCGTCAGTGTCCACTAAACAGGTTGGTTCGTCAGATCAGCTGCATTCTTGTTCTTCTTCATCACCTACCAAATTTGTTTTTATTTCTGCTTATTTTATACATGCATTCGTGTTTACGATTGGTAAAAATTGTGAGATGAATGTCAAATTATTTCGTCCTCCTTGCAATTTTGACATTTAGGTCACGAAGGTTTGATATTCAGCTCACGGCGTGTATGTGTGTATGTATCTTGAGCCGACCTGTTAAATGGGCCAAGTAAATTAAATATGTCTGAACACCAAACCTAAAGATGTTCAATCAACCCCAATTGACTTAATTAATTTTTATGTCTGAACATGATATAAGGCTTTTTAAAATATTATAAATGCATTCATATGTATGTACATACATACATACATCATATTTATCATCTAATAAACGCACGCCATCATCCAAAAACTGCGCCTTCACGATGCCATTAGCTGCTTAAACCTCACAAAAAACCCTTGTGAACGCATAAAATGATAACTCAAAGAGCGATCAAAAATGATAAACTCAAAAAAAGAACGCTAGCGCAAAAAATTATAAAATAAACTCATAGAATGAATTTACCAGAGAAATTGTACGATAATTCATTTTTGAGTGAATTTATGTATTGAGTTTATTGCCACCGCTATGAGCGATCGATTGCTGTTGTGCGTTAGTTCGCTCGTTATTTGAGTGTTTATACATTTTTCTTTGAATATTTGTTTGTGATATGAGTAGAATGTATTTTTGAGCGTTCATGAGTGAGTTTTTCCGTACCCTGGAGAGAACACAATAAAAGTGAATATTTGAAAGATATAATAATTTAGTTAAATGTTACAACTTTTAGGATGGGATGAAGTTACATACATACATACATACATACAGGTGAAGCTAATAAAAGCGTGTTAAAAAGAAAAAACAGAATTTTCAAAAGCCAGAATTTTGTTATCCGAATTTTGCACAGACAGAATTTCAATACCAACCCGCTAAGGACATGAAACTTTGCAGTATTTGTACCCATATTTACCCAAATAATTAACAGAACTGAAAATATAAATTAACGAAAATCAGACTATGTAACGTTTCATTTCCTCATTCATGAAAGGTATGAAGTCTTCGGCACGGCCGAAGACAGCTGCGCTCTTATTTGTTTTATCTTACCTTAGAGCCAAAACTTCTACACCATGCATTCTTTTAATTATGGAAACATCGCTGAGATCACTTCCCCTGCAAGTAGAAACACAAATGGGAGTATGTTGTAATATACATTGGTATTATATGTATATACCCTGCAGGGAACTCAATAACTAGTGAGCAAAATTTCTAGTTCCGAACTAGCGAAAAGGTGTCTAAAGGGAACTAGATCAATTGTAGTTAGACCCTCACCAGTTCAAAAGGAGTGAATTGAGTGACCATTATAAGAAACACTTTGATTTGTATGCAATTTCGAAGTGACAAAAATTCTATGAAAATTTTTCGTTCGTTCAATTGCCGTCGGCTTTGTATATTTCTGCAATTCTCAGATGTTTAGTGATGCATTTTATATAAAGAGTTTTCTATTTGCATCTTGTATGAAATGAAATGTTCCCCTAATTATGCTTTTCCGATCCCTCAGGCTTATTTCTAATTTTTTTTTATTTTATTACTTTTTAAATATTATTGTAAATTTTTATTAAATAAATAAATAAAAAAATATTAGTTAAAAAAAAAATTAAAAAAAAATTATCATTCACCATGTCACCGACAGGATTCGAACCCACGCCCCTCAGATTGAAAGGCACATGCGTTAACCAGTCGCCCATCGCGCTACTTGCATGAAGAGTGTCAAAGGCTGCACTTAAGCGGCAGATGCAAAACTATAGAATTTGTAGGTACTTGTAGCTAGTTCAGAACTATCGAAATTGTGCCAATAAACGAACTAGTGTAAACTGTTGAATTTAGTACTAGTTCGGAACTATCGAAAATGTAGTGCAGAGAGGGACAATTGACACCGCCTAGGACATCGCCGTGTTAAATTCGCCAGTTGATAACATGCAAAAGAGATTTAGCTCGCACTAGTAGTGTCGAAAAATGCACTAGAAGCGACCTAGTTCGGAACTAGAGATTTTCCCTACAGGGTATGTATATGTATATGTACAGTAGATATGATGTATTGTGGAACGATCTTCCGTCATCCCTTGTCAAGTTTGATTTGGAGACAAACCGGTTTCGGCTAATATGCGAACGAAAAAATACACTGAAGATGGCGCATATTAGCCGAAACCGGTTTGTCTCCAAACCAAACTTGACAAGGGATGACGGAAGATCGTTCCACAATACATCATATTCCTATCCTGTCGGAAAAACAAGCAACCAAAAATTATACAGTAGATATGTTTTTTTTTAGATCCTGCCTCCGGCACCGGAATACGAAAATGGGAAAATGTGGTGGTCTCCGAAATGGATGGTCTCCGAAATAATAACACTGGACCACGAATTTCAACTTTTTCTCTTTACCAGAAACGCCGTTATGAAATTCGTATGTAAAATCATATCGAAAATCGAGTTCATTTTTGATTCTATGGTACCGTTTTTGAGATATTTGCAATTTACCGTTATTCGAAAAAACCAAAAAGATGGCTCCCCTTAGTTACGTATATCTCACGAATGGGTCATGCAATTGCAAAAAGTTTAAAGAATCGGAAAGACGATAAAATGTGCTATAAATGCATCATACATTGTTTTTTGCTTAACCAGATAGTTTTCGAGATATTAGCTTATCATTTCAGATTTTTGTTTTTTTTTATGAAAAAATATGAAAAAAATTACTCTTTGCGAGGGCAGCATTCCAAAACCACAATTTTTTTTCCAGATATTTTTTCTTTACGTAAAGCTCTGTTTAATTAGAAAAAAGATGAGCTATCATCGAAGAAAATCGATGCAAAACTACGTAAGTTATAAACGGTCAAATAAAAATACCCAGGTTGCGCAACTTCAATGTATGTATACATGTAGCGAATATGCTGCTGGATGAAAACACGTTCGCTAACAACGTTTAATTAAATATATAATTTAATTTTATTAATAATAAAATATAACTTTGCCGGCACACGTGTTGTGTTCTTACAAGTCATCTGAGAAGTGAAAAAATTATTTTCTGTATTACAAAGTATCACCTCATCAAACGGTAATCTTAGCGGTGTACATAACAATTGAGAGAATGGAAAGTCAAAGCTCTAGATAAATGATAAGTTATTTGAGCGATTGGAATTGAAAGCTCTTAACTAATTATAAGTGAGTAAGTGGCAGCGTTGCCACATGCCTCCCCTTGTTATTTTTGAATACAATAAATATGTATATAAATTCTTAACTTAAAAAAATGTATTGAAGTATTTAAGAATACTAAAAAATTAAGCGTCAGCTGCGAAATGAACATGTCGAGATGTTGAGGGCCCATCTTGTGAAATTTCGGGAGTAAGTTCCTCTTGTATTTCGTACACCGGTTTGAGTCGATCCACCGATACTGGAGTGCGTTGGCCTTGCACATCTATATAAAAATATTTGTCGTGTCTTGAAATTACGCGATATGGTCCTTGATATGGTGGAGTAAGAGCTGGTCCAATTTGGCCTTGGCGAATCAAAACGTGTGAGCATGTGTCCAAACTTCTGAAACGAAATACAGAACGCTTTCCATGCCGAGATGTATCAGCAGGAGCTAGATTATGGAAATGATTTCTTAAATATTTAAGCAAACCATGCGAAGGTTGATCTCTTTTTGCTGGACATATGAACTCTCCTGGAAGTCTAATTGGCTCGCCATATACTAATTCAGCCGGTGTCGTAGATATGTCATTTTTCCAAGAAGCGCGTAAGCCCATGAGCACGATTGGTAAAGCTTCATACCAACTCTCGTTGTGGCATAGCAACGCTGACTTCAATTGTCTATGCAGCCGCTCTACAAGTCCGTTGGCTTGGGGATGATATGGTGTAGTTTTCAAATGGCTGATACCGAAAATTTGGGAGAGCTGGCGAAACATGGCAGATTCAAACTGTCCACCACGATCTGATGTTATTCTAAGTGGAACACCGTATCTCGCTATCCAATGGTAGACAATTGCTCTCACGACTGTCTCTGTGCTCCCACTTTCCAATGGTATCGCTTCCGGGAAACGAGTGAATCGGTCTATTATTGTCAAACATTGCCGAAAGCCTTTTGAAGGAGGAAGTGTTATGAGATCGACGTGGATATGCTCAAAGCGCTGCGATGGCAACTGGAATCTTGCCGGAGTTGTTATAACGTGGCGTTGAATCTTGAAAGAAAGAAGTCTGGCAACCTTTGAGAACAAGTGTTAAAAATTACCGCGGAAATAAGTTTTATATATAATAGCTTATTTCAGTCAACCTCGAGTGTTAAAAAAAGCCAAATACATCGCCCTAAGCGTGTTCTAAGTGCTTTCCACCTCGGGAGTGAAAAGTGTATCAAAATAATTAAGTGCTCGCATTTAATTGAAAAATAAAATTTGAGACTCCGCATAGCGGAGGAGGTGAAAAAGAAAAACAAAACAATCCAAATACATAAATATATATAGCAACAAAAGTAGTGCACCAGCCAAAGAACGTATATTGTACGCAGGTTGTGGACCGTGCTAAATAATCTAGCGCCTGAAAGCAGGCAACAGGGATAAAAATCCAAAATACTTTAGAGTTGCCAGAGTGCAAATTTAAATAACGACCCTTTTTTATTAATAACTAATAAAAATTTACCCCATTAATGCCCAAAAAGAAAAAGTAAGTAAGAAAACAATATAAAATGCCCACTAAGCCTACCCCTCCTACGGGAGGAGGCCCCCAACTAAACCAATCCCAATTACAAGCCCAAACCGAAATGCAACAACAAACTCCGAAATCCCTAGGAGCAACCCAAAAACTCACCCCATCCCACCTGCTTAGCGCTAACGTACCTAGCGTTCAACAGCAAATTGAAGGCCTCGAAAGGCAACTCAAAATGCTGTATGCCCAACAACAACAAGCGCAGAAATCCCAAACTGCCACCCCAACTAACGAATGGATAACTGTTCAAAATTCCAAACGCCAACGCGATAGCCCAGGTAAGGGTACTGACTCTAAAAAGCAGGCTATGCTCGACCAATATTGGCTTGGAACCAATGAACCAAGTCGAAATAAATTTGCTCCTCTAGAAGATGAGGAACCAAACCAACCTGCTGAAAAAGTACCCAAACCACCTCCAATATTCATAGACAAGGTTCTTAATATTCCCCCTCTAATGAGCTTATTACAAGAAGTTGCCCCAAACTCGTATGATCTCAAGCTCACAGGTAAGGAGCAGGTAAAAGTTCAAGCATCATCCTTGGATGCCTACAAAATCATTGTGTCCCAACTAGAACTGAAGGGTACAGAGTTCTACACTTATAAAACAAAGCAAGAACGTGCCTTCAAAGTAGTTCTCAGAAACATGCACTCCACAATAGACCCAAAAGAAATTGTGGATTCTCTAAAAGATCTCGGTCACTCAGTCACAAACATTTGGAACATAAAACATAGAGTCACAAAAAAGCCTCTTCCTATGTTTATTATTGAACTCAAACCCGAATCCAACAACAAGGAGATATATCAAGTTAAAAGTCTCCTGCACTCTAAAATTACTTTCGAGCCCCCACACCCGAAGCGTGAAATACCGCAATGCGCTAACTGTCAGCAATATGGCCACACAAAGTCCTACTGCCGTCGAAAATCAGTATGTATAAAATGTGCTGGAAACCACCTCTCCTCTGATTGCAAGCGAAAGACAAGATCTGACGATGTCAAATGCGCTCTATGTGAGGGTAACCATCCAGCAAATTACAAAGGCTGTATGGTATACAAAAGCCTCCAAAGCGCCAAATACCCAACTCTGAGGAAAAAAGCGTCTACACAGCCTCAGGAGAAACCAACACAGCCAAGTGAAACCCCAATTCAAATTGAGCCATACCCAGTCACATATGCTCAAGCAGCAAAGAAAGGCGTAACACCCCGCTCGAACCCTAATAATGCTATTCCTAATAGTAATGAAACCCACACACCAACGCAAAACACTAACGAAATGCGAGAAATGATACACCTACTGAAGCAAGTCATGCAACAAATGACAGCAATGATGAGCCTCCTCGTCACCTTCACGACTAAAAACTGTGCATCTTCAACCCGTTAAATATTATTATCTGGAATGCCAACGGCCTATCCAAACACTTACTTGAAGTTAAAGCTCTACTTCAGACCCATGATATAGATATACTCCTCATATCGGAGACCCATTTTACGGACAAAAGCTATTTTGAAGTACCCAACTACAAGTTTTACCACACAAAACACCCAAGTAACAAAGCTCATGGAGGCTCAGGTATCTTGATACGGAAAAGTATTAAACATTACAACACAAATTCGTTCCGTACAAATGCTATACAAGCCACAAATGTTGTCATTGAAGACCCGAGTGGTCAGCTTACACTCACTGCTATCTATAGCCCGCCGAGGCACTCAATCAGCACTGCAGAATATGAAAATTTCTTCAAAACTCTTGGAAATCGATTTCTAGCTGGCGGCGATTACAATGCCAAACACACATTCTGGGGCTCCCGTCTCATTACTCCTAAAGGAAGACAGCTATACAATGCTATTAGCAATCTCAATTTAACCCCATTCTCTACTGGAACTCCCACTTATTGGCCAACAGATACAAATAAAATTCCCGATTTAATCGATTTTTGCGTGGTGAAAGGCATGGCTTCGTCAGATATAACTTGTAAATCCTGCTTTGAACTCTCTTCCGACCACTCTCCAATCGTGGTAACAATTGATAAAAATTTTACACCCGCAGCGGATAAATGCAGCCTTTACAATCGGAAGACTGACTGGGAGTACTTCCAACACATCATCACGTCTAATCTTGACTTGAAATTAGCGTTGAAATCTGCTGAAGATATAGAGGCAGCAGTCGAACATTTTAACAACTGCATCCAACAAGCTGCGTGGAAATCAACTCCCACCCTCACCAGACAAAAAAGGATAAATGTTACCCACAACATAAAAGCTAAGCTCAAAGAAAAGCGACTCGCGAGGAAAAAGTGGCAACAAACCCGTCACCCCGACGACAAGAAACGATTGAATGCACTCACCAAAGAACTCAAAAATATCCTCAAAATTGAACACAACAAACAGGTTCAACAATACCTCAGTAATATTGATGCAAAAGCTGCAACTGATTACTCCCTCTGGAAAGCTGCAAGTAAGCTAAAAAGACCGATTCTCTCTAATTCTCCTATACGAATGGAAAATAACGAATGGGCGAAAAGTGACGCAGAGAAAGCAAATACCTTTGCACGCCACCTAAAATCAGTATTCACCCCACATGATATTGAACCCTCACTAAGCACAACAACGGAAGTGAAAAATACTCTGAGTCATCCCTATCAAATGGACCTCCCCATAAAAAGATTCGCAATATCGGAGGTAAAAACCGTAATAGCGAAACTCAACACAAAGAAAGCTCCTGGATACGATATTATTAATGGCAACGTACTAAAGCACTTACCTTACGAAGGCATAAAATTTCTCACCCAACTGTTTAATGCAGTACTAATAACTGCATTCATACCCCCACAATGGAAAGTCGCTCAGATGAAAATGATTCTGAAACCAGGAAAGCCCCCTGATACGGCAACGTCTTACAGACCTATTAGTTTGCTGCCCATTGTCTCAAAAGTCCTGGAAGTTCTTTTCCTTAAAAGACTCTTACCCAAAATAGAAGAACGTAACATTATACCTAATCACCAGTTTGGCTTCAGAAGAGGGCACGGAACAATTGAACAAGTACATAGACTTACCGAGAAAATCTACTCTGCCTTTGAGCAAAAAAAATATTGTACAGCTGCTTTTCTAGACATATCCCAAGCTTTTGATCGCGTATGGCACAACGGTCTCCTATATAAAATAAAAAATACTCTCCCTACAAATTACTTCCTATTTATACAATCTTACCTAAAAAATCGTTACTTTTTCGTCAAAGAAGGAGCAGAGCAGTCTGAGCTTTACGAGAGCTTAGCAGGCGTCCCGCAAGGTAGTGTAATGGGCCCAATACTCTACCTACTTTACACGTATGACCTCCCAATAGCAGAAGGAGTTACTATTGGCACTTTTGCCGATGATACTGCCGTACTTGCTGCAGATCCCAACCCTAATGTGGCCTCACTCAAGCTTCAAAGAAGTTTAAATAAAATTACCCATTGGCTGAAAGACTGGCGGATAAAGTCAAATGAATCAAAATCTGTCCAAGTGACGTTTACCACTAGACGTAACACTTGCCCACCCGTAAAACTCAATGGCATTGATATACCACAAAGTGACGTAACAAAGTACCTTGGTATGCACCTTGACAGAAAGCTAACATGGAGAACCCACATATTCACCAAACGAAAAGCTCTTGGTATAAAACTGAGAAATCTTTATTGGCTCATGAATCGAAACTCCCAACTATCAATCGACAACAAACTCCTGCTTTACTCAGCTATCTTAAAACCCATCTGGACCTATGGCATACAGTTATGGGGAACCGCAGCAAACTCAAATATAGAGATTCTCCAAAGATTCCAATCGAAAACTCTTAGAATGATTGTAAATGCACCCTACTACGTCACAAACGACCGTCTGCATCGTGACCTAAAGATACCTACTGTCGCTCAAGAAATCAGAAAGTATGCTACATCATACAAAACGAGACTACTATCTCACCCCAACCCCCTCGCTCTAGCCCTGACGGCAAGACCAACTAGTTTCGTACGCCTCAAAAGAAAGTCTTTTACAGATCTTTATTGATGGACTACAATAAATGGATGCACTACTGAGAGCAATCCATACATGCCCACCAAGTTATTAAGTCATAATTAATTATTAATTACTTTTAACGAACCACAAAATTGTTAGATGTATTTTATTTATACAGTTGACAAAATATATTGGATGATAAAAAAAAAAAAAAAAAAATCTTGTTTCGCTGGCATTCCAAACACGCTCTAGCCCATTCTCGACAATTCTTATTGATAGCTGGCCATATGTACCGACTTGTCAGGAGCTTTTGCGAACAACGGATTCCGGGGTGCGAGAGGGAATGCAGCGAATCGAATACTGCTCTTCTTAAAGCTGTTGGTACAAAAGGCCGTACTCTACCTGAAGAAACATCGCAGTATAAGCTTACTTTATGCTCTGGGAAAGTTAGCTTTTTGAGTTTAAGTGATGAATTTCGTTGGGAAATAAGTTGCTGTATCTCTCCATCGTCATTTTGTGCTGCAGCCAAATGTTGGGGTGATACTGCAGTTGACACTGCTTCGATGCGCGACAGTGTGTCTGCCACTATGTTTGTTTGCCCGCTTACATGTTTGATTTCGGTCGTGAACTGACCAATGAAATCTATTCGACGAAATTGCCATGGAGAAGCTCGCTCTGGCTTTTGCTTAAACATATGTTGCAGCGGCTTATGGTCAGAGTATATTGTGATATGCCTTCCTTCGAACATATAGCGAAAATATTTCACCGCCTCATAGATTGCGTGCAGCTCTCGGTCATATGTTGAAAGCTTTTGTATTGATGGTGGTAGTGTTCGACTAAAGAAAGCAAGTGGCTGCCAAGCTTTGTTCACTTGTTGTTGTAAAACAGCTCCAATAGCAGAATTGGAAGCATCAGTAAAGATGGCGAGATCTGCATTAATATTAGGGTGTGCGAGTTCAGCACAATTTGCTAAAGCTTCTTTAGATTGCTCAAATGCGTGTTTAAGTGCTGGTGTCCAGTGTACTGGATGCGATCCCCTAACCTTTGGGCCCGCTAGTGCTTCATTTAATGGAGCCAGCATTTCTGCGGCGTGTTTAATAAATTTGCGATAAAAGTTCACCATGCCAATAAAACCACGTAATTTTTTTACTGTTGTTGGTGGTGTTATTTCGCGTATGGCGCTAACTTTTTCGGGGAGTGGCTTAATTCCATTACATGTGATGCGATGTCCAAGGAATTTTGCTTCTGGTTGACCTAAACAAGATTTTGCAATATTGATTACGAGGCCATAGTCGCGAAGGCGCTGAAATAAAATACGTAAATGCTTTAGGTGCTGCTCCTCGTTATCTGAGGCGACCAGTATGTCGTCTATGTACGGAAACACGAATGGCATATCACGGGTGACCTCGTCGATAAATCGCTGGAAGGTTTGGGCCGCATTTCTTAGTCCGAAGTTCATAAACGGGAACTCAAACAGACCAAAGGGGGTGATAATCGCTGTTTTTTGTACATCATCTTCCGCAACTGGAATTTGATTAAACGCTCTGACTAGGTCAATAGTGGAAAAAAATTTTTTGTTGTAAAGGTTGGCACCAAAGTCTTCAAGGTATCTAACGGGATACCGGTCGGGCACAGTGCGGTCGTTGAGGCGTCGGTAGTCTCCGCAAGGGCGAGATTCACCAGACTTTTTGGGCGCTAGGTGCAGTGGTGAAGACCACGGACTATCGGACGGACGAGCAATTCCCAACTTTAGCATTTTGGCGAATTCCTCTTTGGCAATTTTAAGCTTATTTGGTGCAAGTCGACGTGCCTTGCTTGAAACTGGTGGACCGTCTGTTGTTTTTATGTGGTGCATTGTAGCATGTTTCGCAGCTTTAAAAGCTCCGTCTGGTTTTGTTATTGCAGAAAATTCTTGAAGAAGGGCACTATAGGGTGATTGATTTGGGATGACGGTTATGGACTGTATATTTGTTGCTTTTCGCACAACACCATGGCAAATTAATCCAGTCGTTTCGTCACGGAGTTGTTCCCTTTTTAAGTCAACTAGCAAACCAAAGTGTCTTATAAAGTCGGCCCCAATGAGTGGTTGTGTTACGTCGGCGACCACGAACCGCCATGTAAAGTCGCGGCGTAAACCGAAGTCGAGAATGAGCATGTGGTACCCGTACGTTTCTATTGTTGCGCCTGTGGCTGTATACAATTGATAACCGATAGGAGTTACGTTTCTTTTTAAGAGGGAACGAGGGTAAACGGACAAGTCTGCTCCTGTGTCCACGAGAAACTGTGTCCCAGAGGAGCGATCTGTTAAGAAAAGGCGGTTTGATGTTTTTGTTGGAGAGTCTTTCACCGCCTCTATTGACTCTCCTTGACGTTTCCCGAAAACTTACACCCTGGTTGACAATGACGGGCATTTGTGCCAAACTTCTTGTGGTAATAACAAAAACCTTCAGATGAAAGACGTGTGCGGCTGTGAGACGAGCTGCGCCGACTGCGCGTTTGTTGGTTTGTGTGGTTACTACGGCGAGAATTTCTCAAACTGAGCCCCTCTAATTGTTTGCGAATTTCAGAGATTTCTGCGCGCAAACATTGCTCTTCAGATACTAGGGCAACGGAATTTGCGGCGCTTGGAATAACCTCGTGGATTTTATCTGCAAGGCGGCTTAAGACGTCCAGCGAAGCATCAGGTTGTGCTGCCAGGCACGCGCGTGTCTGGGGTGAGAGCTGGGACTGCCACCTTGCTTTAATTACATTATCTGGTATGTCTGGACAGAGGCTTCGTAAATGACGATAGAATTGTGACGGTGTACGGTCACCAATTTGTTCACCATCTAACAATTGCAATAGCTTTGCGTCTTTAGATTTGGTTAGACGCTCTATTATGGTTTGCTTTAAAATGGAATACGGCGTCGATGTGGAAGGGCGCAAGATGATATCTTCCACCTCCGCTGCGGATTGGGTGTCAATTAGCGAAACTGCATGATGAAACATATCGCTTTCGTTCGATACTGACCGTATCCTGAATTGTGACTCTAATTGGGCAAACCATAATGCGGGGCGCTCGGCAGAGAATGGTGGCGCACGAATTGCCATATGTGCCGGAATGAATGGTGATGCTGATGGTGCTTGCATGGTCGAGCCGCTTTGGCCAGATGGTTGTGGTTCATTTCCGGGCATACTTAATGAATGGCTTGAATTTTCTTACCAATATGAATAATTTCCTCCTACGTCGGGGTCACCAATGTAGCGAATATGCTGCTGGATGAAAACACGTTCGCTAACAACGTTTAATTAAATATATAATTTAATTTTATTAATAATAAAATATAACTTTGCCGGCACACGTGTTGTGTTCTTACAAGTCATCTGAGAAGTGAAAAAATTATTTTCTGTATTACAAAGTATCACCTCATCAAACGGTAATCTTAGCGGTGTACATAACAATTGAGAGAATGGAAAGTCAAAGCTCTAGATAAATGATAAGTTATTTGAGCGATTGGAATTGAAAGCTCTTAACTAATTATAAGTGAGTAAGTGGCAGCGTTGCCACATACATACATATATTAAAGGTATAAAGCAAGGGTGCTCAACGCTCTCGTACCCTGCAGTAAAAATCCGCAATGAATCCTTTCACCTATGACGAGGAGGCATCAGTGAATACTTTCATATAAAGACTGATGAATTTTTCATATAAATGGTTTGCTTTCCTCAGAAAAAAAACCAAAACAAATAAAAATATACTGAGTTATGACGACAGTGATGAATATTCAACAAAGAATCATCACTGATCCTTCAGTAGTGAAATTTACTGCAGGGTATTGAATGGGGAAACTCCAATACATCTACAAAAATTTATTAGTGCACTCAGGAAAAATTTGTGTTAGATTTAAAAAAAGTTACAAACTACAAGTATATTTTTATTGTACCATTGGAAAATTTTGCATACAACATACATATGTACAATATTTACAAAATATTTTATTTATACAAATGTATCTACATATATATTAAATTAAGATATGAACTCGTGCATATAAAAAAAAATATATCTACATATTACGTAATAAGAATAAGTGATAAGTTTATTCAAGGCTGTTTATTAAATTGTCAATATTTATTGTCGAATCAGAGGTGGATAATTGCAGAATTGCTTCCAAATGCTTTTGTGATAAAAGGTTTCTTTGGTTTGTTTTGATGAACTTAAAGCTTTTTCGCAAATATATGTGCTGCCGAACATGGATAAGTATATAAAATTTCATTTCTTATGAATGGATACTTGTCATATTTTATTTCTGTCATATATATAACTTACCTTAATTATTAATTTATATACGTACCTATAATTAATTAGCATAGACTGCGACTCGCAATAATATTTCAGCAAAAAAGCTCTAATTCCTATTCTTCTTACTAAAATCTACTTTTATTTTTCTTCAAATAATTTGAAATACACTTTTGCCACACATTTTTCAATATTAACTAGAAATTTTTTTCAGTTTTTTCGTTTGCCTACAAATCGCACCCTAAATCAAAAAATTGCACAACTCAAAATTTTTTGAATCCATGAATAACGTCTTTAGGGACTGCTAAATGTTAGTCTCCTCCCAGCAAGAGTCTTCTTCATTACCCAAGGTTTTACTTCAAACCTTCGTTGGGTATCTGTGCCTATGTCTGGGGGGAAAAACAAAAACAAATGTGATTCAAGGGCATAGGCATGAGCATCTATGGTATAAAGTGCAAATGGGATATTATCCGGATAAACGAATAACACCATAACAATGATAATACTTTTTCTTTAAATAAATCAAAGAGTATTTTTAATACTCGAATTGTTTTATAGTAGGTAGTAGAGATGAGAGAAACTGCGATTTTTCGATATCTGTGATTTTGGTGATTGCTATTTTTAAATCACTGCGATTTTAAACTGCTATTGCGATTGCATGGACTGCTATAAAATCATCAGTTACCGCTAGATATTAATTTTGCGTTTTCTGAGCGATATAACCTGTCTTCATTTTGTGTTAACAAAATGATAGCAATAACAACGCATTCCGCAGTAATTTCGCTGTTTGTAAACATTTTTCAAAGATAAATTGTAAATTCAATAATTTTTTTTTCTTATATTTCTATATACGTATGTGGTCTGCTCAAAAGTATAAACAAAAAGAAATTTATAATGCTTTTGCGATTGCGATTCACATAGGTGAACTGCTTACTTGGTACATCGATAGCAGTTCCCAATAAGTAGTGAACTGCTATTTTGAAAAAGTGATCGCAATTGCGATTTGCGATTTTTTATTCACAGTGAAAAAATCACCGTTTGCGATATATCGGTCATCACTAGTAGGTAGAGTGGTTGCATCGAAAGGAAGAGTGGTTGGGTTCGAAACCTGCTGTAGGGCATGTAGTTATAAACATGTATTTCCGTCACTTATGAGTAGGGAAGCTAAAAATATGCACGAAAAATTTCAAAATATGCATGCTAGTATGCCCGAAAAATAACTGAAATATGCTCGCAAATATGCACGAAAAAACCTTATTATATGCATATATGCCTAAAAAAATACCTGAAATATGCTCAAAAATTAATTAAATTAATTTTATTTCTGCAAATATAGTTTTGCTACCGAGAAACAAAATTAATTTGGTTTCTGCTTCTGTTCTTGTTGAAAGGAACAAATTTAATTTTGTTTCTGTTACGGGATTTGTTACAAGGAACAAAATTAATTTAGTTTCCTTACAGGTTTTGTTTCTGTTTCAGTTTCGCTACCTAGCTGTGTAACAGAAACCGAAGCGCGTTACAAGTCCGTTCATTGAACTATCATATGTTTTACTATGTTTTCCAGTGTGATTTTTTGCCGGTTTTCCGAGAAAAAGCTCTTGTATGGGAAAACGATTAATATTGACCGTGTAGCATCGAGTATTGATGGATCGCAATTCTGGATCGGAAAATAGTTAGAAATTTTGAAATCCGGATCACGATATTGACAATACTGATTGTGTAGCATGAAAATTTTGCGACCCATCAAAATGCGTGTATATTTAGAAATTTTGAAATCCGTGATCTGGATTGCAATATTGGCAATAAACGAATTGAAAGTGAAAGTGCGAAAAGGACGGAAGTAAAATATTTCAAACCTCAGAGCGAGAAAAATATCGCAATGTTCATATTGAACGTGTAGCAGTAGTCTGCGATTCATCAGTGTAGCGTATGCCTATGTATGTCGATACATATTGCATATTATTCACTCCATGAATTTCAAAAAAAACTATCTCATTAATTTGTGCTTAATATGTGCTTAATTGGTCCCCAAATAAAAAAATTTGTGCTCAAAATTTAAGGGCTTTTTTTTTTAAATCAAAAGTGGGGGTCCAGATGAACGTTCCGCTGGACCCCCGCCCCCCTAAGATAGAGTTGACTCAGGGAAATATTGAGTATGCATTTAATTTGTGCTTAATATGTGCTCGAAGATTGTGAAAAAAAAATTTCGAAAAAAGTACAGAGATGGGCTTTTTTTTAAAAAACAAAAGTGGGGGGTCCAGGTGAACGTTCCGCTGGACCCCCCCACCCTAAGATAGAGTTGTTTTAGGGAAATATTGAGTATGCAGTTAATTTGTGCTTAATATGTGCTCAAAAATTGTAAAAAAAATTTTCGAAAAAAGTCCAGAGATGGGCATCGGTATATATATGCATATGGTAGGTGGAGGTGGGGTATGTCAGGCAAAGCCCACTGTATAATTTCAAAGTTGACTAGCTCATTAATTTGTGCTTAATATGTGCTTAATTTTTCCACAAATAAAAAAATTTGTGCTCAAATTTTAAGGGCTTTTTTTTGTAAATCAAAAGTGGGGGTCCAGGTGAACGTTCCGAACGTACTTTTTTCGAAATTTTTTTTCACAATCTTCGAGCACATATTAAGCAATATTCCTCAATATTTCCCTAAAACAACTCTATCTTAGGGTGGGGGGGGGGGGGGGGGGTTTAAAATTAAGCACATATTAAGCACAAATTAATGAGCTAGTCAACTTTGAAATTATACAGTGGGCTTTGCCTGACATACCCCACCTCCACCTACCATATGCATATATATACCGATGCCCATCTCTGGACTTTTTTCGAAAATTTTTTTTTACAATCTTTGAGCACATATTAAGCACAAATTAACTGCATACTCAATATTTCCCTAAGACAACTCTATCTTAGGAGGGGGGGGCTCCAGCGGAACGTTCACCTGGACCCCCACTTGTGTTTTTTAAAAAAAAAGCCCATATCTGTACTTTTTTCGAAATTTTTTTTCACAATATTCGAGCACATATTAAGCACAAATTAACTGCATACTCAATATTTCCCTGAGTCAACTCTATCTTAGGGGGGGGGGGGTCCAGCGGAACGTTCACCTGGACCCCCAACTTTTGATTTTTAAAAAAAGCCCTTAAAATTTGAGCACAAATTTTTTTATTTGGGGACCAATTAAGCACATATTAAGCACAAATTAATGAGAGAGTTTTTTTTGAAATTCATGGAGTGGGGGTCCAGCTGTACGGACCCTGTTTTCTATCAATAACAAGGAATCGGAGCAAAGTTTTTTTACTCTGGGTTTCCTTCGAGGCTCTGTTTCTCGTGGTGAATTTTTATATGGAAAATGCTCCGCTCCGGGGCCCAGATCAATAGTTAAATAGCCTTGTTTGTATATATACGCAACTATCTGAATTAACCACATATTTTTCGATATTGCTCGATTAAGTGCCAAAATAAGCACGAAATGCATTTTGACCGTAAATATGCATTTGAGGTCTAAATATGCATTTGCATATGCAATATGCATTTGCATATTTTTAGCTTCCCTACTTATGAGTAAGTATGCATGTAGATTTTCAAAATTATAAGACACAGAAAATTTTTAAAGCCTACATCTAAAGCAGGTAGTATTTTCTTTTCCCGGCTTCGTATAAAAAGGAACCTTTCTGTCTAGGTAAGATTTGATTTTTTCAATTTTATTCTTGTTCCGAGTATAAATATGAGTTAATGCACCTTGAAACTTCATAACATCTGCCAGGCTCACCGGAGATAGTTCAGTTCATAAGTCAAATTTCAAAACCGTGAGTTGCATCAGCTGCGCTGTGCCAGCAGGTGGCGCTGCCAACCCATATCGACAGCCGGATCAGCTGAAATCCTGCATAACCGGCGAACTGCATTACCGGCAGTTAGAGCACTGCACAATTCCGATTATAAATTCATAATATACATATATATATATAAATAACATACAAATATAAGGAAATAAATAAATAAAACTAAATAAATAAAATAAAATAAAATAAAATAAATAAAAAAATAAAAATAAAATAAAATCAAATAAATAAAATTAAATTAAATAAAATACATATGTATATATGCATATGAGTGCCCCAGGCACTTCTTCAAACGATCGCGTGCGCAATGCGTATTTCACCTTCAAATCGTTTGATATAAACGAAAAAGCCGGAAAAGGAAACACGGCGATTGAACAAAGGGCACGGTCCTGTTCCCCGAGTGTCCAAATTACTTGCCCTCAATTCACAGAGCCTCTAGCAAGTACTTCCGTAGCTGGAGCTCAAAATAAAGCTGGCGATACCATAAAAATGGCAGATAAAAACGCCAAGAAAATACAAGTGCAAACTGGCTTGGATCGCTATATCCGTATAAAAAGAAAGCGAACCCCAGAAAAGAATGGGAAATCGAATCCCTCCAAATTAATCAAAGGTGACCTGCCAGTAGTGGCATCAAAAGAGGCACCGAAAATAACATTGGGCGACAACAGATTCAGTGTGCTCGCTGAATCTCAAAATATTCAAGTGGTTGCCCAGTATACATTTCATTAAAGAGAAAGGTAGCAAAAAACCTAAAACTGTACCTGTCCCACAACCTCAAAATGTGCTAAAACCAACTATTAATACAGCCCCGCAGAGAAATCTGGGAACGTACTCATATGCTCAAGTCTTAAGAGGCACACAACAGACCGAAATCCAAGACGATTCCAATCCAACAACATCACTCGAAAACACTCTAAATAGCTTTGTTCATATGATGCAGGACCATATGAAGTCAATGCAAAACATGATGCAAGAATTGATTAGGAATCAAAATCTCCTACTTCAAACAATTTTGTCAAGACCATGAATTGTTTCAATATAGGTTTCTGGAATGCTAACGGCATAGGCCAACATCGCAATGAACTCCATGTTTTCCTAGAAAGTCACCAAATTGACATAAAGTTAGTGTCTGAAACCCATCTGACTGTGTTAAATAATTTTAATATTGATGGGTATATGTTTTATAATACCAAGCACCCTGAAGGAAAAGCTAGAGGTGGAACCGGTATACTTATAAGAAAGAGGATTAAGCACCACGTTCTAGAAGAATATTGCAAAGAGTATATACACTCAACATCAGTGTACGTAGATGATAGTTCTGGCGGATTAACTGTATCTGCAATATACTGCCCTCCCCGTTTTAATATAACAGAATACCAATTCACTGAATACTTCTCCAAGTTAGGCAAGAGATTTCTAGCAGCAGGTGATTACAATGCTAAACATACATTTTGGGGATCTAGGCTAATAACACCAAAAGAAAGAAACTTGTTCAAAGCAATCCAAAGTCTTGACATTATATCAACCGGACAGCCAACATATTGGCCCACTGATAGGAGCAAAACCCCCGACCTCATAGATTTTGGGGTAACTCGTGGCCTCGATCGGGAAATACTTCAGATAGAATCACTTTTTGACCTATCATCTGATCACTCTCCTTGCGTCATATCTATTAAAACCTTTCCAACTTTAAACGAACTGAACCCAAGCTTAACTAATAGATTTACGAATTGGCTGAAGTACAGAAAATTTATAAGTTCGCATATTAATCCAAATGTGAGCCTTAAATCAGCCGCCGAAGTGGAATATGCGATAATTGACTTCACAAACTTACTGCAAGTGGCAGCAAAGGTTTCAACGCCCTTACGTCCTAATACAACCCAGCAGCAAAGCTTTAGTTCTTTCAATGAAAACGATATCATTGAGCTAGTTTCCAAGAAAAGGAGAGACTGGCAAAGGTTGCGATCTCCAACTCTGAAAAACGAGCTAAAAAAATGCACGAAAGAGCTCCAAATGCTCCTAGAGGAGAAAAGGGAAACAAAATTTCAAAATAGAATTAATTCCCTCACGGCCACATCTGGTACAGATTATTCCTTGTGGCGCTCTCTCAAATATCTAAAACGGCCGGTTCAGCAGAATCCTCCAATACGAATGCAAAATGGTGAATTTGCTCGAAGTGACCACGAAAAGGGAATAGCTTTTGCAACCCATCTTTCAAATGTATTTACTCCAAATGAAGGCCAAAATGTTCTCCAAGAAAATACTCCACAATTACCAGCAATCCCACTTGGATTTAAACTATATGACTTAAATAAAACTATATCCAAAGACATAGAGAATAAGAAAGCACCAGGGTATGACAGAATAACGGGTGAAATGTTAAAAGCGCTTCCCATAGCAGCTATTAAGCAACTACTATACATCTTCAGTAGTATGCTCCGATTATGTCACTTTCCTAATCCATGGAAACTATCTGAAATTACCATGATCCCAAAACCATGCAAAGACCCGACAATAGTAAGCTCCTACAGGCCAATAAGCTTAATCTCTATCTTTTCCAAACTATTCGAAAAATTATTGCTGAGAAAAATTCAGCCCATCTTAGAACTGCACGAAACCATACCAAGTCACCAGTTCGGATTTAGAGAGCAGCACGGTACGATAGAACAAGTGCATAGAATTGTTTCAGAAATAAGGTCAACTTTTGAAACCAAACGATATTGCACCGCACTATTCCTAGATGTGGCACAAGCCTTCGATAAAGTATGGCTAGAAGGCCTCTTGTATAAAATAAAACAAACACTTCCATATAATCTGTGCGGGATCCTAGAAAGCTTTTTAACAGGTAGAAAATTTCGGGTAAGGCACAAAAGTTTTACAACCGAAAGTCATCCAATTTCTGCTGGAGTTCCACAAGGTAGTGTTCTAGGGCCTGTATTATACTTAATTTACACAAGCGATCTGCCAACGAACGCGAGACTTGTCACGTCGACCTTCGCAGATGATACGGCTTACTAAGTGTGCACGCAAATCCCATAACTGCTACTATCCAATTGCAGAGACATATAAAAACTTTAGAGGAATGGCTTACTACGTGGAGAATTAATAGGGGCGTCAGAATGAATACTTTTCCGTCAATCCAGCAATCCGTTTAACTGACAGCAGAGTGGAATTACATGTATTTGAATGAAAATCGACACAATCAGTACTTCAACTTTGCCGTAACAAATATATGAAATTGAAGTATGTGTCAGTTAAACGGTGCTGGATTGCCGGAAAAGTATTCATTCTGACGGGCCCATAAGGCCAACGAATCTAAATGTGTACAAGTAACTTTTAGCCTGAAGAAAGACACATGTCCACCAGTCTCAATAAATGGGAAAATAATAACTCAGAAAGACTTCGTTACGTACCTTGGAGTCACACTGGATAGAAGAATGACTTGGAAAAATCACATTGACAAAAAGATTATGCAATCCAAGTTGAAAATAAGCCAGCTGCAATGGTTAATTGGTCCAAGTTCCAGACTGGGATTAGATAATAAGATATTAATATTTAATATGGTTTTGAAACCAATTTGGATGTATGGAATACAACTATGGGGCTCAGCATCGAAATCTAGCGTAGAGAGAATTCAAAGGCTACAGTCGAAGATATCAAGAACAATATGCAAAGCTCCTTGGTATGTAAAAAATTCAATTATACATAATAACCTAGAGATAAATACGGTGACCGAAGAGATAGAGAAAATGCAAACAAATTATGCAAAAAGATTAGCCAACCATCCTAATTCATTAGCAAAAAGTCTCCTAAAGCAAAACTATCCTAGGCGGTTAAAGAGAAAGGATGTAAACCTCAATTGTGCATAAGGTCATATTCTGTTAGACCAATATCTCGAAAGTAACGTAAAGTAAAGATAATGATGAACGTCGCCGAATCGACCGACCAATGGCCATCGGGACGAACGGCACCTAGTCCCTGGCGTTCATAGTACAGGCTAGTGGAAATAACGTAAAATACAATAAACGTCGCCGAAGAGTCCGACCAACGGCCACCGCGATGAACGCACCTAGTCCCTGTTGTTCATCGCACGGGCTAGCGTAAATACCGAACAATACAATAAGCGACCGACCAATGGCCATCGCGATGAACGGCACCTAGTCCCTGGCGTTCATAGTACAGGCTAGTGGAAATAACGTAAAATACAATAAATATCGCCGAAGCGTCCGATGAACGCACCTAGTCCCCGTTGTTCATCGCGCCAGCTCGCGCGTAGACAAACACCTCTACGACCACCATGCTATGGCTGTACAATGTACATATAAATGTAAATGAAAACTTAAACAGTTTAATCCACTTTTGAAAAAAAAAAAAAAAAAACTGAAATAAAATAATAATAATAATAAATAAATAAATAATAACAGTGACCTAGACCAAGATAAAACTCCATTACACAACTAGGTTAATATTACACTCCTAGGTTAAGATACATGCCATATGTGTATATGTAAAAAGACTCTTTGCCAACTTTATTATTTGTAGCATTGACAACAAATAATTTATTGTATTAGTTTGTAAGATTTGCGAAATTATTGTTATTTTCTAAGCAAGAAAGATTCAATAAAAACAAATATGATGAAAAAAAAAAAAACCGTGATTTATTAAAAAAAATAAAATGAGTAAAAGGACGCGAGAATTTGAGTGTAATAACGATCCAGATATGTTCTGCTTCATGTGTGGCCAATATACTATCATAAGGCGACGACGAGTGTTCTCAGATCATATCAAAACTTTATACTCCAAGTATTTTGGCATTGAGCCTAAAAATGCTGAAAAACCATGGACACCGAACACTTTGTGTACATCGTGTCGAGTAGAATTGATTCAGTCGGAATCAGGACAACAAATAAAATTTGATACACCAATGATATGGAGAGAACCTACTTGCCATTCAACAGAGTGTTATATTTGTCAAACAAAAGTACTTGGCGTTGGAAGATCAAGAAGAGTAACCTATGCTAGCGTACCTACAGTGACATTACCAGTACTACATTCAACGGCAGTTGCGGATCCAGTTCCATTGTCAACAGTAATATCTGAGTGCGGGGAATCAAGTTGTACTGAATTTCGCATGGGAAACGAGATAAACGTTCTGTCACAAGCACAACTTAATGATTGGATAAGAGATTTGGAACTATCCAAGGAAAAGGCCGAGATCCTCACTTCTCGTATGCAACAATTTAAATTTGTGTCGTCCGATGTTAAGGTGATATATTATAGAACTCGTCACGAACCATTTTTCAAACACTATACCAAGAAAGACAGTATATGCTATTGCAACGACATTCCTGGTTTATTCAAAGAGTTTGGTCAAACATATGATTCAAAAGAGTGGCGATTGTTCATAGACAGCAATAAACTGAGTTTGAAGGCTGTATTATTGCATATTGGTAACAAAAAGCCTTCTATCCCGATCGCACATGCAGTAAATACAAAGGAAACCTACGAGGAATTGCAAAAAAATACTCAAATTTATCAAATATAAAGAGCATGATTGGAAAATATGTTCTGATCTCAAAGTGTTGCAATGCTATGCGGTTTACAAAGTGGCTACACCAAGCATTGCTGCTTCCTCTGCAAGTGGGATAGCCTAGCTCGTAAGGACCACTACGTCAGAAAGGATTGGCCGGAAAGAGTCGAGTTTACCGTTGGTGTGGATAACATCAAATACACCCCTCTTGTCAAGAAAGAGAAAATCATACTTCCACCCTTACACATCAAGCTCGGTCTCATTAAAAACTTTGTTAAGGCTTTGGACAAAGAAGGCGAAGCATTCGACTATTTGAAAACAATTTTTCCAGATATTTCTCAAGCCAAGATAAAGGAAGGTATTTTTGTTGGACCACAAATAAAAAAGTTGATCAACAATAATCAATTCAAAGGACTACTCTCATCAGTTGAGGCAGCAGCGTGGGAATCCTTTGAAGAGGTCGTTGGTTCTTTTCTCGGAAGACACAAAAGCCCTAACTACGAGCAGATAGTGAACGACTTAATCAATAATTATGCGAAAATGGGTAAATATTAAAGGCTTATTAAAATTAATTTCCCTAAAATTTTATAACTTGTTTACCTAACTAATATTTTCTTTCCAGGCGTAAATATGTCTTTAAAAATTCACTTTCTCCACTCACATTTGAGCTTTTTTCCGGCAAATCTTGGCGACGAAAGTGACGAACATGGCGAAAGGTTTCATCAGCAAATGAAATTAATTGAGAATCGATATCAAAGATTCTGGGACGTCGCAATGATGGGTGATTACTGCTGGTTTCTAATAAGATAAACCGATCTTAAACTGAGTAAGCGTCAAAGTAGAACACATAATTATTTCGACTACATAGTAAAATCAAATTAAGATAAAGATTGTTAGAATAAAGTATAAACATAAATAAATTAAAAAAAAAAGTTACAAATATGGGTAGTTTCATTCATAAATTGAACTTTTAACTCAATAGAAACAGAGCATAGCTAGATATTTCACTCTTCTTTATACCATACATACGTTTTGAGGTATACGTTGAAATTGCGCAACGTGGGTATTTTTATTTGACCGTTTATTACTTACGTAGTTTTGCATCGATTTTCTTCGGTGATAGCTTATCTTTTTTCTAATTAAACAGAGCTTTACGTAAAGAAAAAATATCTGGAAAAAAGTTATGGTTTTGGAATGCTGCCCTCGCAAAGAGTAATTTTTTTAATATTTTTTCATAAAAAAAAACAAAAATCTGAAATGATAAGCTAATATCTCGAAAACTATCTGGTTGAGCAAAAAACAATGTATGATGCATTTATAGCAAATTTTATCGTCTTTCCGATTCTGTAATTGCAATTGCTTGACCCGTTCGTGAGATATACGTAATTAAAGGGAGCCGTCTTTTTGGTTTTTTCGAATAACGGTAAATTGCAAATATCTCAAAAACGGTACCACAGAATCAAAAATGAACACGATTTTCGAAATCAGGGGGTGATTTTACATACGAATTTCATAACGGCGTCTCTGGTAAATTTTGGCCGTCGACCAGTGTAATTATCAAAATAATAATTTCGTGCTTGACACTAACATACCCAATAGTTAAATTATAAATTGTACTGTTGTACATACAACTACTGTACACAGCGCCCGCTATCTGTCAGCTGCCAAAGCTTATTCAACACTTTCATAGCAGATGTACGAAAATCGTACACTAAGTGAGGTTAGATTGAATAGAATAATGGCATATATAAGTGAAAATCCAACAGCTCAGAAGAACCATCGGTAGCCGCGGTGCTTAGCGTTTCGCTAATATTCGACTACTGATGGTTGGAGCGTAGGTTCAAAGCATGGTGTGCTCCCGAAAAGATGTCTGATGATGAAGAAAGTGGTTTTTCTTCGAAATAGCTATCACATATACCATCGCTGTATGAGCTAATTGGATTTTTCCGCTTATCCCAAAGTATAGGAATTAATTAAAGTATTACCCTTACTAAAGTTTTATGAATAAACCCAATTTTGTTGTTAAAATTTTACTCTTCCGGAAAATTTTTGGTTAAGGACTTTCAATAAAAATAGGTAAATATAAATAACCGTACATCGGATTATTGCAATATTAGTCTTAGAATGTTCACAATTAAATTCTTTATAAGATAGGGGGGCTAACTTTTTGTCCCCCATATAATTTTTCTGATTTTAGGACAGTCGAATCCGAAATTTCTTTAAAAAAAATTCGATTTTTTCCAATTTTTTACATTCTTTTTGCCATCGTATCCAAACTATTTGACCAATTTTTGAGGGTGATGGCAAAAAATGTTTGTTGGAGCTCGCTCTACCAGATCTTCCTAGATGCCAAATTGCTACGATGCACACTGGGGCCGAGCGGGCTCAAAATTCAGTTTTTAAATAATGAGTTTTTCAAAAAAAATAAAAACGCAGTATTGTTCCCTATAAAATTCTACACTTCTGGCCCATTTTCAGCTTTCTATCGTTTTTCAGTTGGGAGTTATCCAAACACCAACATAGCAAATTTTCCAAAAAATATTTTTTTTAAAGTGAGGAATTTTAATGTGTATTTGAAATAGTTGGTGTAAAAGAAGGATATACAATTTTATTATGCTGTTTTTTCCATAACATTAAGTGATTTCTGGAACTAGATGTTTTAAAAAATTAATTTTTAGTATAAAACTAAACGTACCTCTTTTTTTTAATATTTTTTTCAAAATTGATTTTTTTTAATTTGCGCAAAACGTAGCAAATGTAAAAATGCAGCAGTAAAATATGGTCCTTTGTGACAAAGAATCCGAGTTCAGAACCGAAAGCAAAGTGAGTTTAAAAATTGCATTCCAATTTTAGTTAGAAAAAACCCCTATATCTGGTTGAATTAGATTCTGTTCTATCTTAAATTTAGTTGATCCATTATTTACTGGTTACTTTAATTACATATTGTGGTTAAGGCTACTTGTCAAGCCAGGTTTCTTTAATTTAGACTTGTAAGTTGTATTATAATATGAGTTCTTTGCAGCACAAGTTGTGTTACTCCATTTTTTTTTTTTTATGTTAGGCATGAAAATGTGTGGGAAAATACGTGTTCTGTTTAAAACGCTAACGGTGAAACTCCTAACTCTCATATAAACGTACTTGTGACAACAGAAAACTTTTAATATCTCGAAACAAGAAAATTGGAGAAAACCATTTTGGTATACTTACATATGTACCTACACCTGCATTTTTCATCAATGGGTTAATACATAGCCGCTAATGGGCTATTTTTATACAGACATACTAATTGTGATTTAAATAATTTGGTTACAGATCTTAAAAAATTGGGCACCACTGGGTTAATTCATGACCGTTAATGGGTTAAGATTCCAAAGATTACTCGTTTTAGCGTAGATACAACTAATATGATGTAAATATTTTGATCTAAGAATTAAGTGAAAAAATTTGGGTTAAAAATGGGTTAATACGTGGTCGTTAAGGGGTTAAAATTCTTGGGATTTACTATTTTAGTATCGATATACCGATTCTGATTCAAGAAAATTAAACTCGAAACTAAAATAAAAAACACAGGTCACCAACGGGTTAACTCATGACCGTCAATGGGTTAAGATGCTATAGATTAACTGCGTTAGTGCATATAAAGCGATTCTGATGTAAAAAAGTTGATTTCAGAATTTTGAGCGCCCCCATATATACATATAAGTGGCCCCAGTGTGCGATGTCTAATAAAACTTTTTGATGCACTTATGTGATCAATGTCTTGCATATATGGATTTTTCTACATTTTTACTAGAGCTCCAGATTTTTTTTGAACATTTTCGAGTAGCCCGAACAAATGTTTTTCAAATGCTCGAACAGTTGTTTATTACCCGTATGTTTGTACGGGCATTTGAACAATTCGGGTATTTTGAAGTTTGTTTTATTCTTTTGTTTATTATTTTTTTTCTTCTTCATATGTAGTTGTTTTTATTTTTGTTTTTTCGATACACATTTTTTTTGGTTGTAAGCTCGAATGCTTGAATGTTTGTACGGGCATTTGAACAACAAACGGGCTTCAAGCAAAAACGATCAATTCGAACTGTTCGATACCCGGGTATCTAGAGCTCTAATTTTTACCGATATCTCAAAAACTGGGTCTGCCACAAAAAAATGGAGATGGTATTCGGAATCAGCGTAAAATTTCGCTTTAGAAAAGTATTATTTAATTTTTGGTGATTAAAGTTGATCAAAATTTGTCGAGTAGTGTTATTATTGGTATATGGATTGTTGAGGACATGAGCGAGGAAGAGGACCTCATACAATTCGACGACTAGAACTATAAATAAACACATACATAACTAATATAGAAAATTTTATTTGTGCATAAACGCCACTCCCTAATTTCTCTTTATGATCCGTACTTACCTTTTCGCTGCCCAATTTACACATCTTTAAGCACCCTATACTTACCTGTTACTTACCTCGTTCTTCCTCTCCCCATATCTACTTACCGTACCGCTCCCACTGGAAAGATCCAGCTACCTTTTCCTATTTACTTATAAGCAAGTAGTTAGTTGAAAACTTACCTTCGTGCCGGCTTATTGTATGCGCGCTTTTCAATACGTCAAACTTAAAGAAAATTTAAAAAAAAAACCATAAATTATATTGTGAAATAAAATATATATAAATCATATTGTGGAAAAGAAAACTAAAAATAAAATTATAAATTATATTGTGAAAAAAGGAGAGAGGCTTTATTTTAAAGAAAACCTAAAGTGAAGAAAGAAAAGGGGGTATACAAAAAAGGGGTGTACAAAAAATCATAAAGTGTTTAACATAGTTAAATAAAAGAAACTAAATATACAAAAAAATTAAATTATTATTGAATTTTATACATGGTCCTTACGACCCGTCAACGAGCCAGTGGCCAAAATTAAAGAAAATAAATATAAAGCGAAAGTAGTGATTACACTTAAATAAAAGAAAAATTTTAAAAGTGAATAAAAGCAAAATTCTTATTTTCAATTGGAGTGATATAAAAAAAAAAAAAAAAAGAAAACCCATATACATACATTTATATATATAGTGTATATAATACATTCAAACATACAAACCAAAAGCAAATTAATGAAAAAAAATTTATATAAAATAGAAAATAACGCAAAGTGCATACTACATAAGTGAAAATCATACATATTGCACAAACGATACAGACGAAAGCTACAAAAAATATTTAAACAAAAATATAAAAATACCAAAGTGACAAAAAAAAACCCAGCAGAGTATAAAACTTAGTGCAAAAAATTTAAAACATATCAGAGTGCACAGTAATAATACAGTGTGCATACATACAAACTTGAGAGCGGAAAAAATATATATTAAGGGAGGGCGTACATACATATGTAGCACAGTGGGCTAAAACCAAAACTATTATAAAACAACTCGAACAAAAAAAAACAAAAAAACAAAAAATTTATACACATACATTTAAATTACAATTGAATTGTATTGGAAAAATTAAAAAACAAAACAAAAAAAGAGTTATAAATTCACAAATAAAAAATAAAATTATAATTAATCGAAAACGTAAAGACAACAGCATCAACAACACTTAAGGGCATAAATTTGGTTAAGTACGAGATGCCAATGTAAGTATCCCAAAATATATTTACACACATAAATCCCAGCATATGTACCAGTATTTGGAGTACTCCCGAATATATATACATATTTACATACATACATCCCCGAAATATTATTAAAAATATACCCTAATATATATTAACACATATATGTACATATATGTACAGCGACCCCAGCCAAAATACAGAAAATTGCATATATCTATATATGTACATACACATATACCCTCAGAGCATTGATCTCTATAACGGGCAACACATTAGCTGTACTCAAGGCCGTAGCCAGGATTTCATTTTGGGGGGGGATTAACTAAAAAAAAACATTTCAAATTCAAATTACATACATATCTGCCCCGTTTGCTATGCTATGTGCATGAATAATTAGGTTTCGCTTATCACCCATATTTAATTGTTATTGCAAAATCCAATGAATTTCACCAAATTTATCTGTCAAATAAAATTTTCATCAGCTGATTTTCAGTGCAACCAGCTACCCTGTCAAAGCTTCAGAGGGTAAAAAGTGTGAGTTTTTTACACCACTGAAGTGTACAATTTTAGGAAACGAAAACAGGGTAGCAAGTGAAAAACTTATGTAGTTTTTTTACACTAAATTACCACTAGATCCACTAGCCTAATAAAACCACTAAAAAAAGAAAACATATTCTGTTTGACGTTTTACCTTCATTTTGCAAACGAAAACGGAAAATTGAAGAGTGTAACAAAAATGCGTATTTTTTTGATGAAACGAAATCACCATTAATTTCAATGGTAAAATTTTAAATTAAGCTCTAACCCAATTAAGTTAATTATAAGTTTATGATTTTGTTAAACAATTTCTTAGACATGCCAAAAGCAAAACCGCAGTTATCTATATCTTCTGGAAACAGGCGCCAAATTAGGTTCAGAAGAAACGGGACAGATGAAAAAGGCAAAAGTGGGGAAAATCCAACAGCTTGCACAGAGTCTCAATGGCCGAGTGTGTTTATCCGTTGGGTCATTGCGGCTGAAGTTGGAATGGACTCGGGTTCAATCCCCGGTGCATCCACTTCCGAAAAGAGTGCTGATGATCGAAAATGGTTTTTCGTGAAATAGCTATACACTCAACCTTCGCTGTAAATAGTTGTTGAATTTTTTTCCACTTACCCCAACAATTAAAAATTGAATTAAAATAAAAATTTCGTGCTAAGCACTAAAAAACTCTTTCAAGTAAAATTGTTAACGTTGTTTGGTATATACATAAAATAAAATACCAACAACAATGTTCATTGCGAACTGCCTACAACAAAAAATTCAGCACGTTTGTGGAGAATATATGCAAAAGCATATACACACTAACGTTAATGTTGAAAATGAAAAAGGCAAAAGTGGGGAAAATCCAACAGCTTGCACAGAGTCTCAATGGCCGAGTGTGTTTATCCGTTGGGTCATTGCGGCTGAAGTTGGAATGGACTCGGGTTCAATCCCCGGTGCATCCACTTCCGAAAAGAGTGCTGATGATCGAAAATGGTTTTTCGTGAAATAGCTATACACTCAACCTTCGCTGTAAATAGTTGTTGAATTTTTTTCCACTTACCCCAACAATTAAAAATTGAATTAAAATAAAAATTTCGTGCTAAGCACTAAAAAACTCTTTCAAGTAAAATTGTTAACGTTGTTTGGTATATACATAAAATAAAATACCAACAACAATGTTCAATGCGAACTGCCTACAACAAAAAATTCAGCACGTTTGTGGAGAATATATGCAAAAGCATATACACACTAACGTTAATGTTGAAAATGAAAAAGGCAAAAGTGGGGAAAATCCAACAGCTTGCACAGAGTCTCAATGGCCGAGTGTGTTTATCCGTTGGGTCATTGCGGCTGAAGTTGGAATGGACTCGGGTTCAATCCCCGGTGCATCCACTTCCGAAAAGAGTGCTGATGATCGAAAATGGTTTTTCGTGAAATAGCTATACACTCAACCTTCGCTGTAAATAGTTGTTGAATTTTTTTCCACTTACCCCAACAATTAAAAATTGAATTAAAATAAAAATTTCGTGCTAAGCACTAAAAAACTCTTTCAAGTAAAATTGTTAACGTTGTTTGGTATATACATAAAATAAAATACCAACAACAATGTTCATTGCGAACTGCCTACAACAAAAAATTCAGCACGTTTGTGGAGAATATATGCAAAAGCATATACACACTAACGTTAATGTTGAAAATGAAAAAGGCAAAAGTGGGGAAAATCCAACAGCTTGCACAGAGTCTCAATGGCCGAGTGTGTTTATCCGTTGGGTCATTGCGGCTGAAGTTGGAATGGACTCGGGTTCAATCCCCGGTGCATCCACTTCCGAAAAGAGTGCTGATGATCGAAAATGGTTTTTCGTGAAATAGCTATACACTCAACCTTCGCTGTAAATAGTTGTTGAATTTTTTTCCACTTACCCCAACAATTAAAAATTGAATTAAAATAAAAATTTCGTGCTAAGCACTAAAAAACTCTTTCAAGTAAAATTGTTAACGTTGTTTGGTATATACATAAAATAAAATACCAACAACAATGTTCATTGCGAACTGCCTACAACAAAAAATTCAGCACGTTTGTGGAGAATATATGCAAAAGCATATACACACTAACGTTAATGTTGAAAATGAAAAAGGCAAAAGTGGGGAAAATCCAACAGCTTGCACAGAGTCTCAATGGCCGAGTGTGTTTATCCGTTGGGTCATTGCGGCTGAAGTTGGAATGGACTCGGGTTCAATCCCCGGTGCATCCACTTCCGAAAAGAGTGCTGATGATCGAAAATGGTTTTTCGTGAAATAGCTATACACTCAACCTTCGCTGTAAATAGTTGTTGAATTTTTTTTTCCACTTACCCCAACAATTAAAAATTGAATTAAAATAAAAATTTCGTGCTAAGCACTAAAAAACTCTTTCTTTTTTTTTTTTTGGTGTTTGCTCGGTCTGGGCTTTGAACCCGAGACCTCTGGCATAGCAGGCGAGCACTCTACCCGCTGCACCACAGCGGCCACATTATGTGCATTAGGTGAAATTTTTATGCATCACATTTTTATCCATAACTCTGTTATCGATTAATATATCGAAATGAAAACTCGAACATATGATAGCCCCAGCCAAGCGCTTTAATTTGATACCCATTTTGCGGTATTCGGTATTCTATATTCGTATTTCGTATCCATATTTACTAGGGCTCTAGATACCCGGGTATCGAGCAATTCGAACTGATCGTTTTTGTTTGAAGTCCGTTTGTTGTTCAAATGCCCGTACAAACATTCGAGCATTCGAGCTTACAAACAAAAAAAATGTGTATCGGAAAAACAAAAATAAAAAAAACTACATATGAGGAAGAAAAAAAATAATAAACAAAGAAAAAAAACAAACTTCAAAATGCCCGAATTGTTCAAATGCCCGTACAAACATACGGGTAATAAACAAACAAACAACTGTTCGAGCATTTGAACATTTGTTCGGGCTACTCGAAAATGTTCAAAAAAAATCTGGAGCTCTAATATTTACCCGCCTTTCCACAATTATGAGCTGATCTAAAAAATATCCATCATCCAGTAATTTTTATTTAAGATCGAAAAAAATATAAATTGCTCATAACAATTATGGGGTGATCTAAAAAATATCCATCATCCAGTAATTGTTATGGAAGATCGAAAAAAATATCAATTGCTAGTAACAATTATCAACTGATCTAAAAAATATCCATCATCCAGTAATTGTTATTTAAGATCGAAAAAAATATCAATTGCTAGTAACAATTATGAACTGATCTAAAAAATATCCATCATCCAGTAATTGTTATTTAAGATCGAAAAAAATATCAATTGCTAGTAACAATTATCAACTGATCTAAAAAATATCCATCATCCAGTAATTGTTATTTAAGATCGAAAAAAATATCAATTGCTAGTAACAATTATGAACTGATCTAAAAAATATCCATCATCCAGTAATTGTTATTTAAGATCGAAAAAAATATCAATTGCTAGTAACAATTATCAACTGATCTAAAAAATATCCATCATCCAGTAATTGTTATTTAAGATCGAAAAAAATATCAATCGCTCATAACAATTATGATATGATCGAAAAAATATCGATCTTTGAATAATTGTTATTGATGATGGAAAAATTTTTCCATTGCTCAATAATTGTTATGAGTGATTTTTATATTTATTTGTTATATTTGTTATGGTCTCTGGGAAAAAGAAAATATTGAACATTAAAAACTTTTAGAAACAAAAATGCAATCCACTTTTAACTTACCTGCGAACTAAAAATATAAATGGAAATATAAATGCTTAACTCCCATCATTGCCACGGCACAAAACTTTCTTTTTGTTAAAAAAAAATAATATTAGTTTGTGTTTTGCACGAACTGCAGAACTTCAAACGTTGAAAAAATTGTGTATGTTTAAAAATAGTTTTGACGTTCTTTTTAACACTTTTTTAGATTATATTGACACTATCATCGTGTTGAATAAACCAAAATTCCAAATGACGTTTATGTTTGAACATTGTTTCGTGTTATATCAACCAACTTTTATTGTTAATTGTGGTTCTTGTTGTTTTAACATTTCTTTTCATGTTGTATTACCACTAAAATTGGGACGTCATTTTTCTAACATTTTTTTTTTGGTTTATATTGACACTATCATCATGTTGAATAAACCAAATTCCAAATGACATTTAGGAATAAAATTTTATATTTGAATCATCTTGTATATCTTAAATTTCTTCATGTTGTATCAACAATAAAATTTGGTTGAATTTACCAAATTTTCAGATGACAGTTATACCATGTCTCCACATAACGTGTTTCGCTCTTTTTTTCTGCATTTTCTCTCTCAATCTTGTTTCGACACGGAAACCAGTGCCGAAACTCGCCAATTTCCATACAAATTTCTGAGAGCGAGTGAAGATTGAAACACTGTTTCATTCTGAATCATCTTGCCAACCTCGATGATATCGATGTCTTCTCTAATTTTATATCGAAAATCTATCGAAATCTCACACAGACCAAAACAAAGACGCAAAAATAAGCAAACATACAAACATTTAAGAAGAGCAAGAAAGAGAAATGTTAAACTGAATCACGATCAGCCACGTGGAGACGGGTTATTGAGCGATATGTTTTGCTACATGTTTCTCTGGTGAATCAAGTTATGTGGAGACGGGCTTTAACAAAGCCAAAATCATGTTTCACACATCGTGTAATTTGAAAAAATTGTTGCTGTTTTATGTGTAAAGATCGATCGTGTTAATTTTACATGAATCGTGTTGATGATTTTTTTGTGAGTGCATATTCAATATCGAGATGTCTTACACAGCCCTTTATTACATATGTGTATGTATGTATATGTATAAAAATTCCTCTTACCAACAATTAAGCTTTTTAATTGACCCCAAATCGGACTGTTTAGAGCGTGCGATTACCATTTCTTCGGTGAGGCGCGTCATTGTGTTCTGTTTTCGTGATCGTTTCTTATTTGTTCTTTAAAGTAGCTTACACGCGTATATATAAATTGCTCTCCTTTATTGCTGCAAAATAAAAAGAAATAAATATACAAGTTAAAACTTATTTCATTTACTACATTTGATTTTTAAAATAATGTAAAATTTTCCATACTTTATTGCCACAAAAATATAAAAATAAAATTGCCAGACGATCCAACGAAAGTGCTTTCAGACAATGCGAATGCGATTTGATGTCACAAACATATTTTTTGAATGCGATTCGATGTCATGATATGATGTCATGATGTGATGTGATGATGTGATGAATTGATGTCATGATGTGATGTGATGTCATAATGTGATGTCATGATGTGATGGCATAATGTGATGTCATGATACATATGAATATGTATTCATTCACCTACTTTTCATATTAATATTCGGTACTCGGTGTACGATATTTGAATTCGGGACTCGAATTCGCTATACGTATTCGTTTCGATATGCAGTATTCGTGTTCGGTATTCGGTATACGTGTTCATACTGGTATCCGTATTCCCCTTCACACACTTTTCATACTCATATTCATACATATTCATTTGCATATTCGTATGCATATTCGGTTTTCGACACTCGGTATTCGTATTCGATATTCGGTATTCGCATTCGCTTCCGTATTGGTATACGCATCGACCTATATACCAAATATGACCCATACCATACCATACATATGACCTACGCCATTTTGACTTTTATTTTTGATTTAAAAAATAAAAATCAAAGTTTAATCGTTATTTTCTAACGTAAAAAATAAAAATCAAAGTTTAATCGTTATTTTCTAACGCAAAAAATAAAAATCAAAGTTTAATCGTTATTTTCTAAAGTAAAAAATAAAAGTCAAAGTTTAATAGTTATTTTTTGACTTAAAAATTAAAAATCAAAGTTTAATAGTTATTTTTTGACTTTTTCGATAAAAGTCATAATCGTTAAAACCCAATTATTGGGTTTTTATAAAGAACAGCGGTCACCTCTCGGCAGTGGGCGGCACACAGTGCTTCGTCCCATATGCGAAATTAAGATAAAATAAGTGAATATTTGAAAAATATAAATACACGCGCGCCATCTGTTGGAACATAGCGGTGGTCATAACCTAATCTCATTAGTAAATATGTTGCATATATTTAGACAACAGCTAGAAATTACATACATACATACATACATACATACATACATACATACATACAGGTGAAACTAATAAAAGCGTGTTAATAAACTGCCTAATTTATTCAAGTAAAATATATTTTTGTGAAGCTAACATATCACCTGGAATAAATGTATAAGTAGAATTTATAATCTCATGCTTTTGTTGCCAATAGAGGTCGCTTAAATCAGTACAATTTTGAGGCAAAACTGTTTTAAGGTAATACGATTTTTAGTGTGTTACAAAAAAAATTGCCAAAAATTGATTTTAAATCGCATTACTCTGAAACTTGCCACATTTGCTTACCATTATATGCGCATATAGCTGAAATAACTTTTGATAAAGAATTTATTTCGGAAAGATTACTAGTTCTATCGAAAACATTTGCGACTTTTTTATTGGAGTTCAAAAAATTACTAAAGTTAGGTGGAGTCAAACAAAAACTTAAAAAAGAACGCCATTTTTTTTTTATTTGCGAATTTGGTTAACTTTGAAGTGGTCTAGTAGAATCCGTAAAAAAATTGCACTATTTTTTGCCGGAAATGTAGAAATTCTACGATTTTGTAAAGCCATATTTTCAAAATTTTAAAAAATTTTATAGAACCTTATATACATATATGGTATGAAAGAAATTAACCAAAATTATTATATGGAACTATTTTTTCTCTCATGCTTTAGGAAATTAGCCTAGTTAGGATAAAATATACAGTTTTTAAAATATGTGACAAATACTAAAAAAACATACATGTAATACTAACTCTTTTAGGTGAGACACATAAAATTTGACAAAGTTTGACAAAATTAAAAAAAACAAGAAAAACGACTATTTTTTTATTTTAGTTTTCGATTCTATGCTAGGAGATCCTGCTACCAAAAAAGAAAAAGGTTCAAAAATTATGTCGGAAATCGCTAATTTAGTACTTTAATTAACACCCCAAAAATTTTATTTTTTACATGGAAAAATTTTATAATAAAAAATTGTTTCTATGTTAACTCTAATAATATTGCGCTTTTAAAAGTTACAATTTGATTTGTGCCAAAATCATATTGACATTTTGCAATAAAATAGTGGATTAAACTATAACAACCAACATATCGACTGCTGAGAATAAGATCGCCCTATTTCAAAAATTGTTTCAGAAACGCCCTATTCCAAAAATTGTTTGAATAACGTCCTATTTCAGATTTGGATTCAAAAACGCCCTATTTTAGAATTTGTTTCAAGAACGTCCTATTTCAAACAATTATATGTACTTCGGAGAGCCTGCCGAAAAACACAAAAATCTGAAACAATAACAAGCATTGCCTCAACAAAAGCTTTGCTTGTTAATAGGTTTAGAACTTTGTACAAAACAAACACACAATCGCACCAACAGACTAGGTAGCAAAGACAGAGTGTCATTAAGCTACTGTTGTTGGTATGTGGATTCTAATATAAGGAAAATTGAGAATTAAGCGAAACAAAGCTGACGGCGCACACTGGGGCCGAGCGTGCTCAAAATTCAGTTTTTAACAAAATAAAAACGCAGTATTGTTCCCTATAAAATTCTATATTTCTGGCCCAATTTTCAGCTTTCCATCGTTTTTCAGTTGGGAGTTATCCATACACAAACATTGCAAATTTTCCAAAAAATTATTTTTTTCCAAAGTGTGAAATTTTAATGTGTATTTGAAATAGTTGGTGTAAGAGAAGGATATAAAATATTATTCTGCTTTCTCCATAACATTAAGTGATTTCTGGAACTAGATGTTTTAAAAAATTAATTTTTAGTATAAAACTAAACGTACCTCTTTTTTTTAAATATTTTTTTTCAAAATGGATTTTTTTTAATTTGCGTAAAATAGTAGCAAATGTAAAAATGCAGCGGTAAAATATGCTCCTTTGTGACAAAGAATCCGAGTTCAGAACCGAAAGCAAAGTGAGTTTAAAAATTGCATTCCAATTTTAGTTAAAAAAAAAAACACCTATATCTGGTTGAATTTGATTCTGTTCTATCTTAAATTTAGTTGAATTGTGGTTAAGGCTACTTGTCAAGCCAGGTTTCTTTAATTTAGACTTGTAAGTTGGATTACAATATGAGTTCTTTGAAGCACAAGTTGTGTTACTCCAATTTTGTTTTTTTTTTATGTTAGGCATGAAAATGTGTGGGAAAATACATGTTCTGCTTAAAACGCTAACGGTGAAACTCCTAATTCCCATATAAAAATACTTGTGACCACAGAAAATTTTTAATATCTCGAAACAAAAAATTGGAGAAAACCATTTTTGTATACATACATATGTACCTGCACCTGCATATTTCATCAATGGGTTAATAAATAGCCGTTAATGGGTTTATACAATACACATTGGCTATTTTTGTACAGACATACTAATATAATAATAATATAATACAATGGCGCTATTATGACTCTGACGAGTTTTATAGCCGAGCTTCTGTCCCAATTCGAGGTGTGCTCCTTTTATTTTCCCTACCAATTGGGTGGACCTACAGTTTTATGCCGGCTCCGAACGGCGAATGCATTTTTTGTGAGAAGCTATTTCATGGCAGAAATACTCTCGGAGGGTATGCCGCCCACTGCCGAGAGGTAACCGCTGCTCTCAGGAAACCAATAATTGGATTTTTACTAATTAGAAAATTTTTTTTGGTGTTTGCTTGGACTGGGGTTTGAACCCGAGACCTATGGCATAGCAGGCGAGCACTCTACCCACTGCACCACAGCGGCCACCATACCACAGACATACTAATTTTGATTTAAATAATTTGTTGACAGATCTTAAAAAAACTGGTCACCAATGGGTTAATTCATGACCGTTTTAATGGATTAAGATTCCAAAGATTACTAGTTTTAGTGTAGATACAACTAATATGATTTAAATATTTTAATCTAAGAATTGAGTGAAAAAATTTGGTTAAAAATGGGTTAATGCGTGGTAGTTAAGGGGTTAAAATTCTTGGGATTTACTATTTTAGTATCGATATACCGATTCTGATTCAAGAAAATTAAACACGAAACTAAAATAAAAAACATAGGTCACCAACGGGTTAACTCATGACCGCCAATGGGTTAAGATGCTATAGATTAACTGCTTTAGTGCAGATAAAGCGATTCTGATGTAAAAAAGGTGATTTCAGAATTTTGAGCGTCCTCATATATATAAGTGGCCCCAGTGTGCGGCGGTGGTAGCTCAATGGGATAGATATTGGACTACCAATCGAAACGACCTAAGTTCGATTCTCGGTTGAAGCCGCTGGAAGAAGTCTGATGAGGGGATGTGGTGGTCTCCGAAATGGATCCATAACTTCTACCAAAAAAAAATTTTTCAATTTTTCTTAATTATAAACTGGCCAATAGCTCATAAAATTCACATAAAATAATTACTAGAATTAAACCGGCCATGTAAAAACAAATTAAAATATGTAATTCGGAGAGCCTGCCGAAAAAAACAAAAATCTGAAACAATAACAAGCATTGCCTGTACAAAAGCTTTGCTTGTTAATAGGTTTAGAACTTTGTAGAAAACAAACACACAATCGCACCAACATACTAGGTAGCAAAGACAGAGTGTCATTAAGCTACTGTTGTTGGTATGTGGATTCTAATATAAGGAAAATTGAGAATTAAGCGAAACAACGCTGACGGCGGTGGTAGCTCAATGTGATAGACATTGGACTACCAATCGAAACGACCTAAGTTCGATTCTCGGTTGAGGCCGCTGGAAGAAGTCTGATGAGGGGATGTGGTGGTCTCCGAAATGGATCCATAACTTCTACCAAAAAATTTTTTTCAATTTTTCTTAATTATAAACTGGCCAATAGCTCATATAAAATTAACATAAAATAATTTTTATTATTGGGTTTAAATTTTTCCGATGAAACTTGATCGGTATTTTATGATTTCTTTTTTCGATCAAAAATAATTTTTATTATTGGATTTAAATTTTTCCGATCAACTTTAATAAATATTTATTTATTCCTTTTTCCGATCATAATAAACTCTAAAAAATTGTTTCTTTTGTACCATACGCTATATTATTAATACGCTAACATAAATTTTGTTCTCAAATAGAACTCCGCCAATTTTCATTAAAATTGGTTGGCAAATGCGTCCATAATCGCCGTTGAAAAAATAACTGTATGGGTGTTGTATGCTTTTGAGCAGAACGGAACAGAGCTATGACAATGTGCACGCATAGGTATTCTAAACTTACCAAGCACAACGTTGGCAATCGTCAACTTCGGCCATCAAATATAGGATTCACTAACGTTTGAAAAAGTTTATTATGATCGGAGAAAAAATATAAAAATTTTGATTAAAGTTGATCGGAAAAATTTAAATCGAATTATAACAATTATTTTTGATCGAAAAAATAAAAATCATAAAAATCGATCAAGTTTCATCGGAAAAATTTAAATCCAATAATAAAAATTATTTTTCATCGAAAAAATAAAAATCATAAAATATCAATCAAATTTCATCGAAAAAATAAAAATCAAATTATAACGATTAAAAATGATTTTTTTTTATAAAAATGATAATCGTTACGGTCCCTGAGTTATACCCTTTCACATAAAAGAACGAAACTTATAACCTGGTTTAAAAGCATAATTCTATAAATATACTAGCATACCTGGCCAAGCTTCGCATTGGCTTTCAGTTATCATTATCCTATTTGTGATTTGATTTTAAAAATAAAAGATATGTACCTTTATTTTGCAATTTGATTCGCCATGCTGATAAAACATACTTTTTATTATTTTCTGCCATACCAGAGGTCTCGTGTTCTATCCCCAGTCCGGACAAACACCGAACATTTTTTTTTTATATAATTAGCACACAATTATTGGATTTCCAGAAATAGCGGTCACCCCTCGGCAGTAGGCGGCTTACTACCTTCTCACAAAAAATGCATTCGACGTTCGGATCCCGCATAAAACTATAGGTCCACCCAATTAGCAGGAAAAACAAAAATTAAGGAGCACGCCTCGATAAGCTCGGTCTTAAAACTTGTTAGAGCTATATCAGCGCCATTGTATTATGTATATCTACTATTATATTCTAGTCAAAGATATTATTAACAAACATATTGTAACAATTCCTAAGTTTTCGGTTATGGAAGGATCCTAAAATTTACTCGAGGAATTCAAATTTGGGCCGATACTTTGGTCTAATAAAATAAAATACAACAGCGATACCTGCCGGATTTTTCTTCATATGTGCATATGTATGGTTTTTGTATTGTCTACGTCTATACTAATAACGTTAATGGAACCCAATGAGATAAACTACCAAATTTCATTAAAAATGTTTCAGTAGTTTTAAATTTAAAGGCGCACAAATATTGTGACATGAGATTTTTATATATATAGATGTATGTATATACAGATCAGTACATATCTAAGGCCAGAGCACTTCCAGAGGTTGGAGTATGAAAAATTCGGTCATAGACGTAAATAGATAAAGATAGGTATGTATCTAAGGTCAAACTTTAAAAATAATTTTCCAATTTTAATTTTTGTTCTAAAAGAAAAACTATTGTTCATAATACTCGGAAAATACTTACCTTTCCAGATATTGAAAATAAACTGAAAAATAAAGTTAAATTCAATTAAAAAAAAAAAACAAAAACATTTTAATGTTTTGTACATGCTAAAAATCGAACCTACCATTTGCATGCAAAACGAATCGAAACCATTTGTATCATTTAAAAGAATTGCTTTACCTTTGGTCGTACATATGTATCTTCGTGTCATTTCTTTGCTTATTTACATATGTATGTACGTATGTATTAGTGCTGGAAAACCATCGATAGTGGTCCCATCGATGGACCATCGATAGTTTTCAAGGCAACCATTTATAGTATCAATGGTTTAATATCGCACGTTTTATGCAATAAGGATTTATCTCGAAATTTTCGATTTCTGGGATTTTGCCATATATCTCAATAACTGGGTATAAAACTGGCGGAAATAAAAGTGATTTTGTAGTTAGCCGTAGAAGGAAACTATTTGAAATTATAAAAGTTTGTTTGCGTTTTCCCAAAAAAAATTTTTTTGAGTTAAATCCCTATTGATAAAACGTGTGATATATGTACGTAGGTGGCCCGTTAGAGGGAAATGTGGTACTCAAATATTTCATGCATATATACACACATACATATGTATGCATGTATGTACTTACGTTCCCATATTTAAAAGAAAAATATTAATTTTTATTAGAAACATCCCAGCTAGCAAGGTACCGTACATTTTACGAACATTGCGATTTACGAACTATTCTCGAATCAGAAAACAATAACAAAAGAAGCTTTTTTCTATCATGTCAAAAAAAAAAAAAAGAAAACGAAAAATTTTAAACAATATTTTGAAAGTAAATATGTATGTTTGTAAAATTTCTACATTTACGATAAAAAAAACGGACGTAAAAAGATTCATATACGAGTACTTTTTCGATACATTTACGACACTCGTAGGCAATGAACGTTTTAAAGCGAAACAGTATTCGTAGGCGAATCGTAAACGGATTTCGTAAACGATATTTTATTAGAGTTTTCTTCGAGAAAACATCAGTTTACGAGCTCGTTTACGATGGTTTTGCTGGCTGGGACATTATAAAATTAATAAAAAACCAAAGTTTATGTAAAAAGTTCAGTACAAAAAATAAGTCAATAACTATTCAAAGTAAGAATACTACATACACACATTTGTACATATACAGTTGTCCACAAAATAATAGGAGAGCCGAAATCAAAACCTTAGTTGCTCAATTCTCAATAAAAAAACCGTTTTATTTGCAAGTTTTTTTCATAAAAATAATTCACTAATCTTTCATTTATATACTCACAGTCCACATATTCAAATCAAGTACCTTAAAAATTATAAATCTCAGTTTTTTTAATTAATTTTTTAACAGACGTTGTAGTTATGTACCAAGTAAAATACTATCGATGGTTAAAAAAAAACCACCGATAATCGCTATGGCATCGGCCCCATCGATAGTATCGATAGTTCAATAGATGGTTTTCCAGCACTAGTATGTATGTATTGTTCTCGTTGCTTGGTCTTCTGCTATTAACGATTGCTTGTGGCGACCAACCGTGCTCACGACTCTTTTTTCAAAAATTTATACTATTCTTTACAATATTTTTGTTATTTAAAAAGAGAATTTATTAATTTTTTGAATGCAGAACTTTAGTAAAAGGTTCAAAGTTTCATTTCCAAGAAGAAATATTTTAATCGGTTGATCCGGTTTTGATTTATGGCAGTATAAAGCTAATTTTGGTTGGTTTTTTACACATTTTTACATAAATTTACGCTGTTTGACCAAAAATTTAAATAAAAACTATTTGACTACTCAATCGGAGCACAATTACATGTTATTAACAAATATTATCAAAATTGGTTCAGTAGTTTAAAAGTTTATCCCGCACAAAGAATGTTATATGAGATTTTTATATACATATATAGATATAGATGACTAATTTGATTTCATTCTGTTTGAAATTGAAGTTGAAATCAGAACTTTAAAATCAAGGACATATGGGAGGTAGTCATGTTCTTGCATCGATTTGGACAAAACTTCGTTTTTTTCTTATCTCTATTATTTTATACCGGTACACAAAATTGCATTGTTCTGCGATTACTCCCCTAATTTTGCCGATTCACTATATGGAGACGAAGCACTATGCGGCATACCCTCCGAGTGTATTTCTGCCATGGAAAAGCTTCTCACAAAAAATGCATTCGCCGTTCGGAGCCGACATAAAACTGTAGGTCCACCCAATTAGTAGACAAAACAAAAGAAGCACATCTCGAATTGGGAGAGAAGCTCGGCCATAAAGCTCGTCAGAGTTATTATAGCGCCATTGTATTATATATTATCATATATATTATTTCTAATTGGTGTTTTTATACAAATATCTCTTTTTCTGCTCACATAATTTACCAAAATTAATAAGTAAGGCATCGTTTTAAAGGTATATACTAGCTATGCAGGTGAAACGGTGTTTTATTGGGCGTGATACTTTTTTTAATTGTATTTTGCAAAAATAAAATGTTTAAATTTAAACTGAAAGATTTGCGCCTAAACCTATGCCTTCAGAATTATTTTATTCTAACAAGAGTGCAGAGTTAAATACAAATTTCAAATGTAGATGTCGCTCCAGTTGAACAGTCGTGTATATTTTAAAACACTTATTTATACACAGCTGTATGTAGTACTATATATGTATTTGTATTTATACTTTTGATCAAATAACGGTTGTACGTAAAACAATAAAATAATTGAAATAGATATGGACTTACATAAATCAAAACGATTAGGATGAAAAAAATGTATTGAACGGCCGTACATAATCTAACTGGCGCAAAAATAGAAATATTTTAATGAAATTTGGTGCACAGATTCTAATGGGAACAGAGAAGGTTGGGGTTGAAAATAAGGCATATGTATGTATTTCGAAAAACACGTAAAACATGATAATTAAGTCACTAGTAAAGCCCGAGTGATGAAATTTCATCCAAACAATGACCTTATGCCGTTATGAGGAAATATGCTGAAATTTTGAAAAGTGGGCCAAGAGGAGCAAATTTTCAAAGATTTATAAGTCAAAACTCAGGAACTGTAGCAGATAAATCGATTAAGCTTCGGCCACTGATTGCTTGCCAAGGCACACGTGTGGAAAAAATTACAAGTCGGCAGTAACCACATATACATATGTACATAAAAATATATGTAAAATATATAAAAATATAATGCACATACCTATATAGGTATAATTAAAACATTTTATGCGATATCTTTGTCAAACATATAGGTAATTCATTCAAAGTTCCATAAGTTCCACCAAACCAAATAAATAATAAGTTTTTTAAAATGGGCGTCACAGCACAAACCATACCGACTGGCGCCACGTATGTTTTGTTATTTTTTGCGCAAGATGCGCACGGGTCCGGCTAGTTATATTAAATTACTAGCTGCACCCGGCCAAGCTTTGCTTTGGACCACTTCCTATTACAGGCATTAGAAGGGAAAAACGGTGCACTTTAAAATCAGTTGGAAGTATCTAGAAACCGAACATTCCTCGGGCTGCCGACTCAGCAAAATTCAGAAAAGTTTAAAATAAAGTGAAGGAAAAAATGTCATTATCCCCTTTTTCTTCGTATTAGTCTCCCACCCCGCTCTCCCTCTACAATTCCCTTTCTCTTTCCTTTTCATTCCATTTCCTATTCCGTTTTCTTTTTCCTTTCCCGTCACATTTCCGAGTCCCTTTCCCTTTCTCTACCGCTCTCCCTTACCACTCCTTTTCTGTCTTTCCCCCTTTCATTCCCCCTCTTATCCCATCACTCATTCCCTGACTTACTGTCTCTTCGCCCATTCTCTTCATTCCATTTTCATTATATTCTCCCTCTCCTTTTACATTCCTTTGTCATTGACTTTCCCATTCTCCTTAACCTTCCCCTTTCCTTTTTCCTAGGGAACAGGGCTTAGCATAGCATACTTTGCTCTGAATTCCGCTTCTGATTTGATACCATCGTTGCTTAAAAACATTTCGTGGCATCCGGGTTCACTCTTTTACCCATAATTGAGTACCGGGCCTAAGAATAACAGGTCTATCCAGCAGCCCTAGTTAACACCTTTCATTTTATATCAGTATCCCGGAACCATCCGGGTCCACGTATTGACACATATCTGGGGACTTGACCTAGGAATAATGAGTTCATACCTATGTAAAAACCCAGCTCAACACCCTTCATTTGATACCAATATAGCTGGGAAATATTCCGTAGTCATCCGTCCACGTTTTGACCCATATCTGGGGACTTCACCTAGGAATCATAATGAGTATGGCTCGATATAAAAACCCAGCTCAACACCTTTCATTTGATACCAATATCAGTAAGAAATATACCGGTGCCATCGGGGTCCACGTTTTGACCCAAATCTAGCGACCTGACCCAGGAATCACAATGAGTTTATCTCTATGTAAAATCTCTGCTCAACACCCTTCATTTGATACCAATATCTGAAAAATATTGGTATGCAGGGAGCTTTCGGGTGAATTTTCGAAAAATTTAATTTTTTACTCACTTTTATCCCGGGTCCCGAGATATGGGCAAAACGTGGACTCGGATGACCCTCGAAAGTTTCTGGGAGATATTGGTATCAAATGAAGATCTTGATAAGGACTTCAACATAGAACTCTTTTAATTATGATGCCTAGGCCGGGTCTCCAGATATGGGGCAAAACGTCGACCCAGATTATCCTCGAATGTTTCTGAGCGATATTGGTATCAAATTAAAGGTCTTGATGGGGAATTCAACATAGATGAATCCGGAAATTGGAAACCATGGCTTCAATATAGAGATCTCTCCGATGTAATGCTCAACCTGGTTAAGGGAGGATGAAAAGTAAAAAGAAAGTAGAATGCAATGGAATGGGAATGAAAAGGGAGGGAAAGGGAGAGGGAGGGACAGGGAAGGGGTGAGAGAGATTGGGGGAAGGAAAGGGAGAGGGGGGACAGGGAAGGGGTGAGAGAGAGATTGGGTGAAGGAAAGGGTGAACAAATAGGAAGGAGAGAGAAAAGGAGGGATTGGGAGTGATAGGGAAGGAAAAAAGGAAACGGCGATGAAAAAAAAGGAAAAAGAAAATTAGAGGGAGAAGGACGTGAAGAGGTAGTGGTATCGCGGCCAAGCTAGACGTTTTTACTTTAGTTCCGGATCCCACAAGCAACTTCACCAATTTTCATAAAATTTAGTATACAAGGGGTCTCGGGCGCAAACCTCTGGAAAGTTTAATTTTTCCACTAATTTTTTTATGTTAACTTTTAATTACGCTTGCGAAGACCTGCGAAAAAATGGCAGCCCGAGATAAGCTCGGTCATTCAGGTACTAAGAAATTAAATAGGGAAATTCCCCACTGTAAATTACGCTCAGGTGGTGCAAAAAGAAATGTGAGTGTTTTCTTTCCTTTTTTTTATAAAATTTAGATAGATAGATAGATAGATAGATTGGATTTAGGCTTGTACTGCGACCACTAGGTCTATTGTACCCTCTCCTTGATCACATTATCTCGTCCAGCCCGAGCTCCTCCAGAAATCGGAGGATATCGCTCGGCTTAAGAGACTGAATGTGCCCCTGATTTGGCCAAGGCGAGCCTAGGAATCTTTCACGCTTCCTTACAATGGCATCGCATTTGACCAATATATGCTCTGCAGACTCATCTTCTCTGTCACAGAAGCGACATAGACTGCTTGACAGGATACCTAGCCTATTCATATGCTTCATAAGCCTGCAGTGTCCTGTGAGAATTCCTGTCAGCATTCTCAATTTATTCTTAGAGAGGTTCCGAAGCCCTTTGAAACGACTTGTGTTGTACCCCCCCCCCCCCATTAGTGTCTTTGCCTGTCGCATTCCATCGGTTTGGCGCCAGTACTGTTCCCTTAGCCTCCTTTCCTCGTTCCTGAGTTCATTCCTGATAGTGTGTGGGCTTATTGCTATGAATGGCTCAGGCCCTATTGGTTTGGAGGCCGCCGCCTGCCTGGCCAGACTGTCCGCCTGCTCATTGCCCTCTATTCCTCTATGGCCTGGAACCCAGGCCAGTAGGATAGAGTTCCGAGTTGCCAGTTCATTCAATCTGTTAACGCACTCAAGCACAGTCGATGATTTGATTTCGAAAGAAGAATTTTGCTTTAAGTGCGGCCTGACTGTCACTTAATATGACTATTCTTTCATTTGAGTACCCACGTCGCAGTATCATGCCCGCGCACTCACTTATGGCATACACTTCCGCCTGGAATATGCTCGGATAAACCCCCATGGGTAAGGAGATCCTTGAACTGGGGCCAAAAATACCAGCTCCAATTCCCTCAGGTGTTTTCGAGCCGTCAGTATACCATATTAAGTGGTGAGATTGTAGGTATCTCTGGATACTAGAGACGTTCCATGATTTTTTGTCCCCAAGCTCTATCCTAAACCTCTTTTCAAAGTTTGTGACCCTGTTCATATCATCTCTGGGAAATTGAGAGAGCGGGAGTTCCTCCCTCAGCTTGACCATGTTTTGCGATGATATAACTTTACCTTTTCCATATCCTTCCCTTACCATATTCATAGGGAACGCTTGGCGCTCTGTTCAATAACTATGTGCAGCGGGGTTAGCTCAAGAAGCACTTCCATCGCCGCCGTTGGGCAGGTGCGCATAGCTCCCGTTATGCACACGCATGCTTGGCGTTGCACTTTGGTGAGCAATTGTCTCACCGTTGACAGATTTGCACTTGAGGACCAGGCTACTGCCCCGTAAGTGATGATCGGCTTTACTATCATGGTGTACATCCATCTTAGCATGTGTGGATTGCATCCCCACGATTTGCCTGAAAGTCGTCTACACACCATTGTAGCCCTCGTGGCTTTGGATGTAGTGTTGTCCACATGTAAGACACTTGTACTACTTTAAAGTTTTAAAAATTTTTTTTATGATAAGTGGTTATTTACAAAGTCCTATACACACTTCACACATGTTAAGAAGCAATTCTAATACAAACGTTACTGTTCCTGCCTCACGCACAACTCTGTATCGAAACTTCTATACCATAGTATCGTGTATGATTTTCAATAAACTTCCCGATGATATACAAACAATTCGAAGAATAAGCGTTTTTCTGAAACAGGTGAAATTATGGCTTCTTGGTTTAAGCCATGACGATATTCAGGTTCTGTTACGGCCTACCACATAACTTCCGACTTAATAAAATTGCACCATATTTTTCTTACTACTTCTTTATTTTGATTTAATAAGTTCACTTGTAAGTTGATTACTACACATCGTCGCCCGGATAAATTAGTGTCGTATGTGAATTTTGGGCCGAATTGAGTTAATAATACAGTTATACTAAACTAATCAAGATCTTTCGAATGACGTTATCCGTTTTTGCTATCTCCTTTAGTTTAAGAGATATTGAGCAGAATTTTTTCGTTTGTGCAAGGTCGCAAGCGATTTCGTCTAATTTCCAATGTGCTTTTAATTGCTGTCAATTATTTAATTTATTTACTTTTATGAGAAACCAAATACAATATTTAACTAATTTTAAAAATCTTTAATTTAGTTCAAATTGGGAACACATTTTGTTGTACGTCATACAAATTTCCTGCAAAAATGTTGCTAAAGGTAACATACGACAAAATTTTAGGTACCCTGACATAATCCCAAGGGGCATAATCCCAAATTTTTTATTTGGGATTATGTCACTCCCCCTAGGGTGACATAATCCCAACTTTTTTACTTGGGCTTATGTCACCCTAGGCGTAGTGACATAATCCCAATTGGGATAATGTCATTTTCAAGCCCAAAAAAAAATTTCAGATTTTTTCTTAGATTTTATTACATTAAGCAAAAAAATTAAAGCTGACAATAAAGTTAATGTTGTTATACAATAATACATTGAGTATATGTATAAGATGAAATATGTACATATGTACTTAAATACACATGTTCTCAAAAAATTACTTTAAAACTAAAAAATTACATTAATATTAAATATATTTACATATATACAGACTTTTTTCAATAAAACGATAGGTATATAAATATTTGTGTACATTTTATATATGTCTATAAAAAGATGAAAATTTGGAAGAAAAAATCGCGCGATTAATAGATCGATAGGTGTATACATATGTATGTACATATGTCTATAAAAAGATGAAAATTTGGAAGAAAAAATCGCGCGATTTTTGATTCCAAATTTTCGCCTGCGACGCTTTTTTTTTAATAGATCGATAGGTATATACATATGTATGTACATATCGCACACTAAATCAAAAAGCGTTACAACTCAAAATTCAAAAAATTTCAGGAGAGGCAAAAAACTTTTTAATTTTTATAGGCAATGATATGGGAAAAGGCTACGTATAATAGTTATTTCTCAGTTAAAAAAGACTCTGATGGAAAAGATTTTTTGGCAGCCGCTAGAGATATATTCTGTGTACCAATTTATGGAAGAAACCCGATTACGAAAAATTTTGAGTTGTAACGCTTTTTGATTTAGTGTGCGATATGTCTATAAAAAGATTAAAATTTGGAAGAAAAAATCGCGCGATTTTTGATTCCAAATTTTCGCCTGCGGCGCTTTTTTTTTTAATAGATCGATAGGTATATACATATGTATGTACATATGTCTATAAAAAGATGAAAATTTGGAAGAAAAAATCGCGCGATTTTTGATTCCAAATTTTCGCCTGCGACGCTTTTTTTTTAATAGATCGATAGGTATATACATATGTATGTACATATCGCACACTAAATCAAAAAGCGTTACAACTCAAAATTCAAAAAATTTCAGGAGAGGCAAAAAACTTTTTAATTTTTATAGGCAATGATATGGGAAAAGGCTACGTATAATAGTTATTTCTCAGTTAAAAAGGACTCTGATGGAAAAGATTTTTTGGCAGCCGCTAGAGATATATTCTGTGTACCAATTTATGGAAGAAACCCGATTACGAAAAATTTTGAGTTGTAACGCTTTTTGATTTAGTGTGCGATATGTCTATAAAAAGATTAAAATTTGGAAGAAAAAATCGCGCGATTTTTGAATCCAAATTTTCGCCTGCGGCGCTTTTTTTTTTTAATAGATCGATAGGTATATACATATGTATGTACATATGTCTATAAAAAGATGAAAATTTGGAAGAAAAAATCGCGCGATTTTTGATTCCAAATTTTCGCCTGCGGCGCTTTTTTTATTTTAGATCGATAGGTATATACATATGTACATATGTCTATAAAAAATTTAAATTTGGAAGCAAAAATCGCGATTTTGCTTCGCACTAGTACCTACTCGAGTGATTTGGTGTTCTGGCTCCCTTTTATTTGGGATTATGTCACTCCCACATAGGTGACATAATCCCAAGTAAAAAAGTTGGGCTTATGTCACCCTAGGGGGAGTGACATAATCCCAAATAAAAAATTTGGGATTGTGCCACTTGGGATTAAATCACGGCACCAAATTTTACTGAAGAAAATCCTTTATAAATTCCAAAATAATAAACAATATATAACAAAATTAAAATAATTTAAGAATTTTGTGGCCTAGTAGTGTTCTGCCAGACTTTGGAGAAAACTAATCAGAAGTTTTGGAGAAATACAATTCCAAACTTCAAACCGGTTTTCCCAAAAGTCTTCAAATGCAACATACGACATTAATTTATCCGGGCGACGATATGTAATACACCAATGTACTTTATTTCTGTCAATTTAAAACCTTTTATTTTAATAATTCATTTATCACCAATGTTAAACCTTTATAACTTCGTTAAATTATATATTTTTATTTTAATTATATATTTTTATTTTATTTTTTTGCACCCCACATTTCTAAACATCCATTGTAATCATAACAGTAAATGGCGATATCACTGTTCTCTTTTGAACACTCAACGCCATTAGCTATTATCTTATTGTATCTTTTATATTGTATGTTCACTAATATACAAACTAATGTTAATTTCTGTAAATTTCTTAAGATAATAATGAATAAAAAATGAATGAATGAATGAATGTTTCTTCCATGATAACTTGGAGTCAAATGTGACTCCTAAGTATTTTACTTCTGATACAGTGTCCACCACTACATCATCCACGAGTATACCTCTCATTCCCCCAAGGGTCCGCCTTTTTGTGAAGGGGACAATGGCCGTCTTACGTGAGTTAATATTTAGGCCCACTCCGGCACACCATCTCTTCGTTACTCGAAGAGCCCTCTGAATTATGTCACAGAGAGTACTCTCGAATTTGCCCCGTGCGATTATTACAATGTCTTCTGCATATCCCTGACAGCGTATACCGTTATCAGTTAGCAGTTGCTGAAGCTCATCCACCACTAGACTCCATAGGAGAGGGGATAAGACTCCTCCCTGCGGACAACCTTTGGTGGTTTTTATCTGTACAATGCCTTCACCTACTGAAGTCTCGGCTATGCTGGTGCGAAGAACGGAGTCTATCCACATACAGATTGGTCTCTGAACTTCTCGCTTTTCTAGTGCCCGACACACACTATTATGGTCAGTGTTGTCAAAGGCTCCTTCTATGTCTAGGAAAGCGCATATCACAGTTTCCCCCTGTTCAAAAGCACTCTTTATCTCCGTTGTCAGTTGGTACAGGGCTGTATCAGTGGACCTGCCTGCTCTGTACGCATGCTGATTTGGGTGCAACGGATATCTTTTCAGAGTGTTCGTCCTAATTTCATTGTCAACAATCTTCTCCATCGCTTTTAGGACGAAGGAGGTTAAACTTATGGGTCTGAAGGACTTTGCTAGAGAGTAGTCTTTTTTGCATACTTTAGGTATGAAAACAACCTTAGCCCTTCTCCACACCATTGGGACGTATGCCAGCGCTAAGCTGTCCGTCATAATTCTCTTTAGGTGCGGGACAATGCCTTCTACTTGCTGCAGAAAGATCGGATATATACCATCCACTCCTGGGGACTTGTATTTTTCAAAAGATCTTAGTGCCCATCTTACTGCATTGGTTGAAAAGAGATATCTAGCAAATCTCCAGTCAGATGGTCTTGGTCTACGTACTGTAGTTTCCGTAGTTTCCGTATCAGTGCCCAGTTCGTGTGGATGTGCATCCGGGAAGTGTGCAGCCAGTAGTGCTCTTGCTCTTTCCTCCTCGGTTGCCGTAAAGGCACCATCTGGGAGTTTGAACGACAACTTTGTTTCTCCCTGCTCCTTGGCCAGGGCTTTGTGAAGCCTCGCGGCTGCTGGAGTGGATGTAATCTCTGCGCAGAAGCTTCTGAAGCTTTCGCGTTTAGCCCTTCTTATTTCCTTGTTGTACGCAGTTAGATGTGTCGAATACTCCTCCCAGTGACCAGTGCGCTTGGCCTTGTTAAACAGCCTGCGCACTTCTTCCCTCATCTTTGATAGATCCGTAGACCACCATTTAGTCTTCCTGGGAGTGCCTTTGGGTAATCGACAGCTTTCGTGGAAGGCTTCTATCATTATGTGATTCAGCTCATTCACTCTGCCCTCTAACTCCATACAACTGGTGCCTCTGTTAACCCTGTTCATCGAGCCTAGGTTAGTCTCGATTACCTCATTAAATATAGCCCAGTCTATATGCCTGGGGTTCCTCTTAGGTGGTTTATTAGTAGTTTGTGCCCCTAGTTCGAAACGGATGATTCTATGGTCCGAGAGGGAGGGCTCACTGGAGACCCTCCATCCCGAGACCATATTATCAGCCAGGATATTGCCTAGGGTGATATCTAAAAGCTCCTGCCTGACTCTAGTTACAAACGTCGGAGTACGAACGACGTTAAATATACATAGATCATTGCTAATAATAAATTCTAATAGGGATTCACCTCGATTATTTGTATCGGAGCTGCCCCATTGTAAGCTGTGCGCATTGGTGTCACATCCTATTATTAGAGGAAGTCTTGCCTTCCTGCAATGCTCCACCAGTTTCTTTACATTTTCGGGGGGAACTTCCGGTGTATCGCCCGGGAAATAGGCTGACGCCAGGACGATGTCGAGGTTCCTGCCCTCCACCTCCATGCCCACTTGCACAGCAACCATGTCCTCATTTAGAAACTCTGTAATGCAGAAGTAATTAATCGCATTATTCAACACTACACATGTTCTAGGTCTGTCATGTGACAGATCCCAAATTACCTTGTTATTGCCTGCTTCCAGGCCCCTGATCTAAACCCAGGGCTCCTGCACCAGTGCAATGCCCAGATCATCCTCGTTGAACATGTTTGCTAGGACTGCTGATGCAGCCCTGGCGTGGTGTAGGTTAATCTGGGCCACACGTGTCCTCCTGGTTGCAGTTATCATTCTTCGCTCATCCGCTTCTCCTCCACCGAGGGTGCGGTGCCCTTTTCACTCCCGCCTCCCAGTTCCAGAAGTCGGAGGTCCTCCAGAACGAAGTTCGCCCTGCACATGCATTCAAAGGAGCCTTCGTCCACCGATAGGTTAAGACGAAGTCCCGAGTCCTCCACAGTGCTGCTTGTGAGGCCCCACATGTTGGTGTTCAGGCCCTCATTCTGCACTCGGAGCATCCCAAGGGCATACTCCGAGGTTCTGTCAGCACTCCTCGGGTTGGAATTACTCTGGTTAGCCAAGCCGCCGTTGCTTCGTCCTTGCAATCGACTAAAAGCATGCTTGGCCTGAACAGTACACCCCCGTGAAGGCGATTGGGTGCCCTCCCCCCTTAAACACCTCGTCCAAGATGGCGTCTTGGAGCCTTGTGAGGTCATCATGGCTGAGGCCTTCAAACGGGTAGTTGGTCGGTAGCACTGCTACACGGATGCCTCTAAGGGTGTGCGCATAGGTCCGTTGCTCCGCCTCCCGCGAAACCCCCGGCCCACGATTGACCTCATGGTCTCTCGCCCCTGACGATATGGCCAGGGAGAGAGTGGCCCGTTGCCTTTTTGTATTGGTCCTCTCTCCAGGCATTGACTGCCCGCTTCTCCGCTTTGCAGCAAGTGCGGTCTCCCTATAGTTTCCGTTTTCTTTGCTATGCCTGCTTCTACGATGCAGATCGTGTGTAGGCGGCTTGCTCGCGCTTGGCTTGGTTGTTGCCCCGCTCGTCCGCTTTTCAGCAGGTGCGGTCTTTGCCTGCCGGGCCTTACCTTCCTCCGGCCTGCTATCCCGCTCAAGAGCGGGAGCAGAGTTTGGGGAGTTGTAAGCCCAGCAGGCCTGTTTAATGCCAAGTCGCGGGCTTCGTCCGGGGTCATACCTGATTGTAGGCACCGCATATACCACTTGGCGGTAGCGCCACTCATCCCCAGCCTCCTTTTGTCACCCAAGCCGCCCGGTGAGCCCCTAGGGGGAAGCCCGGGCATTTTTGCCCTTCTCGCTTTCTTTTTGGTTTTCTTTTCATTTTCTGGGCTTTGGGTGACAGAAGGTTGCCCAGTGTGGAGCGCTCGCTCACCCGCCCCTACCGCTACTTGATTTAGGGGTAAACCTAATTGGTTGCGGTATGCGGTTAGGGTGTGCGAGCTTGCCCGTTCCTGAGGGGATGAGTGCCCCGGTTCGGTTGTTAGGGTTCCTCCATTAGGGTCTTCCGTGGTGCCATGTCCACCAGACCCTTGAGGTACCCTGTTTTTATTATTTTTTGTGTGCCCTGCACCCGTGATAATCGGGCTCGCTGCCTTGGCGCTAGCTGCTCTCCGCTCCGCTGCCCTGCGTGCCGCTTCGCTAGTGGACGGCTTGTCATCGTCATCCTCGTCCTCGCCCCTCTTGTGCTCCTCAAACAAGGACGCCTCTTCTGGTGTTAACGCCTCCAAGAAGCTTGGTATGTTCCTTGCCCTGTTTGTGTGCGGTATCCTCTGTCGTTTGTTCCTTTGTTGTTGCTGTATTTTCGTCAGTCTGTCTGGTCTGTTGTAAGGGTGGGAGCATGTCCTGGCGTAGCTGTTGCCGCTGTTGTTGCAGATCTTGCAGCCTTTGCCGCAGCTCTTGCTGTTGTTGTTGCAGTACCTGCTCCAACTGTTGTTGCATCTTCGGCTGGTGTTGAGGTTGCAGGTGTTGTGGCGAAATTTAGCCGTCTTCCTCTCCATCAACTGGTCAGCGGAAGGAGGAAAAATGCGGTAAGTCGTTAAACACTATTATTTACATATGTATAGATTCTCACCTTTTGTTTTAACGCCATCTTAGGGGAAATGATAAAAATTCGAATACTGAAAGTTTAAACTTTTTTTCGAAAACGTAAAAGTATGCAAAAAAAGAAAAATCACACTCCACAGGACGCTCATCGTTCCAGTCCTCATGCACGGCGCAGAAGCATGGACATTTTCAAAATCAGATGAGATGGCACTTGGAGTATTCGAGAGGAAAGTTCTTCGGAAAATTTATGGACCTTTGCGCGTTGGAGTGGGCGAGTATCGACGGAGATTTAACGATGAGCTGTACGAGCTTTACACAGACATCGATACTGTTCAGCGAATAAGGATCCAGCGGCTGCGTTGGGCAGGTCATGTTGTGAGAATGGATGAAGGCGCTCCGACGAAGAAAGTATTTCTATCGAAACCCGCTGAACGTAAAAGAAAAGGGAGACCTCCACTGCGTTGGGAAAATCAGGTGGACAGCGATGCTGCCTCCCTAGGTGTTCCCAAGTGGCGCCATGCTGCACGAAACAGAAGCAATTGGCACGCTCTGTTGGACTCGGCCAGAATCGTCTAGACGGTTAAGCGCCAATCAAGAAGAAGAAGAAAAGTATACATATTTATAATATATATTTATATATGGGACATTCCAGCCAAAAGAGGAAAACGACATAAAATTTAAGATGCTACTAATTATTCCTATTTATTCAGTTACCTGTAACTAAATGTGTATATTGTCCTTATCTGGTAACAGAAATATAGAAAAATATGTAAAAACGCTAAAAAAGTTTGGTCATGTTTGCATTGCTATATTAGTTATATTTTCATTTGTAAAAATTGGTCTGGTAACTTCAGGTATGACCCTACGAAACCAGATATTTATGGAAGTAAGGATTAAAGCTTAAATTAGTTATGCATTAACATTATTTCCATAATAGTAACAGTTTCGGTATTAATTTGGTCGATTATTGGTGCAGTAACAGTAAACAGCTGAACAGTGATCAAAGCCCAATAAAGGTGACCATAGCAATAGAGTCGCTCTTCTTCTTTTGGTTTTTTAGGTTGCGAAATTATCATATTTTGTATTAATGCTAATTGCGTGTTCTCTTTTGATTGCTACGACCATATTATTATTGGGTCATGACAGTGAACAACTGAAACAAACAATCGATCAGCTGGTTAGCGTTACTGCTGAAAACCAAAATTCATTTGGTTGTTACCGATAGCGTTACCTACTAGCGAATCACTAATCAAATACATTGTTTCGCATAAGGTTGGTTGATCAGCTGTTTTATAACGATACTGTTACTGCATAACTAATTTGAGCTTAAGAGGCTGTTCACCGTCTAAATACATTTTTTAAGTTAATAGGGTCATACTGTGGTTTCTAGACTATTTTTAAATGTGTCCCAGGAGTCACACGAGTCTGAACTCTAATGTATTATTCAGATGAATGCCGCACAAAGGAAAAGGAAACAGCGAGTTTTAAATAATTGTTTCGAGAGATGTTGAATTAGACTTGTTTTAAATAAATATTTAATCAGAACTTTGAAGTAAATATAAATATTATTTGAAAGAGTTTTTAGTGCTTAGCACGAAATTTTTATTTTAATTCAATTTTTAATTGTTGGGGTAAGTGGAAAAAAATTCAACAACTATTTACAGCGAAGGTTGAGTGTATAGCTATTTCACGAAAAACCATTTTCGATCATCAGCACTCTTTTCGGAAGTGGATGCACCGGGGTTTGAACCCGAGTCCATTCCAACTTCAGCCGCAATGACCCAACGGATAAACACACTCGGCCATTGAGATTCTGTGCAAGCTGTTGGTTTTTCGTGAAATAGCTATACACTCAACCTTCGCTGTAAATAGTTGTTGAATTTTTTTCCACTTACCCCAACAATTAAAAATTGAATTAAAATAAAAATTTCGTGCTAAGCACTAAAAACTCTTTCAAGTAAAATTGTTAACGTTGTTTGGTATATACATAAAATAAAATACCAACAACAATGTTCATTGCGAACTGCCTACAACAAAAAATTCAGCACGTTTGTGGAGAATATATGCAAAAGCATATACACACTAACGTTAATGTTGAAAATGAAAAAGGCAAAAGTGGGGAAAATCCAACAGCTTGCACAGAGTCTCAATGGCCGAGTGTGTTTATCCGTTGGGTCATTGCGGCTGAAGTTGGAATGGACTCGGGTTCAATCCCCGGTGCATCCACTTCCGAAAAGAGTGCTGATGATCGAAAATGGTTTTTCGTGAAATAGCTATACACTCAACCTTCGCTGTAAATAGTTGTTGAATTTTTTTCCACTTACCCCAACAATTAAAAATTGAATTAAAATAAAAATTTCGTGCTAAGCACTAAAAACTCTTTCAAGTAAAATTGTTAACGTTGTTTGGTATATACATAAAATAAAATACCAACAACAATGTTCATTGCGAACTGCCTACAACAAAAAATTCAGCACGTTTGTGGAGAATATATGCAAAAGCATATACACACTAACGTTAATGTTGAAAATGAAAAAGGCAAAAGTGGGGAAAATCCAACAGCTTGCACAGAGTCTCAATGGCCGAGTGTGTTTATCCGTTGGGTCATTGCGGCTGAAGTTGGAATGGACTCGGGTTCAATCCCCGGTGCATCCACTTCCGAAAAGAGTGCTGATGATCGAAAATGGTTTTTCGTGAAATAGCTATACACTCAACCTTCGCTGTAAATAGTTGTTGAATTTTTTTTCCACTTACCCCAACAATTAAAAATTGAATTAAAATAAAAATTTCGTGCTAAGCACTAAAAATCTTTCAAGTAAAATTGTTAACGTTGTTTGGTATATACATAAAATAAAATACCAACAACAATGTTCATTGCGAACTGCCTACAACAAAAAATTCAGCACGTTTGTGGAGAATATATGCAAAAGCATATACACACTAACGTTAATGTTGAAAATGAAAAAGGCAAAAGTGGGGAAAATCCAACAGCTTGCACAGAGTCTCAATGGCCGAGTGTGTTTATCCGTTGGGTCATTGCGGCTGAAGTTGGAATGGACTCGGGTTCAATCCCCGGTGCATCCACTTCCGAAAAGAGTGCTGATGATCGAAAATGGTTTTTCGTGAAATAGCTATACACTCAACCTTCGCTGTAAATAGTTGTTGAATTTTTTTTCCACTTACCCCAACAATTAAAAATTGAATTAAAATAAAAATTTCGTGCTAAGCACTAAAAACTCTTTCAAGTAAAATTGTTAACGTTGTTTGGTATATACATAAAATAAAATACCAACAACAATGTTCATTGCGAACTGCCTACAACAAAAAATTCAGCACGTTTGTGGAGAATATATGCAAAAGCTTATACACACTAACGTTAATGTTGAAAATGAAAAAGGCAAAAGTGGGGAAAATCCAACAGCTTGCACAGAGTCTCAATGGCCGAGTGTGTTTATCCGTTGGGTCATTGCGGCTGAAGTTGGAATGGACTCGGGTTCAATCCCCGGTGCATCCACTTCCGAAAAGAGTGCTGATGATCGAAAATGGTTTTTCGTGAAATAGCTATACACTCAACCTTCGCTGTAAATAGTTGTTGAATTTTTTTCCACTTACCCTATAAATATTATTTTGCATTCACTTAATTTTTTTTATTTAATTGGCTTGGTTTCAATTCTGCTGGGAGGAATTTATAAATAACTTGGTCAAAAAGGGCTAAAACAATAATAAAACTGATTTCAATAATCTAGTATATTACATATTTCGCACTTGTCCCAGGAGTCACAAGTTTAAATATTTGAAAATAGTTAATTCAATTTGAATATATAAAATATTTTTGTAGAATATGGTACTACGCAGTGTGTTTTTTCGACCATATACAAATTGTAGGTGAAAGTTGAATAGTTGAACTAAAATTCGTATTCGTGCTCATAACGGTGCAACAAAGGGATTTTTCGGTGTCCCAGGAGTCACACTCATTTACTGAGTAGTTACAAAGCTATTTGTTATTATTTAGCTAATCCTTTTAATGCATTTGTTGTATTGGATATTTATCGATGTCGATAAATATATTTCATAGCAATTTAAGTCCCGATGTCAGTTTTTTAATTCAAAGTTGACTAGGCTCTGGAGTCAAATGTCCCAGGAGTCACGATCGAATGTCCCATATATATAATAATATAATATACACATATATCTATATATCGACGACTGAGAATAAGATCGCCCTATTTCAAAAATTATTTCAAAAACGCCATATTTGAAAATTTTTTTCAATAAGATCCTCTTTCAGATTTTGCTTCAAGAACGCCCTATTTGAAAAATTATTTCAATAACGTCCTATTTCTGTAATAGGACGTTCCTATGTCTGAAATAGGACGTTATTGAAACAAATTCTGAAATAGGGCGTTCTTGAAGCAAAATCTGAAATAGGACGTTATTCAAATAATTTTTGGAATAGGGCGTTTTTGAAACAATTTTTGAAATAGGGCGATCGTATTCTCAGCCGTCTATATGTATATAAAAATCTCAAGTAACATTCTTTGTGCGGAATAAGCTTTTAAACCACTGAACCAATTTTAATAATATTTGGTAGTAACATGTAATTGTGTTTCGATTGAGTAGTAAAATAGTTTTTACTTAAATTTTGGGTCAAACAGCGTAAATTTATGTAAAAATGTGTAAAAAAAAAACAACCAAAATTAGCACAAAATTTGGCAAAGCAGATTCTGTTCATAAATCGCAGAATTTTAAAGTTGAGCTCACGGGAAAGAGCACTCAGCCGGCCATATTTCGTTGCAGCAGGTTCGAATCCTACAGCATCACATGTAAGTTAGCAGTAATTAGAGGGGCGCACGTGTAATTACGGCCTTTTTACTGTCTTGTAAATCCCACATCTTTTGAAACATTGGTTTTATAGATAATTTAACAAGGATTATGATCGTGTAATTCTAAATCCTTAATTGACTGGTATTCACGAGGTAAATCGGGCCCAAAAAATATACCTGCTTCCAATTAATGAAACTTTAAGGCAATGAAAATAATCTTATATAAAACAAATAGCCCGTTTCTTCAGCTTTCAAACGGTACCAAGATGAAGTCTCTACGATGTCTACAAGCCGAGATATTGGGGTTTGAATATGTACGTGATTTACCTAATTCATGAAAAAATCAAAACTTTGGCAGATCATATCTCCGAAAAAAAAATTTCAAAATTAAATCCCCGGGTACCTGTAAGCTTATTTTAGGTGGAGAACCCATAAGCCAAGTTTCAAGCAAATCGGAGCTGTAAGGATACAATAGGTGTCGACTTGTAAAAGAGAGACTCATATGCAAGATTTGGAAGTTCAATGAAAATATAGATATATGTAGGTTTATTCACTTAATCTCTTATAACATTGCCATTTTTCTATTGACAATAATCCGGAAAGTACCAAAATGTTCACTAAGAAATAGGCTATTGACTCAAAGTGTGAATCCAGGAGGATGTTTAACATTTCTTAAAAAAAATTAAAAAAAAGATGAATGTCGAAAAAAAAATGTTCATAGTAACTCCGTCAATTTAACGGCAATTTTAATTATTAATGCTTTGTTGGAAACGGTATTTCATCCTCTCAAACCGAAATTAAATAACGTAAAAATCGAGACGGCTATGGCGAAGATATTGACAGACTTAAGTAATCCTACTTTTTTGTCTTTGCTCAAAAACTGAAATTTCAAAATATCTCGAAAACTGTTCTACTTTTGAACCATCTGATTACATATTTAGAATCAGCAGAAAATTCTACATAGGAACCATGTATCAAATGTCGAGGATATTTTTTTGTCGGGTAGTGTAATTTCCAAATTTAATTTCATTTTCTAGTGCTTTTAGTGGCTTTCTCCATATATTTTTTGGTCCACTGTTGTAATATAACATAATCCTAGTCTCGTCACAGAATATAACATCTTCCCATTTGCGTGTTCCTGTGGGTATAATATGTAGGTAAGAAAAAATTTAGAACTTTTTTTGCTAATATCTATTGAAATAAAATTTAAGCTCCGCCTTCTCATTCGTGTTCCTGAGATCGAAACGGGGAAAATTTTCCAACAGTCTACCACGCGTTGAAAAAGTCATTGAGGGTTGTAGAGAGGTCCTCCTGATTCTAAATCCAAAAGTCCCGTCGAACGGAGATGTTTGTAAGTTGTAAAATTTACAAAACAAAACCACAGAACTGCGTACGATTACCGAGGAAAGGTACCTATAAAAACACGCACATATGCGTTTGTTGAAAACACGGCGTAGCCACGCCCATTTGCAAAATTTGTATAAACTATCCAACTAAGCATATAAATATTATTAGTGCAAACTTTCATTCCTTTATGACTTCTAGTTACAAAGATGTCACGTTACAAATTCTCAAAGGGTTTTCCAGAAATATCTTTGTTAAAAAGTAGGCGTGGTCATGAACCGATTTCGCTAAATTTTTGAACATGTATTACCACAGGTGATACAAGTTTATACACAAAGTTTCGTCATAATATCTCAATTATTTATCGAGTTATGAGCCCTGAAATCTCGTAGATTCCTTTTGTCTAAAAAGGGGCGATGCCACGCTCATTTTCCAAAATTTTTATGTTTTTTGTTTTTAGTCTATTTTGGTACTCATTCGACAACGAATTATCTTTATATTTGACAAAGATACGCTTAAAATGTTTTTATTAGGCTACTATAGTTCACATATTTAAAGGGGGCGTGTGTAAAGATCGATCGTGTTAATCTTACATGAATTAAAATTTGCATATACGCGAACGAAGTAGTAAAGGCATTGGTATCCGTATATTCCCTTTTCTATATTTCTGGGAAAAATGTAGTAATTGAACAGTACGAGAAAGTGCAACCCTGCTAATACGAAAATGTTCAAAAGGAAAGAAAAAAAATTAAATTCAAACGGCCATTTTTCATGGCGAAACCCAACAAACATTTAGGTTAGATATCGGTTTGAGAATGACTCGAGAACTAGCCCTTTTCTCAAATCTCTAATGTTAGAGGACGACTCGAGAAGCTGTCGAGAATCATAGCGATTTCAAACAAAATGGGACATAATTCTCAAATGGCGAAAATTATAATTTCCGAATTGAAATCCAATGTAGTTTCCTAATAAGATTCTAATGTGTTTAATCCGCAATAGAACCGGGAATAATAATAATAATAATAAACACAATATGAATTAGTTTTGTAAATATAGAATTCAATTGGTTTATTAAATATGTAGTATGAATTGTTTTATAGTATATATATGTATGGAAATATGTATACATATATCTTGCTCATGTAATGAGGCAAAGGCTTACTTACGTTAGCTGATGGTCGTGTAGTGTATTGTATAAAGAAAGCGACAATAAAGTGAAAGTCACTTTCTTGTACTAAATGTCACGTTAGGGTTGCCACAGAAGAAGTATGTTCAATCGGAAAAGAACATTAGGGCGGTTAGGAATTGAGTTTAGCCTACTGGCGTAAACATACCGGCCCCCTTGCGGCAACAACAGCAGGATACACCACTCTCTTCCATCAACCAGCGTAAGGGATTATGTGCATAGTTTTACATATATGTATTTACAAACTTTGAATTTATTTAAATATGATATACACAATGATGGGCACCACTACAAGCGAACAAGCAGATAACGTGAGCATGTAGTAGTGTGCTTAAAATTGAACAGTGAGGCAAAATTCAAAAATTTTTCGTAGCTTCGTGTGTTGATGAAAATTTAATTATATCAGATTTTATAGCATGAAAATAGAGTTTATATTATAAATATGTATGTTTGTACATAAAAATTTAATAAAAAATATATGTTGATTTATTTCGATTCACATTCGAATTAATTGCAATTTCAATATAAAAACATAAAAAATTAACCCATTTTCAAATTTAAAGAGTTGAAAAAAACATAAAAAATAATACTTCATTTGATTTCAAATGGCTCCACTTAACACTATTGGGAATTGCATAAAAAATATGTATTTCATACTTGAATGGGTTTTAGTGCTTAGTACGAAAAAAATTAAGAAACTAAGAAATACATTTTCAAATTTAGTGTTTAAAATAGCATTCACTCACATCGTATTGCGATTTCAATATAAAAGTATAATTTCGATAAATATTTTTTTTTCGTTTTTTGTTTTTCTTAATTATTTTTTTTTGTGTTTTGTTTTTTATAATTATTCATTTCAATTCACTAACGTCGAATAGCAATTTCAATATAAAATATTGACACTTGCATAAAAAAATTAAGAAAGTAAGAAATAAATTTTCAAATTTAGAGTTTAAAGTGGCATTCAAAATAATACTTCAGTAAAAGTATTAATTTCGATTCATCCACGTCGAATCGCCCAATCAAATTTTAAAATATTGAAAATCGCACAAAAAATAATACTTAATTTGAATATAGAAATATGGAAAATTGCATTGAAAAGGTAAAAACTACGAAAGATATTTTACAATATCGTCGTAATCAAATGCTGTGTCATTTAGTTTTATTCTGACTAGATCTTCTAAATGATCATCAGTAAGTCTATTACGTTGTGCATTTTTAATAAGCGCCATTGTGTAAAATGCTGATTCGCAAATATATGTTGTACCAAACATTGAAAATAATCTGTAAATTTCATTTTTTAAACGCGGATATTTATTTTCACTTAAATTCTTCCAAAAGTTGAGGTCAATTTCTAAAGGGAGTTCAATATCACATTGAAGCCTTCTTAATTCTTCTTGTAAATGGGGTTGTTGTTCTTCAACTTCACAAAGAAGTGGATTATCGTATAATTTTATTAATGGCTGAATGACAATGAAGTCAAGAAATCTGACCTCGAAATTGTGTTGCAGATCAGCGAAGGCATCGAGATATTGTGCAAGCTTCCTTTCCATTTGAAATTTTTCGCATATCTCCTTAGTAGCTTTAAAACTCCTTCAGAGAATTGGTTAACTAATAAATGAAGACGTTTCTTGAATATTTCCATGCCTTTTATAAAATCAAATATAAATTTATTTTTTCCTTGCATGGTTAAATTCCATTGAAAGAAAAGCAATGAAATATCGGAAAGTAAAGCCAAATTTAATAAAAAATCTGGGTTACTTAAATTGCCAACGATTTCTCTTGTGTCTGGGGAAGAATCATCTGCAAAAAAAGTGATAATGTCCCCCCTTAACTTAAAAATTCTTTCAAGGCATTTCGCTTTACTGAGCCATCGTACTTCGGAGTACAACAAGACGTCTTCAAATTCAGCATCGACCTCTTCCAAAAATGATCGAAATTTCCGATGAGTTAATGCGCTGTGCCCTCCACGAATTTTTTTTATAATTTTAATTGCAGTTTGCATTGTGTCATTTATTTTAAAGCTTTTAGCTAACAATTGTTGTTGGTGCAGCATGCAATGGAATATTGGCACATTAATGGCATTACGTATAAGATTACCAACAAATCCTTCTCTTTTTCCCGTCATAACAGGAGCACCGTCTGTGCAAACTGACGAAAGCTTGTTTTTGTTGGCAAAGGAGAACAACTGTCGCTCAACCACTTCATACAAATTTTTTCCCGTAGCGTGGCCGTGCAGTCCTCGCAAACACAACATCTCCTCTTTAATGTTAAGATCCTTATCTACCATTCTTATACAGACTATTAACTGAGATACGTCACTAATATCTGTACTCTCGTCCAAAGCAATGGAATAAAATTTAGAATCAACTATATTTTTTTGCAAATTTAAATATATAAATTTTGAAATGTCCGTAATGCGACGAGTAATTGTTCGGCGCGAAGAAGGTATGGTATTGACAATTTTCGCCATCTCTGCACCTTTTTGTCCAAAACATTTAAACAGCGCTACCGCGACTTCTTTAAAAAAATTACCATCATCCAATGGTCTCCCTTTTTTAGCCAATTCATGGCTCAGTACGATTGACGCTTTGAGATAAGCGTCTTTCGTATCACCCTCCCCAACGCTGACTTCTATGTTTTCCAAAATATCATCCTCCCCAACACTGACTTCTATGTTTCCCAAATAAGCAAGTTTGCATTCGTACAGTTTAATTACTCTGTCTTCAGTACTCAAATCGTTGATATTTCGATGAAATACCAAAAAATGCCGCTTTATATTAGATTCTCTAATACAGCTCAATTCTTTAGAGCAAATCAAGCATTGTGCCCTGTTAGATATTTAAAATAAAAAAATAATCAAATTCCCAACTAGTCTCAAACATTTTAAAAAAAATTTCATACATCAATCGCCCACTGTAGTTACGGATGAAAAAAAGGCATCAACCTGCTTCCATCACTGTTGAAGGCGAACTGAATGGTTTCCCCGCTGAAATAATTATGCTCTGCGTTTGTGTACGTATACAACTTTTTTACGCTCTTTGCACAATTTACATTCTCTGCCCATTCTTGGATATACATAAGATTTATAAATACATACGTGGTTACTTTCTGCACTCAATTGAATTAAATTGCGGAGACAGTTTACTCTATAACAGCTCCCAGCATGATGTGTACTGGGAGGCCAGATGGAGTTCGAGGTCCGCCGTTGCTGTTTGCATCTTCCTTCGTGTCTTCTCCATAGCCACGACCGTAGGTGCAAATGGAATTAGAGTGGAGTGGCAGGAAGGAAGTTGTGGGTTGGACGTAGTCCTTGTATTGGGTCGGAAGCGTTAACCGTGCCCCTGATCATAATGACGGAGCTGGCGGAAGCCTAAGTTCCGCTTCACTCGCAAATTTGTTTTGAGGCTTGTGAGGTCGGTAGCGCTGAAGCTCCCGATCTAATTGCCTCTCGTGGTTTAGAGGTGGACAGAAGCGCCAAGGCTCCTGTCTACCCGAAATATCCGAGGCTCCCGATATAATTTCCTCTCGTGGTCTAGGTGTGAACAGAAGCGTCGAGGCTCCTGTCTACCCGCAATATCCGATGCAGAAGGCTCGAATATGTATGTATGCATATAAATATAGGAAATGACAGGGAACCTGAATATTTGGTTGGTTGGGTGGCATATGTATTAATTTTACAAAACGGTTGTGGTAAATTCGTTGTTGTATAAATTTATGTTTATTTATGTTTTATTTGTAAATTTTTTGCGTAATGTGCGCAAAAACATTGACTCCCCCACGAAAAAGAAGAAAAAATTAATACGTGTACATGTTTGTATAACCAACTACCCTGCAAGAACTGTGCAGGTCATTTGACCGGTCATATGACCGGCAGGCATGACCAAAAGTTTTGGGATATTTCCTATCACATTCTTAAGGGCATCGGTAACTTTTGTGACCGTTTCATTCATCACGTTCCCGTATGTGTATTTTCAAATTCCATTCTATCCTTATCTATCTCATTGGTTTTGAACTTGGCTAGAACACATACGAGTGCAAATGTGTTGGTAATATTATATTTTTGTAATAGTGTTAGTACTTTCGTTCACACAATTCTAGCAGGGTACGAAGCGAACGTAATTCGCTTGCTAGTGTTAGTTGGGTATGCATTTTGGTGAATATATTCAAGTGTCTTGCGCCACGCTTTGGTGGATTGCGCAAACACTGAAAAATCCACCAACTATGTGCAGCGCCATCATTTGGCGAATAGCGCAAACGTAAATGGAATGCTGTATTACCATATATATAATACCTCTATATTGCCACTATTCAATTGTTTTGTTGGTCAAACTTCGCAGTAACGATATACTGTAAGAAAGGGAAGCAAGATTCCATGGGTGTCGTTAAACATTTCTTTTCAAAGACAAGGGGGACTACAGAAAAATTTGATACTATGAAATACATAGGTAGGTATTTTATTTAACAAAGATATGGGTATGAATATATGTACCTACATACATATGCATGAAAAAAAATGAATTTTCAAAGAGCGCTCATTGGACGCTCACGAGCGCATAAAATGAATTTCACCGCTGGCGCTCATTGAACGCTCGCGAATATTCTTTTGCATTCGTAAATTTGTGTGAGGCATTCTTCGTTTTTGAATGTACGTATGTATGAATTTATCGCCACCGCAGAAAACAAGAATAGTCGCTGTGTATAACCGCCTATCCTACGTTATGATATTATTGAAGTAAATGAGAATTAATTTTACAGAAGAGCATAAAACTCCTTCATTTCAAACTTATTTCTGCGTATAAACTTAAATTTAAATAGTTATGTATATCATTTTGTCCAAAGCAATGAATTACTATCCCCACTACAGTCTGGATTTCGACCGAACCATAGCTGCTCCACAGCTATGGTAAAAATACTTGACGACATTAGGATACACTTTGACAACAGTGAGTTAACACTTCTATGCCTCCTGGACTTCTCTAAGGCATTTGATATGGTAAACCATGATATTCTGTGTAAAAAACTTGAGTATTACTTTGGGTTTTCTAGCAATGCTCTACGGCTTATGAGGAGTTATCTGGAAGGTAGGCTTCAAAAAGTAAAATTAAAAGATTCCCAATCCAACTTTAAAGTTATATCCTCTGGTGTCCCACAGGGCTCTGTTCTAGGTCCCTGGGTCTAGGTCTAGGTTTTGTTTAGTCTCTTTGTCAACGATATTTTCTCGGTGTGCAAATATGCTAGTATGCATGCTTATGCTGATGATGTTCAGATGTATCTCTCTAGTCGTGTCGGTCTTGTTGAAGATTTGTGTGTCAAACTAAATAGTGATTTGTCTGCTATATCCCAATGGGCAAGTGAGAATTGTCTACATATTAATTCCTCAAAGTCTCTTGTTTTACCTATATATAATAGTGTAGTGCATGTTGATAACATTCCTGATTTGTGTATTGGTGAGAGTGCCCTAATGTTCACGAACAAGACGAAAAACCTAGGCTTCGTTATTAATTCGAAGTTGACCTGTTCTGATCATATTAATAGTGTTGTCAGTAAAGTGTACTATGTTCTACGTAGTCTGAAAATGTCTGCTGCTTTTACTTCTTTGGAAATTAGACACAAGTTAGCTTTACAACTAATAATGCCTCATATAACCTATTTCGAAATTGTTTACAGTAAGCTCGATTCCATTTCATGTCACAAGGTTAATGTTTTGTTCAATAATGTTACACGTTATGTATATGGTCTCAAAAAGTTTGACCATGTATCCTTATGGAAAAATAAGTTATTGGGATGCAGTATTATGGACTACATTAGTGCAAGAAATTGCATTTTCATATATAAATTATTAGAAGGAAAACTTCCCACATACTTGTATGAAAAGCTAACCGTTACCAGATCTATTAGATGTCATAACCTAATAGTCCCAAGATATACTTACCTGGCATCGTCGAGATTGTTTTTCATCAATGCTGTGAGGCTTTGGAATAACATACCAGAGTCTGTTAAGAAGAAGTTGAATAGAGGTAACTACAAAAATATTATTCAAAATTACTTTAAGTCGTTGTAAACGTGATTGCTATTTATTTATTGTTCTTATTATTGTTTTTCTCATCTCTGTAATTTTAATATATATAAATATTTTTCTTTATTTTTCCTTAATGTTAATTAATTAATTAATTACCATGTAACTTTTTATGCTATCATAATCCCATATCCAATTTAATTTAATGTAACTTATATTTGTCCCAATAATTAACTATTAGTTTTTAGCCTTAAGATATAATATTGTTAGTCAATTAATGTTTTATGTTGATGTACCATCAAAAGACCAATGTCTTCATGTTAAATAAATAGAAATTGAAATTGAAAGTATCAACTTCGTATAGAAGTAGGAACATATTGAATTATTGGCAAATTTTATTTTTGGCACAAGTGCCGCTTAGGCGGTTAGCAATTTCACTTAGGCGGTTATGAAATTTTAACGACGATATATATATTTTGACTTTATTTAACTTACGAAAATATAAATTATCTGCCTTATTTTTAGCATATAGGTATGCATACATAAGTTATTTGGTTGTGAACTACGTTGAAATAATAAATACATGTGTACAATTTTGTTTTCGAAAGATTGGCATTTCATTGTTTAATCTACTGCTTTGTGTTTTTATAACGACCATGAAAGTTTTATATGAAGGGAATAACGACCCCTTTTAGTCCCCCTTCTGTATTTTTTTGTAATGCTACTACAATTTTAGAAATGTGTGTGTGACATATATTCCCAACAAGCATTCCTGTAAGCGTTTTTGAAAATAAGTCAGCTTGCTACTACAAGTGTTTTGTAAGCATTTACATTCTTAAGCTTACTTTATATGTTTTCAAATAAATCTTTTGTAAACATTGAGAGCGCATGTTTATAAAACCGTTAATTTTAAAAGTGAAATGCAAGTGTTTGAAAAATAGCTTGAAGTAAGTTTACTAAAAGAAAAGTTAAATAAGCTTTTACAATATTAAGCTTATTTTAAGCTTTTTTAAATAAACCTATTGTATGTGTTGAATAGTTGACGTAAGAAAAATTTTCCTATTAATAAAAATTAAATAAAATACGTGTGGATGCTCAATAGTTAATAGCGGCGAGTCCAATATACCGCGCGAAAACTCATTAGGTGAGTATTCAGTTTAATTGCTAATGAATTTGTAACTTTTATTAATCTCTTTTTGTTTTTTATAGCATCCCAATCTCTCATTGACTGTGTCGTAGCAAAAGTTGAGGAAAAAAAAAACGCCGTTCTTTTACGGATACTAAAAGAAGCAACAGCGCTAAGGAGAGAAGTAGGTGAGCTTAGGAAAGTCATGTCTAGATGACTATTTTTATTAGAATTTGATGCAAAATCCGAATTTGCTAAGAACACTGTGGCTTATAATCAGTCCATAAAAATTGATCCACCCTAATATGTACTAACAGCATGCGTTTAAGAAAATTAGGTTTGTAACTTTGGTTTGCATATTTTAATATGTTTCAGAAAATGGATTTCAAAGCTGCATCCTCTTCTGCGGCAAAGCGAGCGTGGGGAAAAATAATGACGGATGCAATGGCTCAAAAATTTTCTTGGAGAGGGACCGAAACTAAAATTTGCGATCGCAGTCTAACTATTGGATTACCTATATGCCGTAAGTACATATATAAAATCACTCAATCTATTATATAAAAATGAATGTGTGTGTGTGTGTGTGTGTGTGTTATTTATAGACTCCCAAAGTAATCAACCGATCTTTATGAAATTTTCACAGTAGATTCATATGGTATATGGGCTGGTGATAGGGTATACAGACTTTCCGAAAAGTGGGAACTTCCCGGAATATAGGCCCAAATGTGGACCCAGAGTGACCCAGCAAGTCTTTGAGCAATATTGGTATCAAATGAAAGGTGCTGAGCAGGCCTTCAACATAGAGTTATTTTCATTGCGATGCCTAGGCCGGGCCCCGAGATATGGGTCAAAACGTGGACCCGGATGACCCCTGAATATTTCCGAGCAATATTGGTATCAAATGAAAGGTGCTGAGCAGGCCTTCAACATAGAGTTATTGTCATTGCGATGCCTAGGCCGGGTCCCGAGATATGGGTCAATACGTGGACCCGGATGACCCCAGAATATTTCCGAGCTATATTTTTTAGCAAATGAAATGTGTCGAGCAGGGCTTCAACATACAGATATTTTCATTGTTATTTTTTAAGTCGGTTTCTCAGAGATGGTTCAAGTAGTGGGCCCGGATGGTGATGAATGGTCCCGATAAAAGTAAAGGTAAAGGTAAAGGTAAAGGTAAAGGTAAAGGTAAAGTTAAAGGTAAAGGTAATGGTAAAGGTAAAGGTAATGGTAAAGGTAAAGGTAAAGGTAAAGGTAAAGGTAAAGGTAAAGGTAAAGGTAAATGTAAAGGTAAAGTTAAAGGTAAAGGTAAAGGTTAAGGTAAAGGTAAAGGTAAAGGTAAAGGTAAGGGTAAAGGTAAAGGTAAAGGTAAAGGTAAAGGTAAAGGTAAAGGTAAAGGTAAAGGTAAAGGTAAAGGTAAAGGTAAAGGTAAAGGTAAAGGTAAAGGTAAAGGTAAAGGTAAAGGTAAAGGTAAAGGTAAAGGTAAAGGTAAAGGTAAAGGTAAAGGTAAAGGTAAAGGTAAAGGTAAAGGCAAAGGTAAAGGTAAAGGTAAGGGTAAAGGTAAAGGTAAAGGTAAAGGTAAAGGTAAAGGTAAAGGTAAAGGTAAAGGTAAAGGTAAAGGTAAAGGTAAAGGTAAAGGTAAAGGTAAAGGTAAAGGTAAAGGTAAAGGTAAAGGTAAAGGTAAAGGTAAAGGTAAAGGTAAAGGTAAAGGTAAAACTAAATGAAAAAGAAAGAGAAAGGGAAATGTAGAGGGAAACCCTCATTATAACATACAAATTTTTTCGTCGCTGCGAAGCGGGACGGGTATCTGCTAGTAATAAACTATATATGTACATACAACTGCATACTATGGCGTATGAGCAAAATTTTGTGGTATTTTTACCTAAGTTTCAATAATAGATTCTATAAAATAAATATGTACCTAAGTTTCAATAATAGATTCTATAAATATGTACCTAAGTTTCAATAATAGATTCTATAAAATAAATATGTAATACAAAAAACTGTATGCCATGGCGTATGAATACCATTTTCAGATAAAAAGTTACTCATACGCCGTGACATACAGTTGTTTCGTATGTAATTTATTATTATATTTAGGTAACAAAACGGAGAAACTTATATACTTTGGTTGCATATACTTACATACGTATATACATATGTACGTACACACGTAATTCAATTTTTCTTAAATTCTTTTCAGAAACGTTTGTACATGAGAACGGTTGGAATGAAACAGATTATGTAGCTGCTTCAAAAGCATTTTTCCAATTTGCCAACAATCGTATGAAGTTAAAATCTGATACACGTGTTTTGTGTTTCATGTTTAATTTAGCTAATACATTTATGATTTTATTGTTGTACTATTTTTAATAAGTATGTAAATATTGTTTATGTATGTACAAATGTACATATGTGCTACCACGAGTTCAAAATATCGTCAAAATAAATTATTAAAAAACTGTTTATGACGTGCTTTGTTTTAATTTGGAAAAGGTTTAGATTGGTAAGCTCAAAAAAGCTTTATTTGGAACGTTTACAGTAAGCTTACATTCAAAAGCTTATTAAAAGTCTTTTTTAGAACATTTACAATAAGCTTACATTCGAAAGCTTGTAAAAGGTTTCATTCAAACATTTACAATTAGATTATATTTCTTTCTCTTAAATACTTTTTATAAATTTATATTCGAACATTTACAACCAAGGTCTAATTTCATTTATAACACGCTTACTTTGAAGTCTTTTGTAAACAAAAAACCAACATTTTGTAAGCTTAATGTTTATAATTATAAGCTTAAAAAAAACTTTATTTAAGCTAATTTTGCTTGCTGGGTTCACATATACGACTTTTGCTTGTGTTGACGCATGCGCACAAATTACATATGCAGTGGGAAACGAGTTCAGCGCGACCAGAACTGAAACACATTGAGTAGATAGGTTGTTAGCAATATAGAAGTATTACATATATGTGTATTACCTACCATGATCGGTATTGCCGCTTTTGCTTTTTAATTGAATACGTTTTTTTTTTTTTTTGTAAATAATATTAAGTTCGAGTTTCACGTGAAACTCGCCAAATGAAGAAAACCTTGTTAAAGCTATATGGATATGGTGAATTAAAATGTCGTGTAGATGTATTGACATTTCACGGCAAAATAAAAACATTCTATAGGCGAAATTTTACAACCGTGAACGGCGTAGCCGGCAATAGCTTTGTTTCTCTATCCACTAATTAACGTTAATAAACACTAATTTTTAGATTTGACATATAATTTGTGTTTCTTTGGTTTCTCTCCAGTAAAAGAGAGCGAACTGAACGAAATTTGAGAGAGCACTGAACGAAACTGGTGAGAGCGGCAATGATAGTTCTACTAACTTTTTTACTGGACAAATTTCCACTAGCAAGACGCTAGCAAGAAGAAGAAGAAATGTCAAATGTGGAAAAAGGAATTCAAATTTGTATTGGAAAATACAAAAGTAAATACATACGTAGTAAATCAAGTTATATAGCTATTTTTATTTAAAAAAAGGTTTAATATCGACACGGGAAGTTATTTATAATGTATGGATGCAGGCAAACTAGTCCTATATTGAAATATATATACATTAGACAGCGGCTCAAAACAAGAACCACTATGAGAGTGCATCTTCCGCCGGATCGGCTGTAATGGAAGAAGTAAGAAATTTTATTCTTACAATTCACTCTTTGCTATTAGACAAATTCATATTCATACATGCAGAGATTTTTAAGAACTGTAACAATGCTTATGGAGCCTATTGAAAGCGATGATGAGATTGAACAAGTAGCTGTAGAAAGTTTAAGGTCAGTCGACATCGGCTTGTTTCTAACCAATCGAAATACGAGGAATTGTTTACTTCAGTATATTGAAATTGTTGTTCCGAGCTATCCTCATAATTTTCGAATTTCCAGAAGCTTGCTTGAAAGCATTGAACCCCCTCGAGCGAGTATGTCAGTCGAAATTTGTTTTTCTAAGGCAATAGAACACTTAAAGGGATATATTAAAATCCATATTTTTCTTTTCTGATGATGATCTCAATTTTTTTCTTTCTTAAATTTTCGGGCGTGTCTTTTATCTTTTTTCATGCGCCAAACAATCATATCGTCGTTTAAACTGCATAACCGCTTAAGTGAAACTTTCATAACCGCCTATGCCAATATTAAGATTTCCAAAAATTTAACTCCTGGTGGTCTGCTCTATGGATTTATACCATAGATTTGGCCTTTGGAAAGCTCTATATTTCCTTCTAATGTTCTTTTCACCTCTGAAGTCGGAGAGTTGGGCGGTTATGAAAGTCTCACTTGGGCGGTTACGAAGTGTAAACGGTGATATGTCACTAACATTTGCTGATTCAAGATTCCTAATCTATTTTGCTAATATCTCTCACTGAGAGCAAATGTCACTTTACTCTCACAAATTTCGTTAAAAGAGATTAGCAAGAAATGTTAGTTAATGTTTTGCTGGAAAGTAAAGAAAAGAACCTAATACTGCTGATGATTGTAATTAGGTATGTATTGTCGCCACCTGTATGAATGCATTATAGCAAACGTCCAAACAAGGAGACAATAAGTTGAGAAACTCCTCGTTTGCGAGCGAGAAGGCGACGAAGAAAGGAAAGGGCTCCTAGTCGTCGGCGCTGTCATTCTTATCGCCAGCGACCAATAAGAGATTTCGACGAATGCCAAAAAAACATAATGAACAAAAGTTGAGCTAACAACGAGTTTATGTGTACAAAAGATGTGTGCACAAAAGATAATCGCACGGCAAAGTTGGTGTGTTTGGACACGGACATATGGATTTGAAAGCTCGCCAATTACCTTGAATGGTGAAATTTGTAAGAATTGCGAGCTTTCTGTCATTCTTAATGGATAGGCGAACCACACGGCTGCAACGCAAATTGTGTAGGTAAGTAAAATTGAATTTTATATATATTGTGATTAATTTTTTATTAATTTTAGGTAGCAAACGATCAATCAATGCAATCGGCAAAGTAGAATTGCCTAGAGAAAGTCATTCCTCCAGTTGTAGTGTACCAGGCTTCGAGAAATATTTTGTTGTTAGCCGCATAAGACAAAACCCATTAGCAATATTCGAAAGGATTTTTTACATGTATAGGTACATGTATATATTTGGTTTTGCTCAAACAACGACAACAATCATCCGGGAATAGAATGGCAATTTGGCAGATAATTTAGCAACCGCTTATACATAGTGATAATGCCGTGGCCGTGGTACACTCTTTGGTGGCACCTTCCATGCGGGCAATTATGCCCGTGTTCTTATTCTTGTCTAATGAAGCATTTACGGTATCAATACAAAAGGCGCAGGATATGCATACGTATCACCGTTTTGTAAGCAACCAAATGTAGCACCGGCGATTGGAAAGTCGGCGCATTGGTGAAAGTGGTTGTAAAGAAGGTGAAATATACCCACTCAAAGAAGCATACCCAATTCCCGATCCTGTCGTATAAAGCATTACGTATGAAGAACCAGTACAGAATAAGTGGAAGTCATTGAAGGCAACGATACACAATTTGTTCGCATTGGTCTATGTATATATTTGTTTGTGATACGCGTGAATGACGGCGACTATGAGACCAATTTTAAGACGAATTAGGATCTTGTTAGCTGCAAGCATCTACATATATAATGCGACTTAGGTGTCGGTGCGTCCATTGGAACATATACAATTTGAACGTTTTATACCTATCCATATAATACAAGTGGTTTTTCTATGCTGATTGGGGTTTGTTTTATTGTGTGTATTTTTATATTATACACCTAATAAGTTTAACAAATGAGTTAATCAATTATTGTGTATACAAATTAGCTACCTAATAAACGTCTGTAATTAATATATGTGCGTAAATGATTAACCTTGGTTAGTAGTAGGAGAATTTAAGCTGCATGTGTATGTATGCAGGGACAGGAACCACCCTGCAGTAAATTTGTTTCACTGCTGAATGATCATTAATGATTCCTTGTTGAATATTCATCACTGTCGTCACAACTGAGTACAATTTTTATTTTTTGTTTTTTTTTTTCTGAGGAAAGCAAACCATTTATATGAAAAATTCATCAGTCTTTATATGAAAGTATTCACTGATGCCTCCTCATCATGGGTGAATTTTATCAGTGATTCATTAAGGATTCATTGCGGATTTTTACTGCAGGGTACAGCTCTTAGATTTTTAAATTGTACGTATGGAATTCAATTGTTAATTAAACGGCGATGTTTCTCTTGTGACGTTTTTGATGTAAATGGGGTGTCTATATGTGAATGATTTTGTATTAATGTGTGCATATACGATGTTTGCCTTTCTTTCTAAAATTTGGCGTATTATTCGCACTCGAGACGATACGCGGTTTGGGGGCCTCGGAAGAAGGACTTTGCTTCAGATTTGAGACGGTTTCCAAAGTCTGAAATCTATGTGTTAGAAATTTGTCCATATCTTCCCATCTTGAAATCTCTCTCTTGTTTTCGACAGTTTGTTCCCACAGAGACAGAGTAAAATCGGGAAGCTTGGTGGAGCATAAGTATGTAATAATTGCATCCCAATTGGACATGTCAATTTGATGACATTGAAGCGCTGAGATGCAATTATTGATTTCGCGATGTAAATTTTTAATTGAGGTCCCGCATTCGGTTTCAACCATTGGTAAATTGAAAAGCGTTTGTAAATGCTTATTGACCAGGATACGTTTATTTTCGTATCGGTCCCTTAAATTTTTCCAGGCTGTAGAAAAGCCTTCATTTGTGAGTGGGCACATTCTCACTATTTCTTTTGCTTCCCCAGTGGTCTTTGTATTTAGATAAAATAATTTTTCAACTGGGGTAAGGCGTTTGTTGAGGATGTATATGGCCGTAAACATGTCCCGGAAGGACGGCCATGATACATAATCTCCTTGAACACGTCCATGTCGCATGGTGGCAAACAAATATTGTGTTCAAGACTGTCATCGTTGGAATTGGCTTCTGAAGCAAGTGTAGCGAGTTTGTCTGCTTCAGCAGAAATTGTAGCCATGCATTTAACGTATCTTGCGAAACAACCTTTATTTAACCTTTTAAGGGTTAATAACTCTTCCTTCGAGGTTTTTCGCGAAGTTAAGAGCGATAGTGGTCGCTGTGGTGCAGTGGGTAGAGTGCTCGCCTGCTATGCCAGAGGTCTCGGGTTCAAACCACGGTCCGAGCCAAACAAATTTTTCTAATTAGTAAAAATCCAATTATTGGGTTTTTTAAGAGCAGCGGTCACCTCTCGGCAGTGGGCGGCATACCCTCCGAGAGTATTTCTGCCATGAAAAAGCTTCTCACAAAAAATGCATTCGCCGTTCGGAGCCGGCATAAAACTGTAGGTCCACCCAATTAGTAGGAAAAACAAAAAGGAGCACACCTCGAATTGGGAGAGAAGCTCGGCCATAAAACTCGTCAGAGTTATAATAGCGCCATTGTATTATATTATTATATTATATTAAGAGCGATTCATGTGCCTGCTTGGTTGTTGACCAACGTGATTTTAGTTCCTCTTTATGAATCGCAAGAGTGTACTTTGTATGCTCCTCAACTGGAATACTTTGGTACTCTTCATAAAATTCCGTAATGGACTCTGTCAACCTAGTATAGTATTCCATTATGTATTTTTATTGTTGAAATTCTTTCCCTGTTTTTAAAAAATACAGATAGAAACCGCAAAGGATTTAATGTAAATTTTGAGTGCTCGTAAAGCAAAGGGATATTGAGGAGTTTTGTATTATTGTCGGACCCAGATAGAAATCTACTTGTAGACTTAATATGTCACACTGTAACCCAACAAACACTGAGGTTAGTTATCGATTTGAGAATGACTCGAGAACTAGCCTCATTCTCAAACCTCTAACGTTAGAGGACTACTCGAAAATCTATCGAGAATCATAGCGTTCTCAAACAAAAGGGTACCTAATTCTCAAATCGAGAAAATTATAATTCTCGAATCGAATTCTAATGTAGTTCTCTAATGAGATTCTAATCAGAATTTGCAAATACTTCCAATTGAAATGAAAAACAAAGCTTTGTCTCCGGCTCTGTTCAGAAACTCAGTTTGAAGCGCAACCCGCTTTTGTAGTGCAAGCAGAACGTTCATAAACGTAAATTTTGCATGAAGCGTCGCTCATCACAATCATCAAAAAAAAATAATTACTGCCGCTGTTGCGTTTCATGCAGCGTTTCGGAACATTGCCTCCTTTTACATGATTTTTTCATTGTTTAGATTTTATTAACGCAATATGTGCCTAAATTGCATATGATTATATATATTGACATGTATATGTTTACCACATTTATAAGAACTGAAATTTAAACAAAATTCTGTCTTATTATTTAAATTAAAGGTACTTCGTGTACTTTTTAATGGAAAACATTGTACGACGGTAATATTAACTTTACCATTTTTTAGTATCTAATTTCAATATATGTATGTATATTCAATATAACACAGAAATATTTTAGTAAATTTAATAAATACACATAAAAAATGACATTTTAAGCAAAATTCGAATGCTCAAATTGAAATTGAAATTAGCAATTGGCAAATGTCAGCTGACGCAGGGTCGCAATTAATTTCCTACACTTCATAGCAAATAAATATACATAGGTTTTGATGTAGCATATTTTTGAGGTCTGGCATAATTCTGTGCGCCTGTATTTTGTTGTTGTGTGTTGTAAAACTTTGCAATCCGTGCTACGTGCTGGGGTTATGCTATGGATAGCGAATACCCCTATTGAGAATTGATAAAAGGCGTGAGATTTGGCTCCTTCTCTAATCACTCGCTAATCGAATTCTAGTGTAGTTTTCAACCCTAGTTATCGATTTGAGAATATATCGAGAATTACACTAGTTATCTAAGGTAATCTCGACAAAATTTCTAACGTTAGAGACTGTGTTTGCTGGGAAGCTACAACGACTTACCACACCGACCCGTAAGGTTTTTGAATAATAATAAATTTTGTATTTTAAATATTGTACTTATTTTTCTCAGTGTATTTTTGTATAACAATTGGCAAAAGGAAAATTTGCAACCCTGTGTCTGTATGTATGTATATAAACACAAGAAAATAACCTAAAAGAGGGTTCAATATGTATGTGAAAACAAATAAAAAACTTAATAAGTTTTTTAATTAACCGATAAATAGTTTCACAATTGCCACCCAACAGTATGTATAAATGTTTACATATATTTTATGTATGTACATATAACGCAATTTTGGGCGAGTGAGCCAAAAAAATTGTGTTAAGAAAAATATGTATGTACATATGATGTACATATGTATGGGTATGACTGCCGTAGGTAGTCAGGCTTCAAATTTTGTTGTTGTTGTGTGAAACAAACGAAAATTATGTGCGTATGTTTGCACGAATGAAAATTAATAAATTTCTGACTCACTTGCGCCTGTATTAATTATTGCGAATTATTGTATGTACACTGAAAAAACAGTGAAGAAAGTAGCCACTTACCGATGTGTTTTTTGTTTAATTTGTATTTCATGTTTGGTGTTTTGGTTTGCTTCTGCTGTAGAATGTCCAATGTTGGATTTGGTTTAATGTATTCTGTTGGGTATGGCTTATGTGGCTTTGTTTATTGGTTTTGCTGTGGACTGTATATATGTATGTATATAGTAGGTGCTGTGGCCTGGTGATTCCTCGGATTCGTCACCGTTTCCTTAGAGGCGCGTAAGGACCATGTTTAAGCTTTGATGGGAGAGGGAAGGCGAGTTGCTTTTTTGGAGGGGATTGGAGTGGGTTTGGCTACGGGGAGGTGTAGTATCTTTTTTTTTTTGGGTAGAGTGGGGGTGGCTACGGGGAGGTGTAGCATCTTTTATGCCAGTGTGTACATATGTACGTGTGTATGTACATATGTGCATATATTGGATGTATATATGCACATACATACCACATTTACAACCCTTGAATGTATTCAGTTGGGGAGGAGCGTGATTGCGGCTCCAAGGTTGGGCGAGAGTGCCAACCTCTTTTTCGTTTGTGAAAAATCCCGAGTACGATTTGCTCCTTCATGCTATATAGCTCGAACAATGCATAAGACGGCTGAGAATTACCGCAGTTTTTCACAGCCGCATGCAAATGCACGAACGAAAGCTATACAGCATAAGTTGCATAAACATACTCGCCCCCCTAGACGGCTTAATCGTCTAGTAGTTATCCCATGAGGAGCCGGTTATCCGGCTCGAAGAACCATGTTTAATCCGCAATAGAACCGGGAATAATAATAATAATAAACACAATATGAATTAGTTTTGTAAATATAGAATTCAATTGGTTTATTAAATATGTAGTATGAATTGTTTTATAGTATATATATGTATGGAAATATGTATACATATATCTTGCTCATGTAATGAGGCAAAGGCTTACTTACGTTAGCTGATGGTCGTGTAGTGTCGTTGGCGGGATGAAAACGAATAATTGTATAAAGAAAGCGACAATAAAGTGAAAGTCACTTTCTTGTACTAAATGTCATGTTAGGGTTGCCACAGAAGAAGTATGTTCAATCGGAAAGGAACATTAGGGCGGTTAGGAATTGAGTTTAGCCTACTGGCGTAAACATAATGAGAATTCGCAAATACTTCTTTTTCTAATCAGTCTCCAATTTATTTATGGTGTAGTTTTCTACCTTCGCTTTGGGTTAGAGATAAGTTTGAGAATTACACTCTCTAACGTTAGAGATTGTGTTTGCGGATAAAACGCTGTGCCAATTCATACGTTTTGATTAATGCCTGGATGTTTTTGTTGTTGTTGTAGCGGTACTAAGCCCTGCATATCCGACGAGTTCTGCTCACAAATTGTCATCAATTTCACTTAACGGTAGGCAAAAGAATGTTGCAGCTTCTTTTGGGCTTGTCCAGGGGGACAATGGTGTTAAGTTGGTTGGTTTGAGGCGGCATGTAAAGAGGTGCTGTGTGTCATGCGGCGTCTCTCCACATGCCGGACATACGTTTAGGTATATCGATTCTGGCCCTGAAGGAATTAAACCTACTACAGAAGCCCGACCTTAATTGTGATAAGGTGACTCGGGTTTCTCTGGGCAACTCCAGTTCTTCTGCAGCTATTGGTGGTGATTGGTCTCTAATTATTATGAACGCGGGCGGGTTGAAACGAAAGTGGACACTGTTTCGTTGTGTATCTCCTTTAATGCCTGCCTGTATGTAGTGGGGTCTACACCTTTTCCAGTTTATGTTCAGAAAGTTACAATTGAAGTTCAGAAAATTACAATTGAAGTTCAGAATTTGCAATTGAAGTTCAGAATTTGCAATTGAAGTTCAGAAAATTACAATTGAAGTTCAGAATTTCCAATTGAAGTTCAGAAATTTACAACTGAATTTCAGAAAATTACAATTGAAGTTCAGAAAGTTAAAATTGAAGTTCAGAAAATTTCAATAGAAGTTCATTTGGAAATTCTGAACTTCAATTGTAATTTTCTGAAATTCAATTGTAACCTTCTGAACTTCAATTGGAAATTCTGAACTTCAATTGTAATTTTCTGAAATTCAATTGTAACTTTCTGAACTTCAAATGGAAATTCTGAACTTCAATTGTAACTTTCTGAACTTCAATTGGAAATTTTGAACTTCAATCTGTTATATTCATCTAACAAAACACGATTTTTACGCGCTCTGGCGTATGCTGTATGATAAGTACACCTTTTAAAATCGGAAAAAATTGCATGATCTGGTTACAACCCCTTTAATATAGATTTTGTATATAGTTAACACATAATAGGAGTATTCGCTATCCATAGCATAACCCTAGCACGTAGCACGGACTGCAAAGTTTTACAACGCACAACAACAAAATACAGGCGCACAGAAATATGCTAGACCTCAAAAATATGCTACACGAAAACCTATAAGGCCCTTGGCAACTTACAATCTGGATTGAGAGGAAGTGTATATGTGTGAGTGTCGGGTGATTGAGGCAAATATAAAAAATGTTTGATTTTCGTCGCCGCGAGCCGACCACAAGTACGTGTAGCTAGGGACACGAATTTCGATATGATACGATACCAAATCGATATTTTTTGCATTTGATACCGATACTTTTTACTCGATTCTTTTGCGACGATATTTTTTGGTATCGAGTACTTCAACCACGGTATCGAACAAATGAGTACATTCAGTGATGGAAAATTAAAATTGTTTCATATTTGTCCAAAAAATTATGCAACTCAAAATAGTGCCGAAAATCGGTCGAGTGTGCAGAAGTAACAAGCTGCTTCCTAAAGTGCCGAAAAATGCGCAAGCACTGGTATATATCGAAAAATAGGTCTGATCCACGTGCTGAAATAATTGCAGGTTTGGGCTACTTCGTAAGGTTTTTTGTATGAAGTTGTAAGGAGTTACCCAAATTTGTTTATTGATTTTCACATTAAACGAGGCGCACACTTACCACCGAAACTTGCTTAGAATTTGCAATTACCATGCGATAGAAATAATGATAACTGGAGATATAGGATTATATATTTGTCATTTTCATACGATAATTTGACGTTTGCAAAAAAAATCTTCATTTCAGCGAAAAAAATCGCCAATATATTTTTTATTTCTCATTTTACTAAAAACACGTTATAAACAAAAAAAAGGATCTGTTTTCCATTAATGCCCATATGACACTACGTGCAAGGGAGTAAGCTATGTTGGAAAAAACTAACGAAATACCATCTAGGCAGTTAAAAACCAATGAGCCAGCTTGTATCAGAGTTCTGCTTCGATCAGTTTGAAGTTCGGGTATAGCATACAACTCATTGTGTACGTACGTTTGATACCCGGCAAACCGTAAACGTACGAGCTACAGCTCGTTTGTATGCTTTCATACTAAACACAGCGATCGAACGGTTTGGTTTGAAACAAACATATGTACAGGTTGAACGATACGATCGCTGTATGATCGCACGAGTATACATATGTACATACTATAACGAACCGATCGATCAGTTGATCGATCGCGATCATTGCATGTTTATACGATCATTCGACTGTACGAAAAACTTAAAAGTGGTGTTTACAAAAAATCTAATAAAAGAAAAGGCCGTAGTGAAGTGTGGGAAGTTTTTTGTGAAATTGAAGACGAAAACGGGTGTCAAATTAATGAATTTGTACAATTCGGCCGTGTGCCAATCGGTAGAAAAAATGAAATTTTGACATAAGGGAGTAAAATTTTGAAAGTATTCGTGGTGGATTTGAAATACATACACATTTGTAAATACATACACATACAAGTACCTAACACAAATATTTAAATACAAAATAACATCAAATCGTTTCATGAATACATTTCTTCTGTTCCATTAATACTGCCATCAACAAATATATGCATTTTACGGTTTAAAATTGTATCGTTGCCCGTTTTCGCCCAAATGTGTATCTTTGTAACTGTCAAAATTTTCCTTCCGTTTGGCACAGCAAAATAGGTTTTTTTTTTCAATATGGCAAAAATTTTCTACCTCATTTTGCCATAGAGAAAAATGTTACCGATTGGCAAACAGCCTTCGAAAATAATTTTGATGCCATGCAGTGGTGGGAAAATCATAAAAATGAGTTTCCAACTCTTTATAATTTTGCCCTTAAAATATTATCCATTCCAGCTAGCAGTGCAGCAAGTGAGCGCACATTTTCCTGGTCCGATTTCACCCACTTTCAATACCAACCGTCCCAGTCTCGATACCAACTTGCATTCCAAATTTCATCAAAATATCTCAATTTTTGCGCGAGTTAGAGTGTTTACAGACGGACGGACAGACGGACGGATGGACGGACATGGCTCAATCGATTTCTCTTTTCACCCTGATCATTTTGATATATATAAGTCTATATCTCGATTATTTCATTCTGTTACAATCCACCGTTATGTGATTAAAACTATAATACTCTGTGTACTAGTACAGCTGAGTATAAAAAGTATTAATGAAAACAAGAATAAAGAAATGAAATAATGCCTAATTTGTATGCACGAATTTTTTCCTTTTATATAATAACTTCTAATTTTCTATTAAAAATGAAATAAAACAGTATTGATGAAAACAAGAATAAATAAATGAAATAATGCCTAATTTGTATGCACGAATTTTTTCCTTTTATATAATAGCTTTTCTAATTTTATATTAAAAATGAAATAAAAAAGTATCTACTAATGAAAATAAAACAAATTGATTTTTCATTTTATCGCTTTGAAAAGTTTTTAATCGTTTATTTAAACTTTTGATATGTAAAATAAAGCGGCTGATCCGCACTTATACAAAGATTACAGAAAATAAAGAATTGAAAATGCAAGAAAAACGGCTTTAAAACTAAATCCAGCATACATACATACATACATATATACATATGTATGTACATACATATATTTATAAGCCACACATATTAAAAATGTACATGATCGTACAGTGTACGATCAAACGATCATTTCTGTTTAAGTACAACTCATACACCGATCGATCAAACGATAATTTCTACTTATGTACTAATCATTGTTTTGTACATTTCTTTCCAACCAAATATTTGTTCGTTTGACATCGAACGTACAAAAGCTTTACTCGTATCGCTTATTCGGGTAAACATCATGTGTATGAGTTGCATTGCACTGTGTCAGATCGATGAGCCGAAAACCTTACTCGAAGCAGAACACTGGCTTGTATTTCGATAGGTTTTTTGACATTCGGCACTTTTTTCTGACAACTGTTTCATTTTAACAACTATAAAATAAATTATTTTTAAAATATAAAATATATGGAAATACAAATTTTAAATTTGCCTCTTGTAAGCTTCTGCATTGGCCGTAAGGGGAAAGAAGAAGTCCGGAAAAAAATCATACTGCGCAATGGCTTATCTTTATAACATGGATTGCACAGCTATTCTGCCACGTGAGTTTCATCATTTTTTTGTTTCGATAATTTAAATTCAAATTTCCAAAAAAATTCAATGATGGATACATATAATCTCAATGAAAATGAATTGTTAATGTTATTTCAGATGTTTATTTTTCAAAATACTAAATATTTTGCAAATATCTTTTTACAACTGTGATTGCATTAAACACACCTGTTGTTTTGTAAAAGCTGTTGGTTTGTAAAAATTTTTTCAAGAACTTAATAAACTTGTATAATTTTTTTAATCAGCTTGAACTATTCTTATGAGTTGGAAAAGGATTTACGTCAAAATCAAAACTTTGGAACCAGCTAAGGCATACTTTGCCATGGAATCAGAACTAACACAGCGATATGCGTATGCATCAGGATGTAGTTTTATTGCGTTTTTGGTAACTTTCTAGAAGACGGTGCAACTTTAAACCGTTTTAATAAATATCTTTTAAATGTGGAAAAATCTTTTATTTCCGCTTTCGAATTCATAATCTAGAGGTCAGAATGCGTCGATTGGTCCCTCTTTTAACTATTTTAAAGGAAATTTTAAGGTTGCACCTTCCAGAAAATTACCGCTTTCGATACCGATACTTTGAGTATCGAGTAGTGTAGTTTCGATATTATCGGGTTCGCGATTCTTTTTAACCGATATTTTAAATGAGTACCAGATCGATGCTTTTGATTCGATATCGTGTCCCTACGTGTAGCACGACGGCTTCCGATTGCACAAATAGCCTCTTCACATTGCATTTGAAATTACGTTGATTAGCCGAAATTACTTTCCGAAATCACGCGCATTCACACACGTTTTTGAGTAATTTCATTTAGTCGTGTTTCATTTACGCTGTTCCTGAGCCAAATAAAAATTTTTACATGAAAATATCATTAATAAAATACTCCCACCAAATAAAATTTTTTTGGCCGTAGTCATAGTCGTTCAATAAAATCGGTTTTAGTTAAAATCGGTATTAAATTTAGAACAGACCCCGGCAAAATTAAAACTGAGACTGGGTTAGTGAGAACAGAGAGATTTATGCAACAGTGGTGTAAGAACTAAGCATATGGGGTAAACGTACAAAATAGCAACGCTTTGAAAATAAAATAAATATTTGAATAATAATAAAAAATGTATTACTAAGGAATTTTTAACTTGAAAAAATGTTTTATAAATTAATTTGGATTCACCAATGTAAAATATTGGAAATTCCAATAATAAAAAAAATATCTATAAGGAGTTTTTAGTGTAAAAAATATACATTAAAAATTCATTTGAAGAATATTCATTCAGAAATAGTTGAGAGGTGTTATCATTTACGAAATTTTTTCAAAAGTACATAACTAAACTTGTTAAGGTATGCAAGGATGGGGCGTATATTATAACTGAAGATTTAGTAGAACCTTTAAGAATACAGCAAATTTTATTATATGAATTGAAAAATAAAGCATTGCAATTTTGCAACTTGAAAATTTTGTTGCAGTAGAAAATGATTTATTATTCATGATCATACATACGCAATGACACACCACTGTAGACGACACACTGTCGCATAAACAAACAAAGCAACGCAGCCAGTGCTTGTGTTGCTTCTTCGCTGTCTAAACAACGACTGAATCACAGAGCGTAAGCCTATGTGTGTTATACTCATTAACTCACGTGAGTCGATTTGCCGGGCCTTGATTTAGAACGACGTTTAAAAGAGTGGTATGTCATAGACCAGTTAGAACAAGGTTTTTGCTAAAATGAAATGGAACAGGGTTACCCATATAAAATACTAAGAATCACTTTGTAATTTTAAGAAATTTAAGTGTTTTAAAAGTTCACCCTGTTTCAACTTTTAAATTGAAAAGAAAAAAGTAAGCGCATCTACATACATATCTATTCGACATTTTGATATTTACATATTTTATGTTAATCGTATATATAAAATACGCTAAAAAACAACTAAAAGTGAGTTAAATTTTGAGATAAAACTACACACTTCATATAAATCAAAATGAACTTGGGAACAAAAAGATCTCGTGTACCGAACTGGAGCGCAGGGGAAAAATCTTGTCTGCGGGAAAGCATTGAGTGCCACCTGATGAGCATTTCGACCTAAAAATCGTAATGTAGTCAGAACTTGCAATCTGGGTGAGATTGAAAGTCCCCTATTACTGACAGGCTCTAAAATATCTATAATATATTCCACTGTGGCCTTATAAAAGCAATATTCCTCTTCCTCCATTTGGAAGGGATCATATCGGCTTCTATATACCTTTGCTCTCCGTTCCGGGGTAGCATACCCCCTTATTATGAATTGTCATACGATAGCTATAATGGCAAAATCTTGAAAAATTCTGCTATTTCCAAACATATTTATTAAAATGTCTTCTTTATACGTTTTATTTATTTATTTTTTATTGTATTCATGTACTCCCTTTCTATTTTTATAGTTTTCATGACGAATGCCCAGCTTAGAACAATATTTTAAGATTTTAAAATGACATTCACCTCATTTTAAAGTTAGAACGCTGTTTTAGTGATAAAACTGATTTTAAGTCGACTATGACAGAGATAAAATGACGTTTATGCTAGCATCATTCTAAGTGTGTTAAAACACTTTTAAATCGACTATGACTACGGCCCTTTATAATTAAAGAATCGCTAATGCAATATACAATGAGAATATATCTAAGAAACCGTCCCGAACAAACGAGTAGGAGTTTGTGGGACTTCTGCTCGACCTTGGACAAATTGAGCATTACCCCAGCCTTTGGCAAAACCCATATATATATATATAAGATACGTTTACATGCCTTCCCGCCATTAGGGACGGGTGTTGCTGTCCTTAACAAGACATTTCCATTTCCTGCCGTCATAAGAGACGGATTTTTTATCGTTCGCAAGAGAACGTCTCGTGTATTGATTCGTCTGAAGGGACGTGTGTTCGACGTTCATGAGGGAACGTCATATATATATATGGTAATTATCTACTTTACGGTGCATCGACTAAAACTGCTCCTATTTTTGCAAATGGGTACCAATCGACGTGTTTAGTAGAGGTCGGAAACTATCGATAGTCAGCACCATCGATAGTGTACGATAGTTTTTTGCAAACTATCGATAGTTGACGATAGTTTCGGGTGATTTGGGAGTCTACGGCTACGCTCACACTGTAACCGCCTTTTGCCGTCCGGCAGCAAACACATCCACAAACACATCTGTTTTAAATGAGCTAACCCGATTTCACCCGAATGTAAACAAACTGTGCCCACCTGTCCTGGTCTTATTCTTACCAATACATGAAAGTAATAGAAGATGATCCAATAAAACTTTTTTCAGTACATTGTTTTGTTTTATTTATTTATTAGCCATTTATTCTTGTTCAAAAAAATTAATATATTAACCAGAGGCCATAACAATTATAACAAATAAATATAAAAACAAGTAAGGAAGCCTAAGTTCGAGTGGAATCGAACATTAGATACTCAGCTGTATGCTTTCATTTTTTGTTTGCGTTTGATGAAAACACGGTGTATTTTATATAAAGCGAGTGCTGCATAAAGTAGGCGTAGCCACGCCCATTTTCAAAATTTTTATCAGTCATCCAACTAAGCATATGAATATTATTCTTTGTGCAAAATTTCATTCCTTTATGACTTCTAATTACAAAGATGTCACGTTACAAATTCCCAAAGGGTGTTCCAGAAATATCTTTGTTAAAAAGTAGGCGTGGTCATAAACCGATTTCAATAAATTTTTGCGTGTCTATTAACACAAGTTATAAAAGTGTATAAACCAAGTTTCGTCTTAATGTCTCAATTATTTGTCGAGTTATGGGCTCCGAAATTTCGTATATTCCTTTGTCTAAAAGGAGGCGGTGCCACGCCCATTTTCCAAATTTTTCTATTTTTTGTTTCCGGTCTATTGTGGAACTCATGCCACAAAATTTGAATGAATTATCTTTATATTTGACAAAGATATCGCTTAAAATATTTTTATTAGGCCCCTTTATAGTTCCCATATATAAAAGTGGGCGTGGTCGTCAACCGATTTCGCTAAAATTTTCAACATGTATTACCAGAAGTAATAAAAGTGTATACACCAAGTTTCGTCTAATATATCGATTATTTGTCGAGTTATGGGCTCCGAAATCTCGTATATTCCTGCTTCTAAAAGGAGGCGGTGCCACGCCCATTTTGCAAAATTTTTATATTTTTTGTTTTATGTCCATAGTTGGACACCTTCCATAAAATTTCAATGATATATCTTTATATTTGACAGAGATATCGCTTAAAATGTTTTTATTAGGCCACTTTATAATACACATATATAAAAGTGGGCGTGGTCGTCAACCGATTTAGGAAATTTTTTGTCGAAACATTTGCCTAAGTAAGTATATCACGCGTACCGAATTTCATCGATATATCTTTAACGGTTTCTGAGTTATAACTCATAAAACTTGAAATGTTTGCCCCTTAATAAGTGGGAGTGGCACCGCCCATTTTCCAAAATTTTTGTGTTTTTTGTTTTATGTCCATAGTTGTACCCATGCGACAAAATTTCAATGATATATCTTTATATTTGACAGAGATATGGCCTAAAATGTTTTTATTAGGTCACTTTATAATATACATATATAAAAGTGGGCGTGGCCGTCAACCGATTTTAACTATTTTCCGTACGAACGTTTGCCTAAGTAAGTATATCACGCGTACCAAATTTGATCGATATATCTTCAATGGTTTCTGAGTTATGACATATAAAACTTTCAAGGTTTGACCCTTAATAAGTGGGCGTGGCACCGCCCATTTTCCAAAATTTCATAAAATTTCTTCCTAGGGGCCTGAGCTCAACACGTGGGTAAAATTTCATCGCTCTAGCTATATTAGTGACTGAGATACCAAATTTCCAATTTTTTCTATATAGGAAAAGTGGGCGTGGTCATGGTCCGATTTCGCCCATTTTCAATACCAACCGTCCCAGTCTCGATAGCAACTTGCATTTCAAATTTCATCGAAATATCTCAATTTTTGCACGAGTTAGAGTGTTTACAGACGGACGGACAGACGGACGGACGGACATGGCTCAATCGATTTCTCTTTTCACCCTGATCATTTTGATATATATAAGTCTATATCTATCTCGATTATTTCATTCTGTTACAATCCACCGTTATGTGATTAAAACTATAATACTCTGTGTACTAGTACAGCTGAGTATAATCACTTGATAACAATTATTGAGGAATGGAAGAATTTTTCCATCATCAATAACAATTACTCAAAGATCGATATTTTTTAGATCATCCCACAATTGTTATGAGCAATTTATATTTTTTCGATCTTCCATAACAATTACTGGATGATGGATATTTTTTTGATCAGTTCATAATTAATTAAGACTCGACCAAATGATAGCCCTAGCCAAGCGCTTTCATTTCACACCCATTTTGCGGTGACTTATACAGGGGCGTAGAGGAGCTCTCACAGATCCCAAATCTAAAAACCAAACTTGCCGGAGGCTTATGATTTCCAAGATAGGTACAATTTTAGACGAGTCCCCCACGACTAGAAAAAAACGATTTTTTAGGGGGGTAGGGGGCCCAGATCACAAAGCTGAAGCCCCCACCTACCGAAGGCTTATAGTTCCCGAGATATTTGCTGTTAAAGTTCCCATACAAATTTCACCACACATGCAGTTTAGCGAAAATTTCGCAAAAGAATACTTGTCTGCGTTGGCGGCCTTCGGCCGCGCTTTTAATGAATAACCCTGGGCTACGCCACCTGTTCGGACGTGTGACCCAACCGTGGCTACCGCCACGGTGATGTCCTTCTGCGTAGTATTTTCACAACTTTAAGAAGGAATATCTCGGGAACTATAAGCCTCCGGCAAGTTTGGTTTTCAGTTTTGGGATCTGTGAGAGCCCCAGGGCGTGCTGGAATAATGAAAAGCCGTCCCAAAACCAAAGTAAACAAAAGGCGCTAATTTTAGGACTGTGACGCGTAGTGTTGCCACCAATATTTACTACTAATCAATATTAACCTGCCTTCACACTAAGCTCTTTTTATATGAATGGTGAAAAGAGGTGAGTTTCCGATATATCGCAATATCTATACCGGCTTTGAGGTTAGTTGTAATGAGCAAATTCTAACTCAATATAATCAAATATATAGTGTTATAAAGTTTATATACCTGCGGCGCTTTTTTCTGGATATTACTCCATTATTAAAAAAAAAATTTGGAATGAAAAATCGCTGAAGGGTGTACAACGCAGAAGGACATCACCGTGGCGGTAGCCACGGTTATGGTACACGTCCGGACTTCGATGGCGTAGCCCAGGGTTATTTTTTATAAGCGCGGCCAAAGGCCGCCAACGCAGAAAAGTGTTCTGCGCAAAAGCACATTTTTTGAAAAAGTGCAATCTTTAAAACAGATTGAGAAAGTGTTTTTAAGCAGGGACCGTAACGATTATCATTTTTTTATGTGAATTTAAATGAGCTATTGGCCATTTTTTTTAATGAAGAAAAATTGAAAAAATTTTTTGGTAGTTGTTAAGTTTTATTAAAAAAAAATCATTTTTAATCGTTATAATTTGATTTTTATTTTTTCGATGAAATTTGCTCGATATTATATGATTTTTATTTCTTCGATCAAAAATAATTGTTATTACTGGATTTAAATTTTTCCTATGAAACTTGATCGATATTTTATGATTTTTATTTTTTCAATCAAAAATAATTTTTATTATTGGATTTAAATTTTTCCGATCATAATAAACTCTAAAAACTTGTTTTTTTTTTGCAAATTTTGTTCTCAAATAGAACTGCGCCAATGTTGGCACAATCGTCAACTTCCATCAAGCCATCAAATATAGGATTCACTAACGTTTGAAAAAGTTTACTATGATCGGAGAATAAATAAAAAAATATTGATTAAAGTTGATCGGAAAAATTTAAATCCAATTATAACAATTATTTTTGATCGAAAAAATAAAAATCAAAATATCGATCAAGTTTCATCGGAAAAATTTAAATCCAATAATAAAAATTATTTTTGATCGAAAAAATAAAAATCGTAAATAATGGTTATTTAAAAATTTAAAAAATAAAAATCTTTAGAATAAAGATGAGCTCATATTTGGATAGAATGTGCTAAAATCATTGTATCGGCATACTTGCATTTTATTGTTAATCGGTCCCTGTTTTTAAGTGATCAATGAAGGATAGCTGAAGTTAACAGTTAGTTTTGTTTTCTTTCCAAGCTCTAAAGTTTTGTAGAGCAATTCAAATGCAACTCTGTGCTGCTACTGTCCGCTATATTCACCTAAATGGGTTCCGTCATTTTTTCTTTTTCACCTAACCTTGCCTACAGGTCTACAGTGGTGGCAACGCTACTCATTTAGACAGTTCAATAATCGGTCGGAAAAAGTGAAAAAAGGCAAATTGTTTACTTCGATTTTATTAAAATATAGTATTGAATTGTACCTCAGTGAAATATTTATATGTGCACTTCATTAATTCAATTTATCTCTCTAATTTAAGACTCTATTTAGTTATCTTTGGGCATGTAAATATTATATTACATATTTGGTAATTCGTTTATATATAATGATTAGTTTTAATCCGCTGATAATGTATACGGTATATAAAAACTTGTGGTATATGCCACCTTTCTTAGGAAAAATTTATATGTGCAAAACGCATTTTCCCTGCTTCAAATGTCAATAAGTAAGATAAAATAACTTTATTCATACAAATCGCAATTGAAGCAAATATAAATTTTTTTGCAAACGGATATTGAGTGATTTCCAACTTTTAGAAAAAATGCCACGCGGATCCACCTTGATAGAAACAGAGCGCGGTTTTATAATTGGACAAAGGGATGGTGGTGTGCATTGGTCGAAATTGCAACGAAATTGGGACGCCATAGAAATACGATTACTAATTTCCTAAAAAACCCGGAAAAATATGGGACTACCAAACGCAGTGGCAGAAAATCAGACATTGATGAACGTTGTAAGCGAACAATTCGGCGTCTAGCTGTTGAAAAAGGTATGAGTTGCAGTGAAATTCAAGCCCATCTTAATCTTAAGGTAACAAGGAGACGATTCCACCAAATATTATCCCAAAACAAAAATGTCACATATACTGCGCGAGTATCTCAACCTATGCTTTTAAAAAGACATATGACATCCCGTTTTGCCTTCGCCGATAAATATACATAAGTTCTGGGATACAGAGTTCCAAAAAGTTATATTCAGCGATGAGAAAAAGTTCAATTTGGATGGTCCCGATGGCTGTCAAAAATATTGGCGCGACTTAAGACACCCGAGGCAGAATCGTCTTAAGCGAAACCATGGTGGCGGCTCGTTAATGGTTTGGGGGGCTTTTAGGTATACTGGAAAATCTCCACTCTGTTTCATCCCATGCAAAACCAATTCCCAAATGTACATTGAGTTATTGGACAATGTCCTTATTCAATTTGCTGAAGAAGTTTATGGAAATGAGTGAATATTTCAACAGGACAACGCCCCAATCCACACCGCTCGTACAACAAAATATTTTTTATCGTCCAGAAACATCCCTTTGTTGGTTTGGCCAGCCATCAGTCCTGACCTCAACCCCATTGAGGACCTGTGGGGAATACTCTCGGCTAAGGTTTATAAGAATGGTAGACAGTTTCAGACCATGAAGCAGCTTAAAGAAACGTTGGTAAAGGAATGGGACGAAATAAGCATCCAAACCTTACAAAAATTGGTAGAGTCCATGCCAAGGAGATTGACCCAGGTTCAGTTGAAGAAAGGGAAGCATATAAATTATTAGAATTTATAAAATATTGTTATCTAGCCACATACATGTTAAAAATCCTTTGACGCACATATAATTTTTTCCTAAGGGAAAATTAAATAAAAATTAAACCAAAATCACCAGTAAATAAAGACAAATTGATTTGCTATTGTATTAGTTCATATCTAGTCATATATGTAAAAAATAATAGGTGTGCTCGCGTACTTTTTCCAGCAGCTTTTCTCTGTTTGCCTCTATCACTCTCTATCTCGCCAAATATCATTCTTCCTCTCACAAGAGAAAAATATCCAAAAAAGTAAAAAAATGCAAATCTATTCAAATCTTGCAGGAAAGATGAACAGCTGATCAAATTAAAATTATGGGAATTAACAAAATATATACAAATCCTATATTTACAAAAATTTATACGAAATTTGTATTACTTTAGCTTAGTTTCAGCTGTAGATTATGCCCTGCATTGTATTTTACTAATAAAGAAACATGTATGTATGTATATAAATGCGGAGCTGCGGCTGCCTGCTGGCATTGCATATTGACATACATACATACATACATATAAGTTAGCAGAGGGTAACCGGCGGACTTCCTACATTAAGCAACAAACATACAATGCTGCTGTTATCATTCGACATTTAGCTCAAGTACAGATGCAGACATAATCAAATGTTATTTATTTACATCTTTCATAATTAATTCGTCCATATTTCGTTGGCTTCGTGAGCAAATGTGCTAAGTCCATTTCTGGTAACTTTTCAGGAGAGACAAAAAACCTCCTAACTTGTTTTGTTGTTACTATTTTAAAAATCTGAAAATGCAGTTTTCTTCCTCAGATGGTGGTGCTAAAATACCAGTTATCGGCACATTTTAATATAAAGCTTGTACAAAGTTATGAGCTTCTTTAGGACTTAGCACATTTGCTTTCTATGATTTTGTTTTTTTAGGAGGACTTAGCACATTTTCTCACAAATTATTATACTCAACTGTACGTAGTAAAATTGAAATATTTTGATGAAATTTGGTACAGAGGTTCCTAACTAGACAGGAAAGGTTGGTATTGAAAATAGACGAAATTGGATGATAACCACGCCCACTTTCCCTATATAGTATATATCGAAAAACACGCAAAAAGTGATAATGGATGAAATTCCATCCATGCAATGAGCTTACGCCGTTATAAAGAAATAAATTGAAATTCTCGAAAATGGGCGGTGCCACACCCACTTATGAAAGGATAAATTCTAAAAGTGTTATAAGTCATCAATAACTCAGAAACGGTAGTAGATATATAGTTGCAATTTGGAAAGCGTGATTTACTTGCTAAGGCACACGATTGGAAGAAAAATTGTCCAAATCGGTGGACGACCATGCCCACTTTTATATATCGGAACTATAAAGTGGCCTAATAAAAACATTTTAAGCGACGCCTTTGTCAAATATGAAGATAATTCATTGAAAGTTTGCGGCATAAGTCCAACTATGGACAAAACAGAAACCATACATATTTTTGAAAACGGGCGTGGCATCGTGAATCTAAGAGATTTCGGAACCCGTAATTCGACATATGTATAATTGAGATATTACGGCGGAACTTGGTGTAGGTACATATGTAATTTTATAATTTTGCACTAACAAGAATATTTTAGGCTGGGTCTGATGACAGATAACACTGTTGATAATGGGTGTGGCCACGCCCACATTATGCTGTACCCTCTCTATAGAAAATATAATAAAATGTAAAAATGTATAATAAAAATGTAAAAAGTACCGCAAACTAGTTTGCATATCAAATTGGTGGGAAAGCTAGCCACTCCCGCAAATTATTAACGTTTGCAGTCCCAAGCCTTAATAAGCAAGCAATGTAGTAATAATTCCATATCATTCTACAAAACAAATTAAAAAAAATTAATAATTACTTATTTTCACCTGGACTTAGCACGTAGATTTTTGAAAAAAAAATTTTTTTATGGACTTAGCACATTTGCTTAACACTGCATTACACCATGAAAAACAAACATTATGGTAACTTCTTTTTGGCAGACGATGTATTTTTAGTTGTACTATCTTACTGCATTAAAATCTCAATTTTGAAAAAAATTGGACTTAGCACATTTGCTCACGAAGCCAACGATTTCACTTTTTTAATTTTGAATTTCAATTTTGCAATTTTCGCAAATTACAAACATATGTTTTTTCATCAGCTGTTTTGCTGCTGGACAAATGTGATGGAAAAAATTTGTCCTGCAGAATTTTGCAGCCTCTCACAAAAATAAACGTCACTTTGCTCTCTCATTTCCATCACTTCTGCAATTTTTTTGCGTAAAAAAATGGAAAAAGCGGATATTTGTTGCAAAATTGTAATAAATTGCAACAAATTGCTGTACGCGAATACAACTAATATTTAAAAAGATATAACTTTAGTTTTTTCTAATTTTTATAAAATATTCCATGCACATACAGTCATGTGAAAAATAATAGGGACACTTGCTTTGAAATATTTCAAAGATCGATTCTGCTTCAATTTCTAAACAGTGGTCAAAACTTATACATTAATTTCTTGCTAAGATGTCGCCGAAGTAAGGAACAGTTATTTAATTGGCCATTTTTTGGGTCGCTTTATAATGGCTGATGATTTTGTGGAGTGAGTTCGTTTCAGCTTGTGAAAAATAATAGGGACACCAAACTTCAATTAAAATTTTTGTTCGAAAGGGTGGAGATTTTTATAGATAATAAAAAACTAAATCACTGACTATCAAATAAAGTTTTATAATATAATAGGTTTTTAACCCTATAATACCATCAGGGACTCAGAATGGGTCGAGGAGACCCCTGCTCTATTCATCTTATAGCAAAAAGAAAAAATCTCCAAAATAAGTTTTTTTTTGTGCGGGGAAATTGACGAAATGTGAAATTGCTTTGAAATAATGTTGGAAAATGCTGTAAAATATAACCCAAAAGTATAAACACGCGGACTAAAGCCAAAAATATCCCCACTGATTCAAAGGAATATAGAGATATTTGCAAGAAAGGACGCTTTGTATCCTTCCATGACATAAAAAGTTAGTTTTATTTAAACATGAAATCTCACACAGTTCGAAAAATGTTAGTTTTAAAAGATTTAAAGCCAAAAAGGCCAAGAATAGCGCGAAATAAAATGTTTCTAAAAGGCTACATTTTTCTAAGGAGTACGTCCTCTGCGTTTGACAGTCTTGGCGGTATTTTGTGGGTTGAAAACGGTATTCACTGGTCTGAGAACATGTTCTGTGCCACAATCAGTATAAAAATACTCGATTCTGAGCACAAGATATGACACCATTTCTCCACAGGCCACGTCACGCAGTAGTAAGTGAAGTAGTTGCCTTTTGCAACATTTTATTTTGAAAGAATGGGCGCTATTCTTGGCCTTTTTGGCTTTAAATCTTTTAAAACTAACATTTTTCGAACTCTGGGAGATTTCATGTTTAAATAAAACTAATTTTTTATGTCATGGAAGGATACAAAGATTCCTTTCTTGCAAATACCTCTATATTCCTCTGAACCAGTGGGGATATTTTTGACTTTAGTCCGCGTGTTTATGCTTTTGGGTTATATTTTACAGCATTTTCCAACATTATTTCAAAGCAATTTCACATTTCGTCAATTTCCCGGCACAAAAAACACTTATTTTGGAGATTTTTTCTTTTTGCTATAAGATGAATAGAGCAGGGGTCTCCTCGACCCATTCTGAGTCCCTGATGGTATTATAGGGTTAAAAACCTAGTATATTATACAACTTTATTTGATAGTCAGTGATTTAGTTTTTTATTATCTATAAAAATCTCCACCCTTTCGAAAAAAAATTTTAATTGAAGTTTGATGTCCCTATTATTTTTCACAAGCTGAAACGAACTCACTCCACAAAATCATCAGCCATTAGCTTTGTTCGCGTACTTTCTCCAACAGCATTTACTCAGCAGCCTCCAACAGCCAGGTGTTGGAGAAAAATGTCACCTATCCTCTCACAAGAGAAAAATATCGCAAGAGGTAAACGAACACAAAATTTGCAGAGTTCAACAGCTTTGGCAAACAGCTGATTTTTATTTACATTCACAAGCCCCAAATTCAAATCAAAAAAATGATTAAAATTAAAATGATAATAAAATTGGTGGAAATTATTGCTGTTAATTATGTATATATGTACATATAATATAAAAATAATAATATAAAACATAGTTTTTTTTCTTATTTAATTTCTTTTGATTCGTTTTGGGTTTCGTTTTGGTCAGTCTTTTGTCACCTCGCGATAACCTCCTCAATCTAAAAATCGTTCGCATAGGCTCGCAAAAAGGTTTTTTGAAGTTCGGAAATGCATCCGGAACTCTCTTTTACAATAAATCGGCACTGTTTGTTCTATATAAATGCTAATGGATTTACAATTCTGCCTGAAAACAGTGGAGATATATAGGCCCGTCACATAGCATACGTCAATCCGTCTACGTCGACGTATGTGACTGACAGCTCAGTAAACTGTGGGCATTTAAATGCACATCGGTACAAGTACAACGGATCCGTCGCCGCAACGTACCAAAGTTGGCCAACACTCAACTTTCGGCATACGTCAATCCGTCGCTATGTCAGCTGATTGCTTTTGATCCTTAACCTTTAGCTACTCTTGAATTTTACTTTTTTTGCAATTTGCTTTTCGAGTTTTTTCTCATTTGTAAAACATTCCTCCATAAAACCAAAATGGTCAATAATAATCAGGAGATGTGAAGTTACTGAAAACTGAATTTCAAGAGGGCAACTTAAAAGAGAAATTACAAAATATTCTAAAGAGTTAAATTTTTGCCACCACCTGTAGTTAAAGGTTAATCAAACAGCTGATTTATGTATATCCGTCAACGTTTCCTATGTGGCGACCTCTCCGTCAAGTACGTGAGCTGTCAGTCACATACGTCGACGTAGACGGATTGACGTATGATATGTGTCGGGGCTAATATGCACATATGTATGTATGTATCTTCAATACAATTAACTTCATGTTGTTGTTGTTGTAGCCAGCAAGCCACTCCCCGAAGGTTTTGGCGAGTGTAGGGGATGTGACAGTCCTTTGCCGGATAAATCCGGTGCGCTCGGGTACTAGTCTCTTCTGACACTAGCCCGACTGTCGTGCGAACGATTTTTTCTGGCCATAATCAACCTTCTAGGCCGGTGGATTTTAGTCGCGTCTTACGACAGGCATTCCTTACAACGGGTATATTCTAGACTCCCTAACCCGCTGGGGTTCGCTGTTACTATCTAATAAATAGGATTTCATTGTAATAATTATTACACTAACAATTGCATTTCTTTGTACCCATGTCCATACTGTTTTCCACCGCAGTATGTCTTCGCGTCTGCTGCCCCGCAGAAGAGATTTCAATTTAATGCACCCGGCCCTGGCCATGCTTTAAAAAAATAACTCTCTATGGACCGATCCACAGTACTTTTGAGTAGAACAAACTTTTTCGTTGGCGGCATTTGGCCGCGCTTTAAAAAAAAATAGCCCCAGCCAGCAAAATTTCCTTTCTCGAATTATATCTGCGGAGCGATCGGGAGTGTTATAATTAGTAAAATTAACATCCATAGAAGATTTCCCGAAAGTTCCAGTCGTTTGAAAATAAATACGGCGGGCGCATTATACTGAAGCCGACCCACTGCAGAACTACTCTCGGAGGGTGTGCCACCCACTGCCTAGAGTGGCTGCTATTTTTAAAATCCGGATAATTGGGTTTTAGTTAGAATTTGTTGTCTATCCAGGCTCAGTGAAACTTTCAGGAAATATTCTGTAGATGATAATTCATCTTATCTTAACACTTTCAACTATTATTAAATTATAATATTAAAGTTCTCCAGAAATAGAAATCTCCCGGCTGAGGGTTATTTTTGTAAAGCGCGGCTGAAGGCAAAAGGTGTTCTATACTTTGTTTTTTGTGTCTGTGAGACCACCCCTACCCTCTGGAAAATTAATTGTTATCGGATCGTGGATCATTTTATACAAATTTTCCCTCTATCCAGGCTGGGGATCCAACCCATGACCTCTGGTATGGCAGACTAGCCACTGTCCGCCACACCACAGTGGCCACAACACTCCCCACTGCACCACAGCGGCCCCGTTAATATATATTCCCGCAAAGGAGATTACAATTTACTAAGGTACATAATATGCATATAAATACTTCGCAAAAAGTATGTAACTTATTTTGCATATTTAATTTATCCATATTTGTTGCCAATTTAGTGTATTTTTCCAATTTTATAATTGATTTGTATATTTTGCAAATCTTGTTACTTGCAAAAATTCAAGTCAGCTGTTGTTTGATCAGCTGTTTTCCTGTTGGAAATTTCAGAAAAATTCAATACGACCCAACTCGTTTACCACTGTGACGACGGCCTTATGACTTATGTCGACTGCGTGTGGCAACGCCGGTGTTTCTATTTCATTGTTTCGCAGAGAAAAGTGAAGTTAAATTTGACTTTTTTTTTGCAACTTTAACTACAAATTACTTAAAAACTATACATCTCCGGAAGCCAGGACTTTTACATTTAGAATCAGGAGGATCTCCTCTACAACGTCCAATAACTCTTTTTTTCCAACGCGTGGTAGACGGTTGGAAAGTTTTCCCATAATTTTTTATTGAAATAAAAAAGTTCAGCTGCGCCTTCGGATTTGTGTTCCTGAGATCGAAACGCGTACCCCATTTGTAAAAATTGGAGCAGTTTTAGTCGATGCACCGTAAACTAGATAATTACCATATATATATGAATTGTATTCTCGATCTAGGCTAAACAAGCCGTCACAAATAAATAAATGGTAATTATCTAGATTACGGTGCATCGACTAAAACTGCTCCAATTTTTACAAATGGGGTACCAATCGACGCGTTTCGATCTCAGGAACAGAAATCCGAAGGCGGAGCTTAACTTTTTTATTTTAATAAAAAATTATTAACAAAAAACTATCTAACTTTTTGCTTGGTCATTACACACACACCAACACATAAATTCAACTGATTTATTTACCATAGTATCACACATACCTTATATTTACTAAATAACACACAAAAAGTTGCAATATTTTACAATTAAATACTATATTTTTTTTTTTTTTTTTTTTGTGTTTAAGGTTGCTTTGACGCCTTCTATTGACGGCTAAAGACTTATTTGGCCAGTATCAACTTAAAACGCCATGACAAATTATGTGCATATCTTTTTTTTTTTTTTTTTTTTTTTTTTTTTTCTAGTTATGTGTTGTATGTATCGTTGGTATTTTATAGATTACATTTGATTTGTTGCAGGAAGTCGATTATTGTTCGATAGCTTTAATACTATATTTTAATAAAATCGAAGTAAACAATTTCCCTTAGAGCCTATACACACTTGCGACTCAATCGATTTGGTCGAATTGGACTGTTGTATTCACACTACTCCAACTATTTAGTCGAATCGGTGGCAGCTATTCACACTTGAGACTAAATAGTCGTGCGATTGACAATGACATAGTGTTGCCAATGTTCACATTTTACTCAGCAAATTTTACATTAGTGGTCTTCATATAAAGTGATGAAGTATTAAATTGTTAAAGTTTATTTGCATTCTTACATGAAAGCACCTTCTTGTCAGCTGTCAACTAGATTAATTAATAAAAAACAATAAAATAAACAAAAAGTGCATACATTGTTTGGCTTTGTTTCTTATTAAACTAGCAACTAGCTGTAAGTAAATGAAAAGAGAAAAACGGAAGGAATTACGCTCATAAAGGCGAAACGAACTGAAGTACAACAAACGGAAAAATAGTAAAAATCAGCCATTAATAATTTTCATGAAATTTCATTTTCATTATTTCTATTTTAAAATGCGATTAATGACATTTGAAGAGAACAACAATATCAAGAAACATATGAAAACGGAAGTAAATATCCTTAGTTAGATAATTCTTGTCTATAACTACACCATTTCCAGATGGATTTTAGAAAGCGTCAACTGGATTTTAGAAAGGGGAAATTGGATCTTAGAAATGTCAATTGGATTTTAGAAAGGGGAAATTGGATTTTAGAAATGTCAATTGGATTTTAGAAAGGGGAAATTAAATTTTAGAAACGTCAATTGGATTTTAGAAAGGGGAAATTAGATTTTAGAATAGCCAAATGGATTTTAGAAAGGGAAAATTGGATTTTAGAAATGTCGATTTGATTTTTTAGAAACTGTAAATTGGATTTTCGAAAATTTATATAATTATTAATTTATACTTTCATACGCAATAAAGAATTTCTATTCGAAAAATTCTGTGTAAAATTTATTTTAAACGCACATTCTGAAATCCAATTCACGCTTTCAAAAATCCAATTTTGTTTTCTAAAATCCTTTTAACTCTTTCTAAAATCCAATTGACATTTCTAAAATCCAATTTCCCCTTTCTAAAATCCAATTGACATTTCTAAAATCCAATTGACGTTTCTAAAATCTAATTTCCCCTTTCTAAAATCCAATTGACATTTCTAAAATCCAATTTCCCCTTTCTTAAAATCCAGTTAACGCTTTCTAAAATCCATCTGGAAATGGTGTAGTTAATAAGAAACGAACCTTTTGTTTTTAAACATTTTGAAAATATTAATTGAAATATTCAATCTCTACAATTTACCAAAAGTGAAATAAAAGTAGTGCTGTCAGCATGGCAACTCTTCCACAACGAATATCACTGTTGTTGTTGTAGTCGTTCGACTAAATTGTCTCAAGTGTGAATACGTAGACGGGCGCCTTGCTGATCAAGCAGTTGTACAACTGTTTCAGTTGGAATGAAATTGGGCTGCAAATCCAACTGTTTCAGTTGTACAACTAATTGAATGTAGTGTGAATGCTTCCATACATTCCCATGCAAATCAACATTCGACTAAATCGATTGAGTCGCAAGTGTGTATAGGCTCTTATGCTGCTTTTTTCGACCGATTATTGAACTGTCAAAATGAGTAGCGTTGCCACTCAATTAGGTGTAATTTACAGCGCATTCACACTTAAGCATTTAAAGTTGCAAAAAATATGCCTTTGCGCAGAACACTTTTCTGCGTTGGCGGCCTTTGGCCGCGCTTATTTAAAATAACCCTGGGCTACGCCACCAAAGTCCGGATATACAACCTAACCGTGGCTACCGCCACGGTGATGTCCTTCTGCGTAGTACACCCTTCACCGATTAGATATTGTGATATATCGGAAACTCACCACTTTTCACCATTCATATAAAAAGAGCTTAGTGTGGATGCAGGTTAATAGCATGTTCATGGTGAGCCTGCGTTTTGCGTTTCGAAGGCATTTTTGCGTGTAGTCCAAAACGCAACATTAAATATTAGCTCCGTTTGTTTCGAACTTCTCAAATGCGCATTTACAAAACGCGGCAGCATGAACACTTTTCGAAAAGCCATCTTCGAAAATGCAAAATGTTGCGTTTCAAATCCAGCATGAACATAGTATTATACTAGATTACGCAATCTGTTGAGGTTTATTTTTTTGTTTTGTCTAATTAAAAAAATAGAACAAGAATTTGCAAAATATGTAATAATATAATACACTAATTTTGCAAACCAAACGTACCAACCGCTTTGGTATTAATTTTGATCTCTGTTTTGTTTACTTTCGTTCATTACATGTAGAGGGACGTCATCATGGATCTCGTGTGCCCATGCTCATGCTACTCTATATGCGTAATCTTGTAGGTATTTCGTTCTTGTATTGCCAGAGTGTTGCCACTATTTTCCATTCGAATGGCAAATTTTTTCGAAGATTTCAGGGTTGCTTTCTGCGTTAGCATTCAAAACGCAAAAAATAGTTGCGTTAAGTTGCATTTTGGTGGTGGCATTTGTATGGAGAAATGTAACATTTAATGTTGCGTTTTGGACTAAACGCAAAAATGCCTCCGAAACGCAAAACGCAGGCTCACCATGAACATGCTATAATATAGATTAGTAGTAAATATTGGTGGCAACACTACGCGCCACAGTCCTAAAATTAGCGACTTTTGTTTACTTTGGTTTTTATTAAAATATAGTATTTAATTGTAAAATATTGCTTTTTTGTGTGTTATTTAGTAAATATAAGGTATGTGTTATCCCGCGATAAATATATAAGTTGAGTTTGTGTTCGTGTGTGTGTACTAAGCGAGCAAAAAAGTTGCATTGTACAAACAGTTTTTTGTTAATAATTTGTTATTGAAATAAAAAAGTTAAGCTCCGCCTACGGATTTGTATTCCTGAGATCGAAACGCGTCGATTGGTACCCCATTTGTTAAAATTGGAGCAGTTTTAGTCGATTCACCGTAAACTAGATAATTACCAAATAAATAAATAAATTTCAAGGGTAATTTCAGCTGGCATTTTTGTATGGCGACCAACGTTATTTAAAGGTAATTAACGCCGAAGCAAAGATTTTTGCTTAAATTACCCTTAAATCATGCCAATGTGCAGAGGCTATAACACACACAAAAAACACTCAAATTTGACTCACTAAAAAAAAAACAATCAAACTGGCAATCCAGATTGGCTACGTTCAGAAGGCGCAACCGTGGCGCAACAGTTGTGTTTTATCTTCTGAACGCAACGTTGAGTATTTCTGATCAACACAACATGTGATTTTGGAGACTTTTTTCCATCATAAATTTTTTACGCTCACTTTACACAACATGTTGAGCTTACGATTTTGACATATGTACAAAAATATAAATAGTGTTTATGAATTTTGGAATGTAATAAATATGTTTCAAAGCCGCGAAATTATTGGCGATTACGTTGGGGATAATTAAAATACTAATTTGTTTATTTAATGTATCAGCTCGTTCAGAAGGCGAAAATTGTATCACTTTCCGATTACTGATATCTACACAATAGTTGTGCTCCACCGTTGCGCCTTCTGAATGTACCCATTGTAAGTTGCCAAGGGCCTTTAAAACTGTCACTCCAAATTTTCGGCTGCGGCTTCTTTTCCTACATCTTCCGAAGTACCATAAAAGTAACAAAATTACAGAAATTTTTCATTACATATTTTATGGTCATTTTTACCTCGTAGTAACCACAAACCCATCAATGAAAACATTTATGCCGGAATCGCAATTTGGCGTTCGGTCGGTCGCGCTTCTGACAAGTGAGTAGAAATGTATGAAAATATATGGAGCAAGTCGCATTGCGACCTCAAGCGTTTGATCGTAAAATTTTTGTAATATCGTATGTTCATTGCAACCCTGTATAACGCCTGAGTTGAACATTTCTCTAAGTCGGGCGTTTGACATTAAAAAAAATTCAAATTGTTTCTTTCGATGAAAGATTGTAAAATTTATGAAAAAATTCAAGAAAATATATTAGTGGCAGTGAAAATGTTTCCAATCCAGCATCTAATATCGAATGTCAGTGTGAAGCGGCTTTGAGGTACGATCAACGCGCGACCGACCTAACGCCAAATTGCGATTCAGGCATTAAAGTGAAATGGCCACACTGCACGACGCTTTAGTGTATATATTTATACAAGACTTACTAAAGTTTAACCATAAATTTTACGGAACGTTTTTACCATTAATTTACTCCTTTACGCAAAGCCCCGTGCTATTGGCAAAAATATAAGCTATCAACGAAGAAAATCCACGATAAAATGGAAAAGTCATAAGCGATCATGTAAATACAGCCAATTCGCACAATGCCACTGCACGGGGAATTTATAATTACCCTTATTAAAGCATGTTCAGATTGGCGTAATTAAAGGGTTATTTAAGAAAAAATCGTTGTTTCGGCGTTGATTATAGGGCCTACTAACCATCCAATTTATCGTACAACTTGTGCTCGTACAACAAATCGTCACATTAGTCGGCCTGTTGTACAAGTTGGACAGACGGTTGGATGAAGATCAAACGATTTTGATATTTTGTTTGTCGCATTGTACAACAAATTGGAAGGTTAGTGGATATGTTTGACAAAACTTCATTATTTTTTCTCGCTGAAGTGAAAGCATCGTCTGCATCGCATTGAAATTAAGAAATAAAAGTGGCAAAATTTAATAAATTCCTACAAAAATTTTGCCAAAATATTCAATATTAAGTGCGAAAAATGTAAACATTTAAGTTATATATTTTTATAATACAAAAATTAGAATTTTTTCAAATATAACATGTAGAGCATAGATGCCCACACAAATACAGTCTCATTTTGTCGTAGTGTTGATGCATGGCGTTTGGTCGCTAGAAACGTGAGTTGCCACTTCTCTGTAATGGCACCGAACTGAGGTGTGTTTTGTTTGCTAATGATGATTTTAGGCTAATGATAATTTTCCACCTTTGTTATTTCAAATACTTGTACGTAAATACATCTCACACTCAAATGATAAATATAAATATACAGCCTTGCCCAAAAGTATTAGACACCAATGTTTCTGTAAAAATCATATTCATACGTACGTATATGGAAATATAATAAATATCCCAATATGCAAAATACATTTGTTATAAGTTTACAATAAACTTACTTCAGTAAGCAAAACGTTTCGAAAATCTTTAATATAAAACTTGTAATTCATTTAATAGTAACTGCTGAATCAACGAAAAGGAACCCTAATTCTATAATTGCATTTCACGTTTGGAAGGAAATTCTTAATAAACATTTTTATACAATGTTTTGTAAACGAGAGGTGAAAAATTTATCCCAAACAAAAAAAAAATGCGCTACTCGGGACTCGAACCTACGCTCTTTGGTCCGTAGGCAGCATATCTCACCATTATGCTACAATCGTATTCGGAATTAGAGTTTTTGACAATAAAAAACTCTAATTCGTGCACGTCATCACACATTGTGGACATTTTCGCAAATAAAAATTATTTACTTGCATTCATAATTGCGCATAACGGTTACGCAGCTGGCAACCACGAGCTAAAATTCAGAAGAAAAACAACCAACGGCAAAGTCGACTGAAGCAGTGCTTTGCTACGTCACGTCAGTATACATATATGGCTCTGCGACAGCGCTGTGCTCGCGAGCAGCTTCGTGGGCATCTATGATGTAGAGCCAGCGCAATCCGTATGCAACAGCTTGTTGTTTTACTATGTCCACGTTGGAGAGTTAACTAGAGTTAATGGTTTGGAGTTAATAGATAACTGTCGAAGCTTCACGTTGAGGGGTTTATGTAACTCAGAGTTTAATTTGACATATGCTAGGTAGTCGCAATACTATATACATAGATTTGCTGTGAATCTTATGTCAAAATCCCACGTAACCTTCATCGAAGATTGACATAAGCATTCCGATTATCCTTCTATTGCGACCACCTACCTATTCAATTAATGCCAATGTTTCAAAAGTGCTACCAAATTTTGGCAAAAAACAGGGTTGCATTCCATGAACTCAAAATAAACTCCAAATGAAAGTAGAGTTAATTGGAGTTAAAGGCGATTTTATCAAAATAATTTGTATGGTTAACTCAGAGTTAAGAGCAGAGTTAAGTGGTTAACTCGAAATGGCCACTTAACTCTAATTAATTCTTCAACATGAACATTAAGGTGGAGTGAAATTTTTTTTGGAAATTCAATTTGTTCCAAAGCCAGAACGGCACCTTTCTAGACCAGTAATAAGCCTGTAAAATTTTATTGACCTACTCGCATGTTTAGGGGTGCCCCCAGCCCCACAAAGTTGAAAAAATAGCACGATCTGGTACAAATGTAGGGTTGCCAGAAACCTTCCCCGAAATAATCAGTAGCCCGTTTCTGTAACCTTGCGATATGAATTATGACGCAAAATACAACCCTGTTTCATATTTATCGCAAGGTAGCGTTTCTGTAAGTGTGGTGAATTTTGGTTTTCGTTATTTCTTGCGATATTCATATCACCAGCTTTGAGGGTAGTGAAAACAGATACATTTCAAAATAATGAGTGTGGTTTGTATTAAATTTCTTGCATTTTTATTTATTACATTAGTTTGTGTTTTGTATAATAAAACTATAAGTGGAAAAATTTCCAAGTTGCAAAAAGTGAAGCTCATGGAAGTTATGAAATCCAATAAATAGTCGCAATGGGAATATTTAGTGGGCCGAATAGTGCCTAACTCGCAGAGCTTGCAAAACCACGGAACAATGGAAAAATGTAATAGCTAAGTGAAAAAAAGAATGTATTTATAAATACGTGTGCATGACAAGACGAAAGAGTGGCACTGTTTTACCTTTTCTATTTACCTTATCGTTTTCGTTTTTTATTATTTTTAAATCACATACACAATACCTGTGTTCAATAACAAAAAATTGTTACGAATTTTTCTTAAAAAGTGTCATTTTTATATGGAGATCTGTCATTTTTTACGAAAAATTCTTAAAAATTTTTTTGTTATTGAACAGAGCTAATCTTACTGGATATTTAGTTTTTTTATTATTATTTTATTAATTTATTTATTTTTTATTATTATTTTATTTGACTTTTGATATTGAATAAAAATAAATGAAATGAAGCGGTAATGATTCGTTTTCGAACTCTTCTTCCTCGGTTCAACAAACCATCATTTGGACGGTCTTTTTCAAGAAACTCTACTTCAACGAAATTTCTATTCCCATTTTAAGCCGGGTATCCACATCACAAGAAATGCTAAAACTCCATATAAAAAAAAACGCTTAAGAAATGGTCAAGAAATTTTCTTGTGTCAAATTTTCTTTAGGCAGTATCCACTTCACAAGAAAATCTATTACAATTTTTGACGAAAAATGAGGTTGGCAACGCTGGTTTTGCCAAGAAATATATACGATTGTATATATTTCTTCAAGAAAAAATCAAACGTCAAAATTACTTAAGAAATAAATGCAAATTTTTTCTTGAGCAATTTCTTATGATGTGGATACCCAGCTGATATCGGGAAACTTAATCTATTACTACGTTTATACGGCAGAATTCGTGAACTCTTAATTTCATGAATTCGAAAATGGTCTCGTTTATGCAACATTTATCAACTCATGAAATTCAGCTTTTTTAAAAAGTGGCAACGTTCTAACGACATCAGCTATCAAGGCAGATTTACCAGGTAGACTCGGTGGCGAATTCTGAAACTACTTTTTTATTTACAAAGGTAGTGTGTAATGTCAAAATCTAAGCGAATTCACATCATGGCTAATGGGAATGCGCGAGTCACAAGTGAATTCAGAATTTAACCACGGCGAAATATAATTTTGACGTTACACTACCAATTACAATAACAAAAAACATTGGACATTTCTGAATTCGCCCCGAGCCTACCCGTTAAATCTGCCTTGACTAAATGAACAGCTGTTGGTTTGGCGTTGCCGGACTTGTACTTCATAATTTCATGAAATGATGGCGAAATTCATGAATAATTTTCGTGAACAATTAAATTCATGAAAATTCGTTTATGCAGCGAAAATTCATGAAATGATTTCATGAATTTGCCAACGTATAAACGTAGTATATGTTTCAGCCTAAAATTGTGTAGAGTTAAATATTAATATTTGACAACGAACGCGCACTTTGTTTACAATTTTTTGTTGGGAATGACACATTTTTCGATTATTCCAGCGATATGACGACAACTCACCATTACCATATCGCAAGGTGAATTCATGAGTTACAGAAACACTTTTCATATCGCAAGCGATACGAGCCTTGCGATAACATTTCGTTCGTTAATATAACGCAAGGTTACAGAAACAACAATATGTGCGGAGAAAGTCGTCTTTGTTACAGGCATTTTGTTTTTGTTTCCGTATCGTTAACTGTCAATCATGTTTCTATGACATTTAACGTTCGCGTTGCTTCCTCCTTCCTAATTGTTTCATGATGCTTACGAGCAAAACCCTCGGTGTGCTGGGTGCTTGTTTCACCCAGCAAATTTGATCGATGTGAAAATTCTCTCACTCGTCGGAGTGCACAACAACAATTACACGTTGCACCTCGAGTATTGTCGTAAGCATAATCACGGAATTACAAACGTCAAATGAAAACAGTTGGAAAATTAAAAACAGGGCAGGGTGATAAAAATGGCCAACTGCTTGATCAGCAAGGCGCCCTTCTACGCATTAACACTACAGACAATTTAGTCGAACGACTACAACAACAACAGTGATATTCGTAGTGAAAAGAGTTGCCATGCTGACAGCACTACTTTTATTTCACTTTTGGTAAATTGCAGATTGAATATTTCAATTAATATTTTCAAAATGCTTTAAAAAAAAACAAAAGATTCGTTTCTTATTTACTAGTTATAGACAAGAATTATCTAACCAAAGGCTGGTATCGACCTCTCAAGAAACAGCTCAAGAAATTTTTGGATTTATTTCTTGAGTAAAAAATAGTAGTAGGCAAGAAATTTTGACGTTTAGTAATCCACCGTGAATACCAAGTGAAATGAAGAAGAGCATCAAAAATGTAAACAAAATAAACCTTTTTGTAAACATAAGCAAATAGTAAGTTCTTAAAAAATATTAAATAAAAGCTTTAAATATATGTTTTCAATAGTTTTATTTTGTTGTTATTTTAGGAAATCATCGAAAGCGACGAGGATGACCTTATATTACTGGTAAACTGTGGTATATTAATGGCCGGAATGGAATAAAATATGAGAAATCGATGCCAACTATGCCCTTGCATCATTAGAAAAATTGTGCATTCTATTTTTCGTTTCTTTTTTGCCATTTTCTCTAACGATGTCCACGATTTTTTTTTCAACACGCAACAAACGTCAAAATTTCTTTAAGAAATAAATGCTCGATGATATATTTCTTGGCAAAACCTGTGTTGCTGTGTTCACATAACGTTGAAAATAGTATTAAAAAAGTGTACTAAATTTCTTGAGAGGTCGATACTCGCTCAAGAAAGTTTCACAAGAAAAATTTCTTGAGCATTTCATGTGCTTCTTGCTATTGTTGTTCTCTTCAAATATGTCATTAATCGCATAGAATTACAACAAAAAATATTTTTTCAATTCATCTTGTTTGACATTCTACGTGAACCTTCTTGGCCATGATTGACGGAATACAATTTAGTATACATACATAATTTCAATCAGCTTATCTACTGCGATATCCTCAGTTAAATAATTCTTGGTTATGGATAGTTAGCCAAGTTTTTCTTGGCAAAGCGTTTCTTGGTTCAAAAAATTTGCAGAAGAGTACAGAATAAGAATAGAGAGCTCCAAATTTCAGCTAGTAAATTTTTCACTAGCTCGAATTATTTGCTGTCAAAGTAGCAAACAGCTATTTAAAAAAATAAACCAACGAATATATTTGATTTTATTGCTTTTGTAATTTGGTGAATTTTTAAAATAGAAATAATGAAATTGAAATAGCATGGAAATTATTAATGGCTAATTTTTACTATTTTTCCGTTTCTTGTACTTCTGTTCGTTTCGCATTTATGAGCGTAATTCCTTCCGTTTTTCTCTTTTCATTTACTTGACAGCTAGCATATTGCATATGGTCAAAAACGCCAAAAATTCTACCCGAGTAATTTTTTTTTTTAAGTTTATTGTATGAAATATGTCCTAATATGAAGCATTATTATGTAAAGTGTATAGTAAAACTATCTGTCAAAGAGCTGAAAGTGTCTACATGTGATTTTTTTCCATATAAAAAAAATTAAGATCAGACTTGAAAAAATTAAAAAATATCATCGTCTGAAAAAATGGTAAGTAATTTTGTTTCCACTGATTTTTTTGCCTATTTCGACTCACGTGTTAAAAAAAATATGCATTTTTGTTAAATAAGGGCTTGTGAAGAGTATAAAGCATTCGGAAGGCATCTTTTATTAAAAAAATATCGGGACGAAAATTTTGTGTAACGTGGCAGTGCAAAGTACCATTTTCTTTTTTTTGCGTAAATTAACGCTATCCAATAATGCCATGAAATACATTATGGAATTTCAAGCAAACAAACATTTAATAAAAAATTTTGTTAGGAATTAAAAAGTGATATAAAATGTGTAACGTGGCAGTGCTATTACTAAAAAATTATACGTTTTCAAATTTACAGGCTCGTGTTAGTAAAGCCGAACAAAATAAAAATTATATTGCGAAGCTAATGGAGGAGGGAAAGCACGCCGAATACAAACGGAAAAGAGCTGCTAAAACGAAATTGTATAGGGAATACAAAAAAAAATAAAGAAAATGAAATGACCGCTAAAAAAAGAGTCGAAGCAATAAAAAATCGTCGAGAAAAAGTTCTGCGAAGGGTGCACAAATTTCGGCAACAGAAACATAACAATATGCAACCGAAAAGCTGCGAAATCGTATCGGCAGGTTATAACTGTCCTCAAACATTAAGAAAAGCAGTAAAGAAAGCAGAGCGTGCGTTACCAAAATCACCAGCAAAAAAACAAGCTGTACTGACCCAAATTTGCACAAACTTACGTAAAAACGACCAAATTGATTTAACTAATGTGGTTTCACCAATCCCAAAAAAAAGCATTACAAATATCTGAATGCTTTCACATGATGTTAAAGAATTCTATAAGCGAGACGATATTTCTCGGATGTCGCCAAAAAGTCGCGATGTGAAAAAAATATATTTGTGACGAAACTGGGGAAAATATCTTATTACCAACTCGACACATGACTTTAACAATTAGGGAAGCATGTGGAATGTTTAACGAGGAGCAAGAAACATCAGGAAAGGGTACATATGTATTAATTTTGTTTGCATTGTCATTGAATAATTTATGATTAAATAAACTTGTTGCGTTCTTTACACATATATTTTGCATTTATTTATTTTGTACAACTAATAGTTGTCACCAAATTCAATTAAAATTCGTACGTGTAACGTGGCAGTGATTTTTTGTAACGTGGCAGTGCTCAAGTTTACCTTCACAAAATGTCTTCAAATGCATTCATACGCAAAGTAAAGTCATCTGCTTATGAATTTACCTTTTATCCACGACATATGGAAGAAAAAGCCAAATCGGTTTGGTAAATTCGCAGATTTTTTACAAAATATACAGTAACCTCGGAACACACTTCCAAAATTGTGTAACGTGACAGTGCAACTAAATTTGGTATAACTCTAATGCTATAACAGTTGCGAGGCAATGTAAATACTAAAATTGTTGGCTTCGGAGAATCTCAAAATCCACCTTTAGTAGAACAATATTTAATAATATAGCTTCAGAGATATGAGGTAAAATAGCGTACGAATGTAACGTGGCAGTGGAAAATGTTGACCATATGCAAATGCATATTTAGACCTAAAATGCATATTTACGGTCAAAATGCATTTCGTGCTTGTTTTGGCATATTTTGGCACTAAATCGAGCAATATCGAAAAATATTAAGCTGGCAACATCTTATCTGTGGTTAATTTAGATAGTTGCGTATACATACAAACAAGGCTATTTAACTATTGATCTGGGCCCCGGAGCGGAGCATTTTCCCTTATAAAAATTCACCACGACTTGTATGCTGATCAGAGCCTCGAAGCAAACCCAGAGTAAAAAAAAACTATTCTCCGATGCCCTGTTATTGATAGAAAACAACTGTAGTGTGAAAATTTGAAGGAAACAATAATATGCAATATGTATCGACATACATAGGCATACGCTACACTGTCAATATGAATCGCGATGGTCTGATCAATCGCAGACTAGTGCTGCACGTTCAATATGAATATTGCGATATTTTTCTCGCTCTGAGGTTTAAAATATTTTACTTCCGTCCTTTTCACACTTTCAATTCGTTTATTGCCAATATTTCGTTCCAGATCACGGATTTCAAAATTTCTAAATTGCGTGCAGTGATGCCGTTTTGATACAATCGTATCAAATGTGATACTTTTTAAGCCCAAGATACGTAGATACTTTTTATTTTGACGTAGAACAAATTTGATACCTTTTTAATCAACATCAAATAATTTTGATACGATTTAATCAAAATCAAAGAATATTAACCTATTCTTTTTCATTTTTAAGATTTTCTAAAAATTGTAACAACCTGTGTTTGCCGCGAAAAATATGTATTGTGAAAGTCTTGAAAATACCAAAAATGGGCAACATTTTATCAAACTGTATAGTAGGCATCACTGCCCATGGCAGGCATGAGCACGGCTCAATAACACAGGTTAACTAACTAAACAGCTGATTTTTAATTTCCACAGTATCCACAGAATACACAAACAATTTACATTAAATGATCTTGATCAGTTCTTACGTGTTTTGTATATGGAGTTTTGAATTTTTTATGTTAACCATTATTTTAATAGCTTTTATGATTTTCTTGAATTAAATTGAATTCGAAAAATCTAAAATGATACCTAACTATTCATTATCTTTATATTTTTATATTGGTAAATGTAATAAAAAAACGATGTCACGTTGAAAACACGAAAGCAGCTTATTTTAATAATTTTAATTTTTTTCAAAAATTTTTCAGTGATACGAAAAAAAAAATTTCCGTATCAATTTGTTATACGGGTTAAAAGCCCGAAAACAGCCTTTTTGATTAATTTAAGTTTTTTTTCCAAAAAATTTTCGGTGATACGAAAAAAACCATGAAAGTATCAATTTTTGATACCAAATTTTTTGAGGCTGCGGCAACACTGATTGCGTGTATATTGATGGGTTGCAAAATTTTCATGCTACACAGTGTTGTCAATATTGTGATCCGGATCGCGGATTTCAAAATTTCTAAATATTTTGCGATCCATCAATACTCGATGCTACATGGTCAATATTAATCGTTTTCCCATACAAGAGCTTTTTCTCTGAAAACCGCCAAAAATTCAACTGGAAAATATAGTAAAACATACGATAGTTCAATGCAACCCTGCGCAATATTAATGGAATAGTTTCGTTTGCTTTGTAAAAAGATCTCATGTATTTACATAAATACAAATCTAAAATTTATTGAAAGTATTTTATAGAATTTAAAAACAAATTTTTTAAATGGGGAAAATGTGAATTTTACGTTTCAGTTCTTATATTATTATTATTTTGCAAAATTCTTTAAATAAAAATGTAAGCTTGAAATGAAATACATACATTTTTTTACCATATTTCAGGTATTTTTTAGGCATATATGCATATAATGAGATTTTTTCGTGCATATTTACGAGCATATTTCAGTTATTTTTCGGGCATACTAGCATGCATATTTTGGAATTTTTCGTGCATATTTTTAGCTTCCCTACTTATAAGGTAGAAGCACCAGGGTTGATTTTATAGTAGTTTCCTCCAGACTAACCATAAACAGTGTTGCCGCAGCCTCAAAAAATTTGGTATCAAAAATTGATACTTTCATGGTTTTTTTCGTATCACCGAAAATTTTTTGGAAAAAAAACTTAAATTAATCAAAAAAGCTGTTTTCGGGCTTTTAACCCGTATAACAAATTGATACGGAAATTTTTTTTTTCGTATCACTGAAAAATTTTTGAAAAAAATTAAAATTATTAAAATAAGCTGCTTTCGTGTTTTCAACGTGACATCGTTTTTTTATTACATTTACCAATATAAAAATATAAAGATAATGAATAGTTAGGTATCATTTTAGATTTTTCGAATTCAATTTAATTCAAGAAAATCATAAAAGCTATTAAAATAATGGTTAACATAAAAAATTCAAAACTCCATATACAAAACACGTAAGAACTGATCAAGATCATTTAATGTAAATTGTTTGTGTATTCTGTGGATACTGTGGAAATTAAAAATCAGCTGTTTAGTTAGTTAACCTGTGTTAGTGAGCCGTGCTCATGCCTGCCATGGGCAGTGATGCCTACTATACAGTTTGATAAAATGTTGCCCATTTTTGGTATTTTCAAGACTTTCACAATACATATTTTTCGCGGCAAACACAGGTTGTTACAATTTTTAGAAAATCTTAAAAATGAAAAAGAATAGGTTAATATTCTTTGATTTTGATTAAATCGTATCAAAATTATTTGATGTTGATTAAAAAGGTATCAAATTTGTTCTACGTCAAAATAAAAAAGTATCTACGTATCTTGGGCTTAAAAAAGTATCACATTTGATACGATTGTATCAAAACGGCATCACTGACCATAAAGTGTCAAATCTTGTTTAAGTGTGCACACACATACGCACATTTGTTTACCCAATACACATTTTCTTAATTTGCAACTTGAGGTTCATTCGAGAACTAATCTCAAACATCAAACGTTAGTTATGAAATGAAATGGAATATATGCATGTATGTACTACATAATATATTATTGTGAATTTTAGCTGACCAACTTATATATAATTTGAGCATATAATGGGCTTTTTTGGTCAAGGAAGTTGCAAGTGCGAAGTCACATAAAAATGTAGTTACATCCACTGATTACCCAACGTTTCGCCAAACACCTTGGCATCCTCAGGGGCATAAACTTTATTGACAAACATAATATTATAAGTACACATTTTTAAATATACAGATACATTATAACATTTAAAACCATCACAGTAAAAACAGAAATCACTTACATTTCAATGGATAAAATAAAAATTATTGCACTGAGTATACATACATATACATAGATACCTTACTTAACAGGTAATTTTGTCAAACTAAAATATAAATAACTATAAACAAAATAAATAGGTAGCAGCAATGTCTTCGGTGTCTTCTTTTTTGTTAACCGTCCGTTCTCTATTTTTTAGTATATGTAAACCAGACATAGGCAGCCCATACCACAATTGTGGGAAGTCGATTCACACGTATTCTTACTCTCTTCATCAGTCGTTTGCCAACTAGTGATGGGCGAGTCCGAGATGTTTAGACAATCGAGAGAATCGCCATCGTTGCAAATTCACAATCGAGTCAAAAGTTGACTCGCTCCTCGACTACACAATCGAGATGTTTTTGCGATTGTTCCGAGTCAGCGAGTCGGAGGTTGTTTCGATGACATCTCGACTACACAACCGAGATGTTTTTGCGATTGTTCCGAGTCCGCGAGTCGGAGATTGTTTCGATGACATCTCGACTAAACAAGCGAGATGTTTTTGCGACTGTTCGGAGTCGGCGGGCCGGCTGTTGTTTTGATGATTTGTTTTAGTTGATAAAATAAACTGAATGAGTGTTGTTGATGAAGAAAGTAGGATTGTTAATGGAAGTGAGGCAAATACATATGTAAATAAATGAACCAAATTGAAAAATATGCTATATATAGACGCTGCATTTTTGCAATCACAATTAAAGAGTGTCGTGCTTAATAAATACAATTAATTAGAATTAGTCAGACGCTTACGAAACAAATTAATTTTGCGAGTAGTAACAACGGCAATAGATTTGTACTACTGTATACTTTTTGTAAGCAATTTTGATATTCAAGCGGCAACAATAAATGTTATGAATTTTTGCAGCGAGTCCGAAATGTAGGGTTGCTTTGAAAACGAGAGGAAACATTGGCGAGTCTGAGATGTTTTAGCGATTGTTTCGACTAACGGCCGGACGGATTTACGACTTGACTCGAATACGAATGAAAACATCGAGAGCATTCGAGATGTTTCAACAATCGAGAGAATCGAATAAAACATATCGGACTCGCCCATCACTATTGCCAACTGTCGAACGATAAACATTGCGCCTGACTATGTCGCTTCGTGGTTGAACGCAAGCATTGACTTTATACAGGTGATGCATGTATGTATGTCCACAAATAAAATGCCCGGCGAGAAATTTTATATGGTGGAAATGTCTTCGGCGATATGCAATGCCTTTTTTGCTATAAAGTATTTAAAAATAATACAAATGATTATGCACTACAAAGGCATTGCGAAGTATTTCACAAAGAGTTTTTGTACTCTTATTTGGATGACTTTTGTCTTCCAAACACTCTGTTTTAGCCAACTACCTTTTAATTTTTTTCAGAAGAGCTAATTTTTTGTTTATTAAAAACTTCTTTTCCTTTCTCGTCCCCATAATCCCTAAACTCTTCAACACTACAGCAACATCAACAAAAACAACAACAACGGCAAAAAAACAAAAAAAAAAAATACAAAAAACCAACAAAAGCGAAAAAACAAACGATGGGCGATATTAATAAAATCCAAGCAAATGCTTTTACTCAAAATTTCAGAAATTTGACATTAATTTGTATGAACCAAATTTCAAAATTTGAGTAAAAGGTCTGAAATCTTAAACAAAAGCAAATGCTTGGCTTTTATTAATATGACCCAATACAAAAAAACAATAACAATAAAAAAACAAACACAACAAAAAACGACAAAAGGTTCTACATATACGTATGTATATTCCACTTGAAGCGGATCAATTTCTTACTGGGGTGCGCATGCTGAGAACTTGTTTTGTTCTCACCAACACAACCTCATTTCTGATTTCGCCGACCACTGATGTAAACTCTCTAATATGTATCTAGTTTTCTCTCTCTTCTCATTGTCTATTATCTTTGTGTTATCTATATCAGCGGTGTGGCCGTGTGTAAATATGTGATGAGCTAGGGCAGTATTAGTCTTGTGTTTTCTTATGTCCGCGTCATGCTCCGCTAGGCGTACACCCAGTGATCTTTTAGTAGTGCCTATGTATATTTTATCGCAAAGTGATTCCGATGTACCTTTACATCAGTGGTCGGCGAAATCTGAAATGAGGTTGTGTTGGTGAGAACAAAACAAGTTCTCAGCATGCGCACCCTAGTAAGAAATTGATCCGCTTCAAGTGGAATATACATACGTATATGTAGAACCTTTTGTCGTTTTTTGTTGTGTTTGTTTTTTTATTGTTATTGTTTTTTTGTATTGGGTCATATTAATAAAAGCCAAGCATTTGCTTTTGTTTAAGATTTCAGACCTTTTACTCAAATTTTGAAATTTGGTTCATACAAATTAATGTCAAATTTCTGAAATTTTGAGTAAAAGCATTTGCTTGGATTTTATTAATATCGCCCATCGTTTGTTTTTTCGCTTTTGTTGGTTTTTTGTATTTTTTTTTTTTGTTTTTTTGCCGTTGTTGTTGTTTTTGTTGATGTTGCTGTAGTGTTGAAGAGTTTAGGGATTATGGGGACGAGAAAGGAAAAGAAGTTTTTAATAAACAAAAAATTAGCTCTTCTGAACAAAATTAAAAGGTAGTTGGCTAAAACAGAGTGTTTGGAAGACAAAAGTCATACAAATAAGAGTACAAAAACTCTTTGTGAAATACTTCGCAATGCCTTTGTAGTGCATAATCATTTGTATTATTTTTAAATACTTTATAGCAAAAAAGGCATTGCATATCGCCGAAGACATTTCCACCATATAAAATTTCTCGCCGGGCATTTTATTTGTGGACATACATACATGCATCACCTGTATAAAGTCAATGCTTGCGTTCAACCACGAAGCGACATAGTCAGGCGCAATGTTTATCGTTCGACAGTTGGCAATAGTGATGGGCGAGTCCGATATGTTTTATTCGATTCTCTCGATTGTTGAAACATCTCGAATGCTCTCGATGTTTTCATTCGTATTCGAGTCAAGTCGTAAATCCGTCCGGCCGTCAGTCGAAACAATCGCTAAAACATCTCAGACTCGCCAATGTTTCCTCTCGTTTTCAAAGCAACCCTACATTTCGGACTCGCTGCAAAAATTCATAACATTTATTGTTGCCGCTTGAATATCAAAATTGCTTACAAAAAGTATACAGTAGTACAAATCTATTGCCGTTGTTACTACTCGTAAAATTAATTTGTTTCGTAAGCGTCTCACTTCAGAAAATTTATTAAGGTATTAATGTTTAAATAATTAATTGTATTTATTAAGCACGACACTCTTTAATTGTGATTGCAAAAATGCAGCGTCTATATATAGCATATTTTTCAATTTGGTTCATTTATTTACATATGTATTTGCCTCACTTCCATTAACAATCCTACTTTCTTCATCAACAACACTCATTCAGTTTATTTTATCAACTAAAACAAATCATCAAAACAACAGCCGGCCCGCCGACTCCGAACAGTCGCAAAAACATCTCGCTTGTTTAGTCGAGATGTCATCGAAACAATCTCCGACTCGCGGACTCGGAACAATCGCAAAAACATCTCGGTTGTGTAGTCGAGATGTCATCGAAACAACCTCCGACTCGCTGACTCGGAACAATCGCAAAAACATCTCGATTGTGTAGTCGAGGAGCGAGTCAACTTTTGACTCGATTGTGAATTTGCAACGATGGCGATTCTCTCGATTGTCTAAACATCTCGGACTCGCCCATCACTAGTTGGCAAACGACTGATGAAGAGAGTAAGAATACGTGTGAATCGACTTCCCACAATTGTGGTATGGGCTGCCTATGTCTGCTTTACATGGTACTTCGTAAACCACGTTCGATTTTTGGAGAGTGTTAATTGGTGTTTTTGTTTTAGTAAAGACCTTAGAGAGTGTGTCGTTAGATTTATAAGCAAGTGTGATGTTTTGTGTTTTCTTACGGATGTTATAGTCGATGTTTTCAGTAAATTTCGGTATGTACGTGACACTGTGATATTGCTTTGTTATGTCGTTAGTTATGGTAGTGGGTATTATATTATGGTTTTTGTTGGTAGGTGATAATTTTTCGTCTATGAGAGTTTTGATAAGGTGTGTTGGGTAGCTATTTTTGATCAAGATGTTGTATATTTTACTTATGTTTTTTTGGTGGAATTGGGGATCGCTTATATTAATTATTTTGTTAATGAGGTTTTTGGCTGTATTAATCTTATATTTTTTGGGTTGAGCTGAAAAGAAGTTTATGATTCGCCCTGAAGAAATAGGTTTTGAATACCAGTCAAGTATAATGTCATTGTTTTTCCTATGTTTCAAGACGTCAAGAAAGGGGATTTGTGAATTTGATTCTTTTTCTAATGTAAATTTGAGTTTGTTGTGGTATTTGTTGAATGTGTCAAGAATAATTTCTACGTCATTTCTTTTGACAATGGCGAAAAGGTCGTCAACATACTTAACTATAAATTTAATGTCAATGTTATGTTTTTTCAATTCGCCTAATGAGTTATCTAGCAAGTCATCCATTACAATGTCTGCTATTGTCGGGGAAAGAGGATTACCCATAGGCATACCAAAATTCTGGGTGAAGATTTTCCCATCGTACATAAAATAATTGTTGTCTTGTAAACAGAAATTTAAAAGTTTAAGGAACATGTTTTTCGGAATGTTAGTTGTTGACTGGATTTTATTGAATTTAGTCATGATAATTTTTATAGCCAAGTATGTCGGTATATTGGTAAAAAGGGAAACCACATCTAGTGAAATTAGTATTTCATTGTCATCTATTTTAATTTTATCTAGTTTTTCTTTAAGTGCAAATGAGTTTTTTATATTGTATTCTTCAGAAATTAGGTTATTGATGGTTTTGCCAATAAATTTAGCAAGATGGAAGCATGGTACACCATAAGAAGAAGCAATAGGACGTAGAGGTAAGTGTGGTTTTGTTATGGTACAGCTTTCGACCTCGATTACGATCTACAATCGAGTGGAGCAGCAATGCATGGCGGTCGGCATGATCTAGGGTTGCACTGTGGCTAGTCATTGTCGGCTGGGCGGGGTTCTTGCCTACATTGCTGTCCTGCGCCATAAACAGAAAAAATTCATATCATGCCTTTTCAAACCAAAACGAGTAAAATCAAACGAAAACAACATCCGGTTTAGCCGGATGCCACGGACGGACCGTTGAAAAATTCGAAAATTCAAAATAACCCGAAAATCCAAATTCAAGAGGCCAGGCATCAGTTAAATTTAAATAAATGCGAACCGAGGGAAAATGTTATTAAAATTTGAATATGAATTCTAAAATGTACGTTAAAGTCAGACGGACGTTAGCAAAGAATTTAAACCAAAATTTAAACCGGACGGGAATACTGACATCAACGGAAAAATTTTAAAATAGATAAGCGGGCGTTAAATTTAAATAATCGCGGACGGAAGAGAAAAGATTTAAAAATTTAAATTTGAACGTACGTTGAAGTCGATGTGCATTAGAGTTGAATAAACATTATCAAAAGAAACTGTCAGTTAATTTAAATTTGAATATATATATCGCGAGAGAAAAAAAAATCGTTAACTTTGATTTTAAATTTGAATCAACCGGAACGACCGGTTATTAACGGGCACCTGAAAATACATAAAAAAGCTGAAATTTAAAATATATGAACAATCAAAAAAAAAAATTAAAGGCCGAACTCACAAGGGGGTGGCGTTGCTGATGTTGTTGCAGCGCCGGTGCGTTTTGTCCCACCCTAATCCATAGTCACTGTCGCACCCGGGTATCAGTGACCCCTTACCTGTGTTGCGCCGCTGGTGTTGTTGCAGCGCTGGTGCTTTTCGACCCACCCTCATCCATGGCCATCGGTGCACCTTAAATTCGATGACCCCATACCTGAAATCTCTATGCCTTTTAAATTAGGATGATCAACATTCCCATTTTAATTTTAGTTTATTAACAATTCATTTCATGTATATACACAAAAAAAAGGAAGGATTCCAACTATGTATGTAGGTATATTCTAGGATTTTACTTCCGTATATAACTTAGTGTAAAGCTACTGATCTATTCGAGCCTGCTAGGAATCAATTACAAAAGGAATGGAATATCTGAACTTACATACATACTCATATGCAGGCATATAGTCAAATTCATCATAATATCCTATATGTATAGATGCAAGTACATTTCAAATGTTTTACAGTGGATTCGTTATAATCGCTTACATTTACGAACGCTTATTAAGTATCTCGAAAATTAAATAACTAAAATCAGCTTAGATGCTAGATGATAAAGAAGAAAATGAGAAAGAAAAAAGGGGGTAATTTTCCCCATCAGAATTATGCAAGAATATATATATAATGTATATATGTAGCACATATATACAAAAGGGAAAAAGGAGTAGGTGATGGAACTTTTCTGTTATTGTTTTATATCATATTATTGGTGGCCTATATATGTATTATTTTAATGCTTATGTTATCAGGTTCTTCAATTCACTCTAACTTGGTTATGTTCCCTGCACGGCTCTCCCACTCTTGTTACCCTCAACTAGTCCAAATAGTGATCAATGAAAATTCCTTTTCTTCCTTATTTGTCTATTTACGTGATACACACATGCATGTACAAGGAGTGTATGTGCACTCGTATTTATCTAAATTGAAACCAATGCGAGTTAACCACGTTTGATGCATATGTCTATCAGTTCATATGGACTCAAATGTATATTAATTTGCTTTACATATGTATACATATATATACAAATATATATAGATAACACTGTATATTTAAATACAAAAAAAATTTATAGATTTACTTCGTTGTATAAATAAGGAACATATGCATATACATACATATACCCATGCATGCACCCACGCAACATTGAGACGATTATATCTGAATTCGATCAGGGATAAATCCGAAAACAAAATAAATGCCTAAAATTTTTGTACCCTACGGATTCTTATCCGGACAGTTGCATTTAATGGGAAACGGTTTTAAATTCGGTTCAATCAGAACTCTTTTCCGCTCAAAACACAAGAAAATGCTGCCTGGGTATACACATTCATATCACGCCTTCGTACATATATGTATGCATATGGTTGTTGTTCTAATTTAATTAATTATCTAAATCAGAGATCCCCAAAACTCTAACTGCAGCAGTGTTAGTAACTGCAGCAGTATTAGTGAAAAACGACTAGTTGAGTGCCCAGCTACTACCGTCGCATCGTTCAGTAGCTTGCGGGCAAGCAAAAAGACAACAACGTGCACGCATATATTTTTCGCTTTTATGCGCTGCTATACCACGTCGCACAATGAAAACGAAGTATGCGTGTACGTTCGTATGAAAACGAAGTATGCGTGTACGTTGTTATCTTTTTGCTTGCCCGCAAGCAACTGAATCGTCGCACGGTCGTAGATGGTCACCTAACTTTTGCGCTCTTACTACGACAAAACGAGAGAGTATAACAATCTGTGTGAATTGAGCGTTGCACCTCAGTGCTATGAAACGAAGACCCCTGATCTAAATACAAAATATACATATCCGCGACACGTCTGGCACCTGACTCACCACCCGTTGCGGTGCACCTTTAGTGGTGGTGCCACCGATCTGCTGCAACTATTGGTGTTGTTGTGGCACTAAGGACTTCACTCGTACTATTAGTACATTGGTCGTATTTAAATTTTGTTGTTGTTGCTTGTAATCGGTTGTTGATGCTTCTCTCCCAGAATGTAGCTTTCGAAGTAGTAGTTGGTGGATTGCTATAACGCTCTGTCGCGCAAAGTCAGTTTGCAATGATTGTAAAGAAAATGCAAACACAATCCTTTCTAATTTATACTTTATCGACGCACAATTATGCGCAGTTTTATTGAATATTTATCTTATCATTGATATTGCGGGATGCCAGTAGTTATTAGAGTTGCTTTGATTTCTTTTGTGTATGGGTTTTGATGCACTTTTCTGCCAGTTTCCTCAATGTACAGATATTTCGCTCGCTTGTCCTTTCGCCTTCTGCGATATGTGTTCAGTATTTACAACATAATTTCTTCTTTTGATTTTCTTATAGCTGCTACTACTATTTTCACTTTTAACCAGTTTTTTACTACAGAGCAGAAATACGTATATTTTTGGTTTACAACTTTGTGATTCAGATCCCACGAAACAAAATGCAACTAGCGACCCCAGTAAAAATCTTAAGTTTATTTTAGAGTTTAGTTCGCCAGTAATATCACTATTATTGGTCTCCGCCTTTTAGTATCGTTGTCGAAAACAAAACTGAATGTCATTATCGCGAATTTCTACGACCACAGGTCCGTTTCTTTTCGTATCGCCTGCAGTGGTGTAGTGACGTGTGCATAATAGTGGCGTGACTTTACGGTTACCCGAATGTCTATATCATGGTATGACGCTAGCAATGACGCAAGCGAGATCGAATGCGATTGCCATGTTACACAAAAAAAAATTACCAAAACTTTCGGAATAAAATGCCTCAATCATTTTTCCCATGAAACTATCTCAAAATAATCGATTATATTCGTGCCCTAGTAAATTTGCTACTGTAAAATCCTATTAGCGTGCGTTGGGAATATAATAGACATTGGGTCATATCAATAAAAGCCAAGCATCTGCTCTTGCTTAAGATCTCAGATATTTTACTCAAATTTTGAAATTTGGTTCATACCAATTTATGTCAAATTTCTGCAATTTCCAGCAAAAGCATCTGCTTCAATCCTATCAACATGGCCCATTGTTGTCCTACGCTCAAATTACGAATTGGTAAGGGACAGGAAAATCTGGTTGATGAAACAATAGTACATGAGAACATTTTATAAAATATGCATTTGAAAATACCAAGTCACCGAATAACCACGTGTTACGTATTTTCACATTACGAAGTGTTCATGGCAACCCTGGAAGAACCAGTTTGTCCATCACCAATACTTGTGCATCCCCGCCATTGGAACGATTGTGAAGATTCGGAGGGGAAATTTCTCATGATGCCTACTCATAGAGGTCGGCTCGATAGCTTGCCAGATTTGAAGAAAAATTTATGTGCGATCTATAAAGCTCGGGTTCTAAAAAAAAAGATGAAGCAATACCATTTAATCATCTCGAAGAATAAAGAATAAAAAAAAATCAATGTAAATTTCGGATAAACCCACTCGCTTAAATTTTGTTTAGACACTTAGTGGAGGAAAAAGGGAATTAATTACAGGATTTGAGCAAAGAAAGATTTCGCATTTGAAATATCTAGTAACTGAATGAGAAAATACGAATCGTTATTATTGCTAGAACACCATAATTGGTAAATGAAATTACTCGAACAGGAAAGTTACTGACGGCAAAAAAAAATTGTAAGCTATTCTATCGAAACCACCCCTATAATACAACCTCATTCTCCTTCACTTGCGACCAAGGCTAATTTATAGAAGGTTAACCCACTAAACAGCTGATTGCAGACTTTTCCCTATAATTTTTTTTCATATTGTGGTGCTTGTGTCAAAACTTATGACAATTTGATCTTGACGCAAGGTGATTTCTACAATGGCGGCTATGATTTTGACAGAAGCATCACAGAATACACAACCAATTTTACATGGAGTGTGTATGTATGTATGTCCGTATATAGTACTGCAAAAACCTTCTATAATTGAACCATGCATGCGACTACCTTTCATGTTTGGCCACGCGTCACCATTCTTCTTCACCGTGTCAGCACGTCGGCCATTATTAATTGGAAGTTATTGGAAACTACTAAGAAAAACTACTAAAATAGTGGTGCTGCCACACAGACAAAATTAAGCAACCGAAATTAACCCGTTTATGATCGATATCAGGATTGATATCGATAGCAAACCATAACAGGCCTGCTTCGCTTCGAAGACCTGACGAGGGAGCGAACAGGAAAAATGGTTTGCCTGTAAGGTTGTTGCGATAATACTCAACTGTTAACTACGTGGGGCACGACTCACCCCTAGATAAGAGTCTCAAATTCTACCACAGCTAACCGGGCAACAGAGGCTCCATCAGGTGATACCAAAAAACGTATGCTATATGAACGTGCAATCTAGTAGTGTATGAAAATCCGAGCATAATTGAAAGTCAGGTATAATAAAAAAATTCATTTGGTAAAAAAAACCAAAACGCGTAAGTCCGGTGTTGCGGTAATTCTCTATTGGCTTAGGCCAGAGAAGCCTACCCCCCCTAGGAGCCCTCCTCCTAGGTGCCGATCTTGGTCGGTCTTAACAACCTGTCCCCCCGGCTGATCCAACCCCGCACGCTGGACCCAGGACAGGCGGTCTTGAAAAAGACCCTTGGTCCGCTGGTTTCTCGCCCCCCGGAATGGGCTTTACAAAAAAGAAAATTATTTTGTTTCCTATTTTAAGGCTTCGCAGCCTTAGACATTTTTTTACAGGAGAACGCGTCTAAACTCCGAATACAATCACCCTATCAGCTGGTCTATGGTCCCTAACCTCTCGAAGCTGGACAAAAAAAAACTTTAACAGGAAAATCATCAGAACTCCGTTTGAATAGACATTTTTGTATTGGAGAACTCGTCAAAACTCCGTATAAGCAGACCAATTGGAATATGGACTGCTAGATGGTCCACGGTTCCCGGTGGGAGCGCTTGTGATCCACCTATTATTATAACTGCTCGGGGAGAATACTGGGCGAATTGTCCCCGACCGCCAAGACGCCCAGCGGAGTCTTATTGAGGACGGATATCAGAAGCGTGGAATCGTCCTATTAATCTCCCTGTTAAGTCTTCTAAGTCATACAGTGCATTGCCAACTTTCCCACGAACTCGACACTTAATATATTTTGGCAGGAATTTCGCGTTTATGCCCTGTTTGAAGTTACTCAAGGCAAAATTTCTTCTAAATACTTCTTGACCTTCCCTATAATTCACAAGCCTAGAGCGCTTATTGTAAACCTGCTTGACTTTCTCATTTGCCTGTGCTAAGTTTCTACGGATTTGCTCGTGGATTCCTGATAACTTGTCAGCTTTACTTACTATCGGTACGCGATCTTCTTTGAGGCTATCCAATTTCTCTAATAACTTATACGCGGATGCGTGTTGGACCATATTCTGACCATATAATGCAAAGTACGGAGAGCACTGAATTGACGTATGAAAATCACTTCTCAGAACTGCTAAAATTTCGGGTATATGTTTGTCCCAGTCCGTATGATCCTGCTTATCTTTTAGGAAAATTCTTATCTTGGAAACTATCTCTCTATTCACGCGTTCGGACGCATTAGCTTGTGGGGAATACACTCCTGTTCTAACATGCGTCACACCGTACTTCTCAAAGAACGCTTTCATTTCTTTTGAGACGAATTGTTTCCCATTATCGCTGTGGATATATTCTGGGACCCCTATAGCTGGAAAAATCTCTGTACCGAAGTAGTTCATTACATTGATAGTTGTCGCTCTCTGCATTGGCTTCAGCCACACATACTTGGAAAAATGGTCTAAAATAATAAAAAGAAACTGGTTCCTACGTTTGGATCTCGGATAAGGTCCTAAGAATTCGCAATATAAGCGCTGAAAAGGTCTCTCTGTAACAAAAGCGCTTCCTATTGGTGGTCTTGACTGCCGATTCGTTGTTTTTACAGCCTTGCAAGTTTCACAATCCTTTACATAATCTCTAACGTCCCTAGCTTGTTGTGGCCAGAAGTATTTCGACCTAACCCGTTCCAATGTCTTTTGCCAACCTCCGTGATAACTCCTAACTGCGTCATGTGCCATTCGTATTGCTTCCTCCCTGAGTCTTTGGGGTAACCACAACCGCCATAACGAGTCTTCCTCACCCTCCACACCTTTTCGAAACTTACCCCTTTTAAAAATCAGCCCGTCTCTGACACGCAAATCCGGGAGAGCTTCACCGTTTACTGTAATTGTTCTGATAAGATCCAGATACTCATTGGCCCTAAATTCGGGTGAGTCTAAGTCTATTTCGTCCGGCGCAGGAGATGAAGTCAACTCGTCAACGTCAAAACGCGACAGAGCGTCTGGTACTACATTCAGAGTCCCCTTACGGTGCTGCATTTCGAAATCATATCTCTGTAGTAACAGTGACCATCTAGCTAACCTACCACTAAGGTCCTTTTGCGTCATCAACCATTTAAGGCTTGAGTGGTCCGTGATGATACGAAATGGCAGCCCTTCAACGTAGGGTCTGAAACGCTTGACGCTGACAATTGCGGCGAGGCATTCCAGCTCGGTGACTGTATAGTTGCGTTGAGCATTATTTAATTTTTTTGAAACGAAAGCTATTGGATGCTCTGCACCATTATCATCGACCTGGAATAACACGCCTCCTACTCCTATTTTGGAAGCATCACATTGAATGACAAATTCTCTGGAAAAATCAGGTTGAGCTAAGACTGGAGCGGAACTCAGAGCTACTTTCAGTTTTTCGAAGGCCTCTATTGCTTCTGGAGTGAGTTTGAAAGGACCAGGTGACTTACGTAAACAATCTGTCAAAGGGCCTGCTAAATCAGCGAAATTGGTAATAAATGCCCTGTACCAATTTGCCATGCCCACGAACCTGCGAACCTGTCGAGGAGATTTGGGAATGGGGAAATTCTGCATTGCCTCGATTTTCTCTGGATTCGCTTTCAAACACCCACTGCCTGTAACATACCCTAAGTAACGAATTTCTCCCTGGCAAAATTTACTTTTACTCACATTAATTGTAAGGCCTGCACTTTTCAAGCACCTCGCAACATCTGCTAAAAGTTTGATGTGGTCGTCAAAATCCGCACTACATACCAACAGGTCGTCCAAATAAACAAACACATGTTCTCGCATATACGAGGGAATTGCTTTGTCCATGAGTCGACTCATTGTTTGCGGCGCGTTACATAGCCCAAAGGGCATAACTTTGTAATGGTACAAGGGTTTACCTGGCACCGCAAACGCTGTCTTCTCTTTTGACGACTCAGTTAGTTTAATTTGGAAGAACGCGTCTTTTAAGTCGATACCACTAATAAAGTGCGTATCCTTTAAACGACTCAATAACCCGTTGATATGCGGCAGCGGATATGAGTCCTTTTTCGTAACGGCGTTTACCTTCCTAGAATCAATGCAGAGCCTGACCTTACCAGGTTTCCGTACTAGGACAACTGGGCTACACCATGGCGAATTCGACTCTTCGATGACTCCCATTTTCAATAATCTATCAATTTCGCTGTAGGCTTCAGCCTGTCTTGGTGGCGAAAGAGGAAAATGTTTGCTTTTAATTGGGACTGCGTCACCCGTGTCAATGTCGTGCTCCACCAGCTGTGTTTGCCCTAGGCCTAATTTTTCAAACGACGGAAACATATCAGTAACTTTTTGCAAATCGTACTTCTGGGATGGAGTCAAATCATGAAAATTGGGACCTTCTGTATCTTCCTTTGCTTCTAGACATGATACACTTGGAAATAATTCGGGAGCTAAAGCAAATGCTTTCCGAAAATCTACCCCGAAATAGGCTTCCTGGAGAAGCGAAGGAACAAGGTAAAAGGATATAGATTTTGTTGTATTTTTAAAAGTGACAGGCAATGAACTACACCCTATTATCTTCCGTTTGTCGCCGCCTGCTGTATATATACATTCATTCATTTCCTTATAGTTGAGATTGTTTTCTTCTAAAAATTTCAAACAGTCCTTAACCAGAATAGAGACATTGGCTCCTGAGTCCAATAATCCCACTAGTGATCCATTTCCTATCCTCACCCTAATCATTGGTCTTTCATCGTCTGTAAGGACGAGTGTGGTGCTTTCCAAAAGCTTGCGCACCTGGACACGTTTGCTATATCTCTTCCTACACTGCAAAATTCTTTCGGGTGGATATGGTTGGGAATCATTCGTGAAAATATTCGACCTAACCAATTGATAATTGTGTTCTCTTTCTTCTAAACTGGGTCGGAAAATGGTCTGACAACTAACATTTCTAACTGAGGCTTTCAAAATACGAATTGGTCGAGAATTACCTTGTGACGAAGTCGGGCTATCTGAATCTGAACTATTTGAATTATCCGTACTATCAGGGAAAGTTACTATTGGTGATTGTTGACTGCTTGCGGAACTGGCCGAAAGTGGACTAGGCTCAGTACTCGCGATGATTGGCTGGGTATTGACTGAAGTGGGGGCTATAGTCCCGAACGAGTTTCCCCCTCTCTTTTCTCGCTCGGATAACGGTTTCCCTGACCACGGTGGTCGTTGGGACACTTCGGAGTCAACACTCCTCTCTGACCGCATTTAAAACAAAACTGAGATTTAATTGGCTCCTCACAGTATATATAGGAGTGACCCATTGTCTGGCAGTTCCAACATTTAATCCCTGAGTAGTCTGGCTTACCCACACGACGATAATTCAACGCTTCTATCTGCGGATCTACCATATAATCTTCGTTTTCAACCCTACATTCCGGAGCTATGGCACGTGCTTCGTTTACGCTTGGCCTATGGTAATTTGAGACTAAACTTCTGCTCTCTTTCAATACTTGCTCGCCTCTTCGAGCTACGTCGCGGAGGTCATGCAGACTTCTTACATCCGCGTTAAACAACATTAATTTCAAATTACCATTAACGTTGCGTTTGATAATATCTATTAACAAGGCCTCAGACATGGGCTCTCTAAGTCTCGCGTTTAATGCCAGAATATCCGTGTGGAAAACGTCATATGTCTCATTTGGTTTTTGTTTGCGCAATGATATTTCCATCATCAGCTCATGGTCCGTCTTCAGGGTGCCGAATTCCCGTTTTAAGGAGTAACTCAAAAATGGATAAGTTGCATTAGAATTTTGTTTGGTAAATAACCAATACCATTCTTCGGCACGGCCTGACAAGAAAAGGTGAAAACTGGCCATAATCTGATCTTCTGAACATTGTGTGCGCTCACGCAAAGTGTCCAATTTAAACAAAAAATCTGAAACACTACCAGTACCGTCATAAGATATCTTCCAATCTTGTGGTTTCACAACCGTATTACTGGGCGTGGGAATAATTGAGTTGTTAACAAAATTCTGCGCTTGGTTCGGCTGCTGTCTAGCATCATCCCTAGTATCATGTCTAGCGTTACTCCTAACAAAATCCGCCGCTGTTCGAGAGGCTGCGACTGCAGCGTTCAAGGTATTCACATTTTCCCTAATAGCTCTCATTTCATGGCGCAGCTCTTCTTGTGACGTTTGGAATAACTGATGCAGGACATGTACCCATTGTAAACGTTTGGTTGTAACCGAACTTGTGGTAATGCGCTAGCCCCGTCTACAGTAGTTGTCGCGCATTGCTCAGGCGGATCCGGCATATTCCTAATAAGACTGTCTAGATCGAGGATATTTGCACTAGTCGGTCTATCATATTTTCCCGAAGGGTCATTATTTGGGACATCCCTGAATGGATCTACTGTTGTCCGGCTGACTATTGGGGAATGCATTACTAAAGGTCGGCTCGCTGGGGGTTTCGGAGTTGCACCTCCACTTCCTCTTCCTCTATAATATACCCCGCTACCTCTGTTTTTAGAGCCACTACCTCTAGTCGAACTCCTAGTTTGCATCCCTTCAGCCGACTGCTGAGTGTTTTGAGACATTTTCAAAAAAAAATCGAACGTTTGAGCGCTTCAAAAAAAACAAGGCACGCTTGAACGGTTGTATGGAATCTAGAGCAATTAACTATTTGAATAAGAGCCTATACACACTTGCGACTCAATCGATTTAGTCGAATGTTGATTTGCATGGGAATGTATGGAAGCATTCACACTACATTCAATTAGTTGTACAACTGAAACAGTTGGATTTGCAGCCCAATTTCATTCCAACTGAAACAGTTGTACAACTGCTTGATCAGCAAGGCGCCCTTCTACGTATTCACACTTGAGACAATTTAGTCGAACGACTACAACAACAACAGTGATATTCGTAGTGGAAAGAGTTGCCATGCTGACAGCACTACTTTTATTTCACTTTTGGTAAATTGTAGAGATTGAATATTTCAATTAATATTTTCAAAATGTTTAAAAACAAAAGGTTCGTTTCTTATTAACTACACCATTTCCAGATGGATTTTAGAAAGCGTTAACTGGATTTTAGAAAGGGGAAATTGGATTTTAGAAATGTCAATTGGATTTTAGAAAGGGGAAATTGGATTTTAGAAATGTCAATTGGATTTTAGAAAGCGTTAAAAGGATTTTAGAAAACAAAATTGGATTTTTGAAAGCTTGAATTGGATTTCGGAATGTGCGTTTAAAATAAATTTTACACAGAATTTTTCGAATAGAAATTCTTTATTGCGTATGAAAGTATAAATTAATAATTATATAAATTTTCGAAAATCCAATTTACAGTTTCTAAAGTCCAATTTCCCTTTTCTAAAATCAAATCGACATTTCTAAAATCCAATTTTCCCTTTCTAAAATCCATTTGGCTATTCTAAAATCTAATTTCCCCTTTCTAAAATCCAATTGACATTTCTAAAATCTAATTTCCCCTTTCTAAAATCCAATTGACATTTCTAAAATCCAATTTCCCCTTTCTAAAATCCAATTGACATTTCTAAGATCCAATTTCCCCTTTCTAAAATCCAGTTGACGCTTTCTAAAATCCATCTGGAAATGGTGTAGTTATAGACAAGAATTATCTAACTAAGGATATTTACTTCCGTTTTCATATGTTTCTTGATATTGTTGTTCTCTTTAAATGTCATTAATCACATTTTAAAATAGAAATAATGAAAATGAAATTTCATGAAAATTATTAATGGCTGATTTTTACTATTTTTCCGTTTCTTGTACTTCTGTTCGTTTCGCCTTAAGAGCATAATTCCTTCCGTTTTTCTCTTTTCATTTACTTGACAGCTAGTTGCTAGTTTAATAAGAAACAAAGCCAAACAATGTATGCACTTTTTGTTTATTTTATTGTTTTTTATTTATTAATCAAGTTGACAGCTGACAAGAAGGTGCTTTCATGTAAGAATGCAGATAAACTTTAACAATTTAATACTTCATCACTTTATATGAGGACCACTAATGTAAAATTTGCTGAGTAAAATGTGAACATTGGCAACACTATGTCATTGTCAATCGCACGACTATTTAGTCTCAAGTGTGAATAGCTGCCACCGATTCGACTAAATAGTTGGAGTAGTGTGAATACAACAGTCCAATTCGACCAAATCGATTGAGTCGCAAGTGTGTATAGGCTCTAAGTCACGTTTGGTGTCAAAGCAGTGATGCCAATATTCTTGGACCAAAATTCCCTACAGTATGCCAAAAAAATCCCTACTTTTCCCTACGCTAACAAAATTTTTCCCTACAAATTTCCCTACGCCGTATTTTCTCTATATTAAAATAAACACACACAAAATTGATGCAAAATATAGTTTTTGTTCAAAAAGCCACGTATGAATACACAAAAATTTTTATGTTTACTTGTGTTTATATAATATAAATATATATATTTATAACTATATAAATGAAATTTAGTTTTTCTTAATAACATTGTACATCTTTCATAAAAAATTATAATTGTAACTTTTTTTTATTATAAATGAACATTTTTAAATAAAGAATGTATACATGTATTTATGTAGATATTTTCATATAAAACTTATATGGTACACATTTCCCAAGAAAATTATCATATACACCTCTATAGTGTTTCACATTTTTGAAATCGCATTCGTTAAATTTAAAAGAAAAGCAATTTTGATTTTTCGCTTGTAGAAAAGGCCGAATTATGCATATTGAACTGAGGCTATCGTGACTGAATTTATTCCTTTTTTTGTGCATATATCAGTTATAATTTAAAATATTCGTTCTGCGTCTGCATTAGCGAGAGGCAATACTAAACAATATTTAGCTCATTTTTATAATTGGGAAACATTAGTTTGTCGTTAAAATTTAGAAGGTTTTAAATTTTAAACCAAAATTTTTCAACATCTATATTTTCAAGAACTTTCTTTTCATGTTCAAGGAAATGATATTCAATAGAACTCCACTCAACCAGCAAGTCATTTCTATTAAATTTAAATTTCTCACAAATTAAATTCTCAATAACACTCCTGTCGAATTCAGTATGTACCCGCAGTACAATCTTGGGATTAAGAAAGCATATGTCTTTGACATAGGAGTTAAGGTTCAGACATTGGTGACTTACAAGTATTTCAGTATCGTTAACCTTATAGTATCTTTATCGCTATCCATATGAGCTGTTAGTGGTGCCGTAAATCTGTAATCAGCTGACACTTGTCCAGGCAGATCCTGGAAGGTAGGCGCATAGGCGAATTTAGATATTTCCCGTGTATTTTGTTATTGTGATTGGTAGATTGCAATGTCAAAATAATATTGCTCCTTGTTAAAATCTGAATTCGCTTGGGACTCGCCCATTACTATTGGCCATGCTGTGAATTCGCTTTAATTTTGATATTATAATCTACTTTGTAAATAAAAAAAAGAAGTTTCTGAATTCGCCTATGCGCCTACCTTTCTATATCTGCTTCCACAAGTGTCAGCTGTTTACGGATTTAGGGTTGCTAACCAAAATCCAATTGGTATGTAAGTTAACGATACAGCTACAGAATTACGATAAGGCACCAATGACTAGTAACACAGCTTGTCGTAAGGTTGGTTGAAGCAGCTGTTTTATAAGCTTACAGATAAGTCACCAATGTCTGCACTTTTACTCTGTAGAGGCAATCTTTGCTGTATTTCTTCCAAAGCAGTGATATAAGAAGATAGGCAATATAATCTTATTCAGAAGCTGATTTCGGAAGGGTATTTAGAAGCTCGAGATATTCAGATTCAATATATATATGTATATCATCGGCTGGGAATGTTACGTGAGGTGACCTAACGTTACAATCAATCCTTATTTAGTTTTTTTTTTAAATAAAATTTTGAGCCAGCTGATAAAATATTTTAGTTGACTCCAAATAAATTTGATGTATTAACGGCTTTCTATACTGGTTTAGTAAGAAAAGCCCACAAACGCATCTCTGACCACCACAACAAAAAAATGGAAGCGAAATTTGGTGCTAAGATCGGATCCAGAGATAAAGCAAAAAATCTTAGGAGCGGAGCAGGAGCGAAAAAAAACTTTTGCTCCGAGGCCCTGTAAGCAGGTCGAAGAATATATTCCCAGATCAGAACAAAGTACAATTTTGGACTATTGCATACAGGCACAAAGAAACATTTTGTTAGTAGTTATTAAAAAATTTTAGGTTAGAAAAAATTAACGAACGAAAATTTTTGACTTCAAAAATTCCCTACATTTAGCTAATTTTTGAAAATCTGTCCTTTTTTCCCTACACTGCAAATTTAAGGACGAATTTCCCTACATGTAGCCTCTTTTCCCTATACTTGGCATCACTGTGTCAAAGCTCAAATGCAATTATTTGTACCAATTAACGAAATTTAAATCTCTATCTCGATTAAAAATTATGTCGCATCCAAAAGAAATAACTTCAGCAATCATTTATAACGAATATTTGCTTTTTAAATCTCCATGCCGGTAAAAATTATGTCATATCCAAGAAATTATAATACGTTGTCGCGTTTAGTGAAAAAAATCAAGCAATAATTGTAATAATTATTTGCGATTCAAAAAAAAATTATCTTAAATTTTGCTAACAATGTCGATTCAAAATGACTTCGCTTATATAAAAAATTGTATAAATAAACGTGTTCATATACGTGAATATGTAAATGTAAATAGATATATAATGCAAAATATATATATGTTCGTTATTCAATGGGAATGCTGACCTCCCATTATAAAAGGCACAGGTTACAGAAATAAAAAAAATATAAACCCCCTTGAAAAATAAAAACACAAAAAAAAATTAAGACGGTGTGTGCCAACTGGTCTCCAGCGCACCAACCGCAATGCAGGGTTGCTCGGAAGCTAAATCCCTGAGACAGGCTGGCTAACTAAAAGATAGTTAACAATAACATAAAAAAAAAATTGAAATTTTGCGAAATACTAACCCATCTCCGCCGCAATGAAAGGAACGGTTTGAATCCGCTATCCCCAGACTTGCGGAGATAGACAATACATCCTTGGGTCTCAGCTCAGCTCATCGCCATGAAGTGGTGCTAAATGTTCCAAGGCACCCAACTCAAGCATGAGATGAACTGAGGCCTGCACCGCATAACAAAAAAAGACAGAACAAAAGAAATTTGCAAAATACCCTCCTAATCTCCGCCGCAATGAAAGGAACAGCTAGAGGCTGCTTTCCCCAGACTTGCGGAGATGAAAAGTACTAACTCAGGTCTCAGACCAACCTATCGCAATGAAAGTGGTGCTAAGTGCAACCAACTCAGACGCGGAATGGCTGAGGCCTAAATTGCAAAAAAAAATCACGAAAACAAAAAAAAGATAAAGGGACGAATTTTCCTCATGACCAACATCCTTAACTCCGCCGCAATGAAAGGCACGGTTTAAAGCCGCTACCCCAGACTTGCGAAGAAGGATTTGTTAGCTTAGGATCCAGCTCAACTCATCGCAATGAAGGCGGTGTTCGAATCACCACCCCAGACGCGAGATGAGCTGGGCCCCGAAAGAAAAAAAAATCCGATACACAAAACTGCACAAAATACATATTCGGCAAAAGTTTATAAAAATAAATACTGAATCTAGCGGACATGCCCCTCGGACGACAGTGAAATCAAATTTAAATTAAAAAAAAATACGTGCGTTCAACACTGCCTCTTCGGGTGAAATGCAAAAAAAACAGACAAAATGACGTTAAGTCTCGTGGAGCCCTGAGCCACTGACATCAATGACTCTCCAATCATCCCGATCAATCTCATCATCCCGCCGCAACGCAGTGGCGGCTACTGAGGCTGCCAATCTGGGACTTGCGGAATAATGAAACTTCACTGAACGACCAGGAAACCACCGAAGCCAGTACCCCAGGACACCGCGTTGGGCGCCATCTGTTATGGTACACGTTTGACCTCGATTACGATCTACAATCGAGTGGAGCAGCAATGCATGGCGGTCGGCATGATCTAGGGTTGCACTGTGGATAGTCATTGTCGGCTGGGCGGGGTTCTTGCCTACATTGCTGTCCTGCGCCATAAACAGAAAAAATTCATATCATGCCTTTTCAAACCAAAACGAGTAAAATCAAACGAAAACAACATCCGGTTTAGCCGGATGCCACGGACGGACCGTTGAAAAATTCGAAAATTCAAAATAACCCGAAAATCCAAATTCAAGAGGCCAGGCATCAGTTAAATTTAAATAAATGCGAACCGAGGGAAAATGTTATTAAAATTTGAATATGAATTCTAAAATGTACGTTAAAGTCAGACGGACGTTAGCAAAGAATTTAAACCAAAATTTAAACCGGGCGGGAATACTGACATCAACGGAAAAATTTTAAAATAGATAAGCGGGCGTTAAATTTAAATAATCGCGGACGGAAGAGAAAAGATTTAAAAATTTAAATTTGAACGTACGTTGAAGTCGATGTGCATTAGAGTTGAATAAACATTATCAAAAGAAACTGTCAGTTAATTTAAATTTGAATATATATATCGCGAGAGAAAAAAAAATCGTTAACTTTGATTTTAAATTTGAATCAACCGGAACGACCGGTTATTAACGGGCACCTGAAAATACATAAAAAAGCTGAAATTTAAAATATATGAACAATCAAAAAAAAAAATTAAAGGCCGAACTCACAAGGGGGTGGCGTTGCTGATGTTGTTGCAGCGCCGGTGCGTTTTGTCCCACCCTAATCCATAGTCACTGTCGCACCCGGGTATCAGACCCCTTACCTGTGTTGCGCCGCTGGTGTTGTTGCAGCGCTGGTGCTTTTCGACCCACCCTCATCCATGGCCATCGGTGCACCTTAAATTCGATGACCCCATACCTGAAATCTCTATGCCTTTTAAATTAGGATGATCAACATTCCCATTTTAATTTTAGTTTATTAACAATTCATTTCATGTATATACACAAAAAAAAAAGGAAGGATTCCAACTATGTATGTAGGTATATTCTAGGATTTTACTTCCGTATATAACTTAGTGTAAAGCTACTGATCTATTCGAGCCTGCTAGGAATCAATTACAAAAGGAATGGAATATCTGAACTTACATACATACTCATATGCAGGCATATAGTCAAATTCATCATAATATCCTATATGTATAGATGCAAGTACATTTCAAATGTTTTACAGTGGATTCGTTATAATCGCTTACATTTACGAACGCTTATTAAGTATCTCGAAAATTAAATAACTAAAATCAGCTTAGATGCTAGATGATAAAGAAGAAAATGAGAAAGAATAAAACAAAGTAAAAAAAATTTTTTAAAAAAGCTTTTATTTAATATTAATATAACAATTTACTAAAAAGGAAGAAAATAATTTTTTTATATTTTTGAACAAGATTTATATTAGTCCTTAGTTCATTTGGATCTTAATTTCAATCTAAACATACATTTAACGTATTTCTTCAAAGCATTTCTGTATATGTATCAACATAAATAAAAGCGCGGGTGCTCTTTACGTAATGCATATCTTACGTAATTGGAATTTAAAGTTTTTATCGCTTCCTTCCATTTCACCAATACGGTTTTATAACATGAATATGTAATGACTATTTACTTTCTCATAGGCAATATATATACCGAATATGAACAAATTCGGTCGGTAAATACGAATTTTACAAATATCTCGACACCAGCGCCATCTATCGGATTTTTTTTTATTTCACATTGCATTGTCTTCGGGTCCTGAACTATGTTACAAATTTCAAGTACCTAGCTCAACTAGAAGTATCTTAAATGTTCGTTGCAAAATTCCACGACATACATACAAAAAGTGAAGTTAAATAAAAGCTTGTAAAAAAGGGGGTAATTTTCCCCATCAGAATTATGCAAGAATATATATATAATGTATATATGTAGCACATATATACAAAAGGGAAAAAGGAGTAGGTGATGGAACTTTTCTGTTATTGTTTTATATCATATTATTGGTGGCCTATATATGTATTATTTTAATGCTTATGTTATCAGGTTCTTCAATTCACTCTAACTTGGTTATGTTCCCTGCACGGCTCTCCCACTCTTGTTACCCTCAACTAGTCCAAATAGTGATCAATGAAAATTCCTTTTCTTCCTTATTTGTCTATTTACGTGATACACACATGCATGTACAAGGAGTGTATGTGCACTCGTATTTATCTAAATTGAAACCAATGCGAGTTAACCACGTTTGATGCATATGTCTATCAGTTCATATGGACTCAAATGTATATTAATTTGCTTTACATATGTATACATATATATACAAATATATATAGATAACACTGTATATTTAAATACAAAAAAAATTTATAGATTTACTTCGTTGTATAAATAAGGAACATATGCATATACATACATATACCCATGCATGCACCCACGCAACATTGAGACGATTATATCTGAATTCGATCAGGGATAAATCCGAAAACAAAATAAATGCCTAAAATTTTTGTACCCTACGGATTCTTATCCGGACAGTTGCATTTAATGGGAAACGGTTTTAAATTCGGTTCAATCAGAACTCTTTTCCGCTCAAAACACAAGAAAATGCTGCCTGGGTATACACATTCATATCACGCCTTCGTACATATATGTATGCATATGGTTGTTGTTCTAATTTAATTAATTATCTAAATACAAAATATACATATCCGCGACACGTCTGGCACCTGACTCACCACCCGTTGCGGTGCACCTTTAGTGGTGGTGCCACCGATCTGCTGCAACTGTTGGTGTTGTTGTGGCACTAAGGACTTCACTCGTACTATTAGTACATTGGTCGTATTTAAATTTTGTTGTTGTTGCTTGTAATCGGTTGTTGATGCTTCTCTCCCAGAATGTAGCTTTCGAAGTAGTAGTTGGTGGATTGCTATAACGCTCTGTCGCGCAAAGTCAGTTTGCAATGATTGTAAAGAAAATGCAAACACAATCCTTTCTAATTTATACTTTATCGACGCACAATTATGCGCAGTTTTATTGAATATTTATCTTATCATTGATATTCCGGGATGCCAGTAGTTATTAGAGTTGCTTTGATTTCTTTTGTGTATGGGTTTTGATGCACTTTTATGCCAGTTTCCTCAATGTACAGATATTTCGCTCGCTTGTCCTTTCGCCTTCTGCGATATGTGTTCAGTATTTACAACATAATTTCTTCTTTTGATTTTCTTATAGCTGCTACTACTCTTTTCACTTTTAATCAGTTTTTTACTACAGAGCAGAAATACGTATATTTTTGGTTTACAACTTTGTGATTCAGATCCCACGAAACAAAATGCAACTAGCGACCCCAGTAAAAATCTTAAGTTTATTTTAGAGTTTAGTTCGCCAGTAATATCACTATTATTGGTCTCCGCCTTTTAGTATCGTTGTCGAAAACAAAACTGAATGTCATTATCGCGAATTTCTACGACCACAGGTCCGTTTCTTTTCGTATCGCCTGCAGTGGTGTAGTGACGTGTGCATAATAGTGGCGTGACTTTACGGTTACCCGAATGTCTATATCATGGTATGACGCTAGCAATGACGCAAGCGAGATCGAATGCGATTGCCATGTTACACAAAAAAAAATTACCAAAATTTTCGGAATAAAATGCCTCAATCATTTTTCCCATGAAACTATCTCAAAATAATCGATTATATTCGTGCCCTAGTAAATTTGCTACTGTAAAATCCTATTAGCGTGCGTTGGGAATATAATAGACATTGGGTCATATCAATAAAAGCCAAGCATCTGCTCTTGCTTAAGATCTCAGATATTTTACTCAAATTTTGAAATTTGGTTCATACCAATTTATGTCAAATTTCTGCAATTTCCAGCAAAAGCATCTGCCTCAATCCTATCAACATGGCCCATTGTTGTCCTACGCTCAAATTACGAATTGGTAAGGGACAGGAAAATCTGGTTGATGAAACAATAGTACATGAGAACATTTTATAAAATATGCATTTGAAAATACCAAGTCACCGAATAACCACGTGTTACGTATTTTCACATTACGAAGTGTTCATGGCAACCCTGGAAGAACCAGTTTGTCCATCACCAATACTTGTGCATCTCCGCCATTGGAACGATTGTGAAGATTCGGAGGGGAAATTTCTCATGATGCCTACTCATAGAGGTCGGCTCGATAGCTTGCCAGATTTGAAGAAAAATTTATGTGCGATCTATAAAGCTCGGGTTCTAAAAAAAAGATGAAGCAATACCATTTAATCATCTCGAAGAATAAAGAATAAAAAAAAATCTATGTAAATTTCGGATAAACCCACTCGCTTAAATTTTGTTTAGACACTTAGTGGAGGAAAAAGGGAATTAATTACAGGATTTGAGCAAAGAAAGATTTCGCATTTGAAATATCTAGTAACTGAATGAGAAAATACGAATCGTTATTATTGCTAGAACACCATAATTGGTAAATGAAATTACTCGAACAGGAAAGTTACTGACGGCAAAAAAAAATTGTAAGCTATTCTATCGAAACCACCCCTATAATACAACCTCATTCTCCTTCACTTGCGGCCAAGGCTAATTTATAGAAGGTTAACCCACTAAACAGCTGATTGCAGACTTTTCCCTATAATTTTTTTTCATATTGTGGTGCTTGTGTCAAAACTTATGACAATTTGATCTTGACGCAAGGTGATTTCTACAATGGCGGCTATGATTTTGACAGAAGCATCACAGAATACACAACCAATTTTACATGGAGTGTGTATGTATGTATGTCCGTATATAGTACTGCAAAAACCTTCTATAATTGAACCATGCATGCGACTACCTTTCATGTTTGGCCACGCGTCACCATTCTTCTTCACCGTGTCAGCACGTCGGCCATTATTAATTGGAAGTTATTGGAAACTACTAAGAAAAACTACTAAAATAGTGGTGCTGCCACACACACAAAATTAAGCAACCGAAATTAACCCGTTTATGATCGATATCAGGATTGATATCGATAGCAAACCATAACAGTTTATGGATTTTTGGGAGTCCATAAAGTCGGGGGGCCAAGGGTGCACTGGAAGTTAATTGTTGTTTTTCTTTGAAGCTAATATTTTTATTTTTGTATAAAGCGTCAATCAAACTGTTGTTCTGTTTATGTAGAGTATTTGTTGGGTCGTTTCTAGCTGTTCTGTATGTATTTCTGTCTGACAGTAACTCGTTCATTCCATCCTTGTAGTCTCGTTTGTACATTTCCACTGTTTTGTTACCTTTGTCGGAGTCTGTGATGATTATTTCATCTTTATATCTACTTAAAAATAGCTTAGTTTTCTTTAAGGTTTCTAATATAAATTTGTCTGCTGGGTTGTGTTTCATGTGTCTTTTATGCTGGGTTATACCGGCACTCAATCTGCCTCTCTCTATTTCTTTTGATCTTTCGTCGTCTATTTGTTGTATAATTTGTTCAATTTCCGAAATAATCTTGATTGGCTTAAAGCAGGCATTTTCACAGCCTATACACGCGGTACAAGCTTTTTAGAGCTTTCACACCGACAGCCTCACACCGACACTACAGAACTCTTCGTGCACGAAAAGAAATTTAGCAAATTTCTGTTCAGTCAGCATTGAGCTTAGTGATGGGCGAGTCCGAGATGTTTAGACAATCGAGAGAATCGCCATCGTTGCAAAATCACAATCGAGTCAAAAGTTGACTCGCTCCTCGACTACACAATCGAGATGTTTTTGCGATTGTTCCGAGTCGGCGAGTCGGAGGTTGTTTCGATGACATCTCGACTACACAAGCGAGATGTTTTTGCGATTGTTCCGAGTCGGCGAGTCGTAGGTTGTTTCGGTGACATCTCGACTACACAAGCGAGATGTTTTTGCGATTGTTCCGAGTCGGCGGAATTCAGCAGGAAAGATCCCATCTATTCCCGGAGATTTGAAGGGTTTGAAGGATTTAATTGCCCATTTTACCCTTGTATTAGTAATTATGTACTCCAAGTCATTAAATGTCCTGGGGTTAGAGTAGGTTCTATAAGGTTCCGAGGTGCACCCTGGGAAGTGTGTGGTGACCAGGGTGTTCAGAATATCAGTACTAGATGTGGCCCAGTCCCCATTTTGCATTCGGATACAGCTTGGGGGAACTGGGTTAGTAGAGAGGACCTTTCGTAGACGATTGGCCTCAGAGATTTCTTCTATGTCGCTAGCGAAGTTTTTCCATGAGTCTCTTTTAGCTCTTTGGATCGACTTCTTGAAAATTTTTAAGGCATCCTTGTAGGCTTGCCAGTTGCCAGTTATTTTCGCCTGGTTGAAGAGCTTTCTGCTGTTAAGCCGAAGCTTGGAGATCTCGGGGTTCCACCAATAAGGTTTCTTTTTACCCCGAACTTTGACCTCCGGGCAGGCACTCTTGAAAGCAGCGTTACAGGATTTTGTAACAAAGTCAACTGCTTCATCGATTTTTGACGATGTGTCCAGCACACCGAGAGAAACAGACCTGTTATTGGAGATAGGCGCTTCATCAGTTGTTAACGGTAGGCTTGACGTACCGAGAGAAGCGTGCTCAAGGAGCGTAGCAGACAATTTCTGACTAAACAGAGCCCAATCCGTACGCCTCCTGTTCCTGTATCCCGCTCTAAGTGGAGGTCTCAAGAGTAGATTAAAAGTTATATACATATGATCAGAGAAGGAGTTTTCTCCGGACACCTGCCATTCCTTGACATAGTCAGAGAGCGGGCCTGTGACCAGAGTGATATCAAGTACCTCACTCCTGTTTGCGGTGACAAAAGTAGGTTTGCCTCCAGAATTACATATAGATAAATTATTAGAAATAATGAAATCAAAAAGAGACTCACCCCTCGCGTTTACTTCCGATGAGCCCCATGTTGTGTGATGGGCATTGGCATCGGCTCAGCTTCCCTAACCGCACCAAGTAGCCGATCTTGCCCAGAAATGGGGCGGTCATACGCCAAATAGGCAGAGGCGATCCATATCGATTTGCCTTTCAGCTCGAGGCTGATGCAGACCATATCTTCGTCGCTGAAAAGAGACACCATAGAGTAGGAAAGAGTTTTGTTGTTGTGTGTGCTCCTGGACCAGAACGATCGCCTCAGCAGTCTTGCTGAGACGTAAGAGTAGTGCAGCCGAAGCTGCTTTGGAGTGATGCTGGTTAATTTGCAGTACCTGCATCATTTTGGTCGTCGGAATGCATCTCGACGTCCGCCGCTACTGTACCCGCTCCTTCTGAGACCTCAATGACTGTGGAGTCAAAGTCGGCCTCCTCCGGATCCGAATCCAGCAGCGTGCATTCGTCGAGCATGTTGTAGAACGGGCCTACCAACTCAGACACCGAGAACGTATCGCTCTCGGAGTCCAGAGTGCTGTCTGCCCGTTCATTAGCGGCCCCATGTCCACTCAAGGTGTTGCATGGAGCCCGGACGTCAGTAGTTAAGGGGGTAGTGGGTTCGCTCATGGCGTTGCCCCCTACCTCCACAGAATTGGAATCGGATGCTTTCGTAGAACACCCCCCATCCCCAGAGCCCTGCGGATCGGGTGCGCTCAAGGCGCTGCCCTCAGCCCCAAGGCTCGGAAGACCAGGGTTGTCCTCGTCGGCTACCAATTCATCCTCCTTCTGGGGATCATCCCTTCGGATTTTCGGCGTGATGGTAAAAAGGCCGTAGCCGATTGTACCACCTCGCTTCTCAATCCACGGGAGAGACGCCTCGCTGATGACCAGCCCAACCTGGCGTTGCATCTCCCTCACGTCACCAACACGTACTACCCTCCAATCGCTTGTGGGCATTTCCGCGTTAGATCGAGAGATGATCCTCAGAATTTTGTCCGGATCAGATGGCTCAGCCGGGACCCAGACCCAGGCTCTCGGTCTGTTCGGAATTTCTTCCTTACTGACCGCAACCAAGTCAGACCCGGGCCACAGCTCACCCACCTCGGACATAGCTAATTTGTAAAGCTTGTACGAGCGCTCATCGGCGCATGTCACGAGCTTTATTCTGCCTCTGTTGTCAGACTTAGTACAGTATTGTTCGGAAGCGTCCATATATCGCACGTTTTATGCAATAAGGATTTAACTCGATTTCAATAACTGGGTCATGCCTTTGAGTCTAGTCTTATAAAATACTCAAAAAGATGAAAATGGCATAAATAAAAGTGATTTTGTAGTTAGCCGTAGGAAACTATTTGGAATTATACAAGTTTGTTTGCGATTTCCCAAAACAAATTTTTGAGAGTTAAATCCCTAATTGCATAAAACGTGCGATATGCTGATTCCCAAATTTAGAAACAATATTTTCTCAACGTTTGAGAATTTCTTTTTCAGTGCTTATTGAGAAGGATCTTACGATTCTGAACTGTCAAATTATATTGAGTGTGGGGATGTGTCTTCGCCAATTGGACAATTCACGTTTGACAGTCTAGCAACATGAGGCAACAACAAATATAATGGAAGGGTTGCATTTTTCGTAATGCTTGCGCAGGATCAGCGTAACTGAAATACGACTAAAGTAAGTTACTCAAAAACGTGTCTGAACCCACGTAACTTCGGAAGGAAATTTCGGCTAATCAACGTTATTTCAGTCACTAATATAGCCTGAGTGATGAAATTTCATCCACGTAATGAGATCGGGCCGTTATAAAGAAATATTCTAAAATTTTCGAAAATAGGCGGCACCACGCCCACTTATAAAAGGCCAAAATTTGAAATTTTTATAAGTCATAACTCAGAAACTCTAACTCTAATATCGATGAAATTTGGTATGAGGCAAATATTTGGACGAACAATTGCCAAAATCGGTTGACGACTACGCCCACTTTTATATATGGGTATTATACAGAGGTGTAACTAAAACATTTTAAGCGATATCTCTGTCAAATATAAAGATAGTTCATTGAAATTTTGTACCACGAGTCCAACTATAGACATAAAACTAAAAACAAAAAAAAATTGAAAATGGGCGTAGCACCTCCTCCTTTTAGAAACAGGAATATACGACATTTCGGAGCCCAAAACTCGACAAATAATTTATACGATGACGAAAGTTAGTGTATACACTTTTATGACTTGTGGTAATACGTGCTCAAAATTTTAGCAAAATCGGTTGACGACCACGCCCAATTTTATATATGAAAATTATAAAGGTGCCTAATAAAAACATTTTAAGCGATATCCTTGTCAAATATAAATATAATAATAATACAAAGGCGCTATTATAACTCTGACGAGCTTTATGGCCGAGCTTCTCTCCCAATTCGAGGTGTGCTCCTTTTTGTTTTTCCTACTAATTGGGTGGACCTACAGTTTTATGCCGGCTCCGAACGGCGAATGCATTTTTTGTGAGAAGCTTTTTCATGGCAGAAATACACTCGGAGGGTATGCCGTCCACTGCCGAGAGGTGACCGCTGCTCTTAAAAAATCCAATAATTGGATTTTTACTAATTAGAAAAATTTTTTGGTGTTTTGCTTGGACCGTGGTTTGAACCCGAGACCTCTGGCATAGCAGGCGAGCACTCTACCCACTGCACCACAGCCGCACAAATATAAATATAATTCAGTGAAATTTTGTGGCATGAGTCCCACAATAGACCGGAAACAAAAAACAGAAAAATGTTTGAAAATGGGCGTGACACCGCCCCTTTTTGGACAAAGGAATCTACGAGATTTCGGAGCCCATAACTTGAAAAATAACACTGTAGGTAAATTTTTAATTTTTGAAATATCACAGAGAAACGCCGAAACACGTCAATTTAATTTTTGGCTGTAGAATACGATGGCCCAAAGTCCAAATTGATGGTAGGTAATTTTTAAATACCGGTATCTCGAAAACCGGAGCCAATTTGGGAAAACTAAAGGTGGCATTGAATATAGAATGCCCCAATTAAGTAAGAACAATTGTTAAAATTTGTATGTGAGTAAAGAGTTCCAAGCCTGAGTAAAGTTTATAGACGGAAAAAAAATTACCTTCAGAGCTCTGAAATTTCTTTCCTAAATATCTCGAAAACATTAGCTAACTTTGAGTCTGTAAATGCCATCGTATTCTATAGCCAAAAATTAAGTTGGGGTGTCTCGGCGTTTCGCTGTGATATTTTGACCTCCCTACAGTGTAATTGATATATTATGACCAGAGATTGAATTTAACTGGTAACATTTAAAATATTTTTGTTTTTCACAGACAAAAAACAAAAAACAGAAAAATAAAAATTTCGGTCTCAACAAAAAAAATTTAAATTCAGATTTTTTGTTCTTTCGGTAACAAAAATATTTCATTTTTCAAAATAAATCTCACATATTGAGAAATATAAAAACACTTATTTGAAAAATCTTCATTTTATGTATTTAGATAAGTATATTTTTGTTTTCATTTCTTGCTCAAATTTTTTCTGTTGAAAATAAATATCAGGGAATAACAGAAAAATTCAAGAAATAAGGTTTTCTCTCAGACAAAAATAATTATTTTTTTGTCTTTGGATTTTTGTTTTTCAAAGATTGTTATAGTTTTTGTCTAAGATTTTTTGTTATTTTCAAAACCTTTAAAATTGTTAACAATTATTTTCAATGTCTGATTATGACGAAACTTAGTGTTTACACTTTTATTACTTGTGCTGATATACGTTAAAAAATTTAGCGAAATCGGTTTATAACCACGCCTACTTTTTTACAAAAACATTTCTAAAATGGCCTTGCGAAATTTGTGACGTGGCTACGCCCACTTTAAGCGGCATCCGCTTTATATAAAATACACCGTGTTTCCGTCAAACGTAAACAAATAATGAGAGCATCCCTTTTCCAAAATAGTTGACTTATCTGGTCTAACGCTCAAATGAAACTTTATAAACCAAATTTCATTATTTTTTCATTAATTTTGAACTTAGGTTAGGTTAGGTTGGAGTGGCTGCCATAGGGGCACACTTAGGCCAGTGCAGAGGCCCATTGTGATACCACAAGAAGAAAACAGATTACTCCTCCTTTTTAAGCCAGTTTGATAACCTAATGAAATTCACCAGGTCCTTTATGTCGACGACCGCGACTTTAGATAGGCTATCCAGGAAAGGTGTCCCAAGAAAGCGTCGTCTGGCGCTGTTAAGAGCCGGGCAATAGCAAATGAGGTGTTCGATTGAGGAGACATCATCTTTGCAGCTTCTGCAGCATCTACGGTAGGTTGCACCCAGTCTCTCTGCATATTTCCCGATGAGGCAGTGTCCTGTGAGCACCCCCACAAGGTTCGAGATTTCCTCTCTCCTTAGAGTATATATTTGACGAGATCGCTTGTGGTCCCAATTCGGCCAGGCTTGTCTTGATGTTCGACATACTGGGTTTTGTTGCCATCTATCGCTTGCTAGTTTATAGATATGCTGTTTAAGCATTAGCTTGCATGTGGCAAACGGTATACCTATGCGTTCTTTGTCAGGAAGAACCTGCTCGGTATTGCCTTGCCTTGCAAGCTCATCTGCCCTACAATTTCCCTCGATATCCCTATGTCCCGGGACCCACACGAGGTGCAGACGGGTCTGTTTGGCCATCTCCTGCAGAGATCGGCGACAGTCCAGTGTTAGTTTAGAATTGAACGAGTTGGAGCCAAGAGACTTAATTGCTGCTTGGCTGTCGCTGAAGATGAATAGATCCCTGTAGATAGGTTCATGTCCTACACGGTTTACAGCCTCCACTATGGCTGACACTTCAGCCTGGTAAACGCTGCAGTGGTCGGGTAGTTGACCATAAATATATTCGCATAAAATTATTAACATACATTTCTTTTTCAGGAAAAAATCAATGAGAACGGTAATTTTTCGAAATTGGTAATTCGAAATTTAGCGCTTATTCACGAAGCATTATTTATAATTGTAGCGTTTGTTGAGCCGTAGGCAAGTGCAAGAACCGCAGGAATTTCACCACAATTTACATTCTTTGTACTCATATTCGCTCTTTTGTGGTAAAATTCCTAAGGTTCCTGCACTTTCCTACGGCTCAACAAACGCTACAATTATTATACGGTATTGCTGTTATTAACATGCTAATAACAGAAAAGTAACGCCAAAAATGTCAATGAAAAATTGGATAAGAAATTCAACTGGTGAAGATAGGCTTAACGGACTTGCCCAAATGAGTATTAACAAAAATATCGATATCACAAATTCGCACAAAAACATAGGAAAATCAATCTACGATTTCAATGAATTGAATTATATTAATTATTAGAATGTAATTATCAGAGATGTAGTAGAATAATTATTGGGTAAGAATTTCTGAAATGGGCCACCCAAAACATAAAATATTTCCGTTTTGGTTGGCAGTGGCGTTTTTGGAAAGCTCTTTGCGACACCAATAAACACCTGATTTCGTTTTTGGCGACACAATTTTTTTTGTTATATACATAAAAGCAATTAACTTTTTTTTGACCTTTTTTTTTAAACGCGATTGCAGACGATCTCCCAACCGATTTTGACAATTAAACCATCATTTTCTTTGTTTTTAACAGCTTTTTATTAACATATATTTAAAAAATTTTAAGTTAAATTCTTATGAAATTTCTTGAAAGATGGTCGCAAAAATTGTGTTCTCGATTTCCTTTCCATAAAAAAAAATTAGCCGCATGTGCAAAATTTTACCCCTATAATATAATATATAATAATAATAATAATAATACAATGGCGCTATTATAACTCTGAAGAGTTTTATGGCCGAGCTTTTCTTCCAATTAGAGGTGTGTTCCTTTTATTTTTCCTACTAATTGGGTGGACCTACAGTTTTTATGCCGGCTCCGAACGGCGAATGCATTTTTTGTGAGAAGCTTTTTCATGGCAGAAATACACTCGGAGGGTATGCCGCCCACTGCCGAGAGGTGATCGCTGCTCTTAAAAAACCCAATATTGGATTTTTACTAATTAGAAAATTTTTTTGGTGTTTGTTCGGACTGGGGTTTGAACCCGAGACCTCTGGCATAGCAGGCGAGCACTCTACCCACTGCACCACAGCAGCCCTATAATATACAGAAGTCAAAAAAATTGATCGCAATAGGGAAAAAATTTGTATTTTTTATATGAAACTGAAATATGAAAATTTGTTCATTTAAACGCTTATAACTTTTGAACCGTGGTACGGAATCGCACGACATTAAGTACGCTTAATATAATACCGTGAAGCCGTAAGACTTAATATATCCATCATCGGAAAAGTGGGAGTGGTACCTCCCATACTAACTAATGCTTTCAATTCATGTAATTCTTTCAATATTTTTCGTACAACACTAGGCGAGGGCATAGATCACAGGACATAGTTTCCTGAAGGGGAAAAAGGGCCGAAACGTGGAAAATGGTTATAATGGTTGCACTATGGAGAAATCTATATATATAAAAATGATTTGGTATTTAATTGTAACGCTAAAACTTGAAAACGGCTGAACCAAATCAAATACTTCCTTAGGGGGGTTTGTTTGTTGTTACCCCGCGAAGGTTTAGTCGAAGAAAAAATTAAAAAATGTTAGGGGGGCGTAGCACCTCCCATACAACCTTAATTTTTAAAGCTGATTATCTCTAAAACAGTTCAAGGTAGGGAGCTGAAAATTGGTATAGAGGTAGGTGATATCAACACCTTTCTCACTCAGAAAAGTGGGGGTTGTTAGAAAAGGGGGCGTGGCACCTCCCATACAACCTTAATTTTTAAAGCTGTTTATCTCTAAAACAGTTCAAGGTAGGGAGCTGAAAATTGGTATAGAGGTAGGTGATATCAAACCCCTTCTCACTCAGAAAAGTGGGGGTTATCAGAAAAGGGGGCGTGGCACCTCCCATACAACCTTAATTTTTAAAGCTGATTATCTCTAAAACAGTTTAAGGTAGGGAGCTGAAAATTGGTATAGAGGTAGCTGATATCAAAACCCATCTCACTCAGAAAAGTGGGCGTTATCAGAAAAGGGGCCGTGGCACCTCCCATACAACCTTAATTTTTAAAGCTGATTATCTCTAAAACAGTTCAAGGTAGGGAGCTAAAAATTGGTATAGAGCTAAATGATATCAAAACCATTCCCACGCATAAAAGTGGGGGTTATCGGAAAAAGGGGCGTGGCACCTCCCATACAAACTTAATTTTTCATGCTGATTATCTCTAAAACAGTTCAAGGTAGGGAGCTGAAAATTGGTATAGAGGTAGGTGATATCAAAACCCTTCTCACTCAGAAAAGGGGGCGTGGCACCTCCCATATAACCTTAATTTTTAAAGCTGATTATCCCTAAAACAGTTCAAGGAAGGGAACTGAAAATTGGTATAGAGGTAGGTGATATCAAAACCTTTCTCACTCAGAAAAGTGGGGGTTGTTAGAAAAGGGGGCGTGGCACCTCCCATACAACCTTAATTTTTAAAGCTGTTTATCTCTAAAACAGTTCAAGGTAGGGAGCTGAAAATTGGTACAGAGGTAGGTGATATCAAACCCCTTCTCACTCAGAAAAGTGGGGGTTATCAGAAAAGGGGGCGTGGCACCTCCCATACAACCTTAATTTTTAAAGCTGATTATCTCTAAAACAGTTCAAGGTAGGGAGCTGAAAATTGGAATATATGTAGGTGATATCAAACCCCTTCTCACTCAGGAAAGTGGGGGTTATCAGAAAAGGGGGCGTGGCACCTCCCATACAACCTTAATTTTTAAAGCTGATTATCTCTAAAACAGTTCAAGGTAGGGAACTGAAAATTGGTATAGAGGTAGGTGATATCAAAACCCTTCTCACTCAGAAAAGTGGGGGTTATCAGAAAAGGGGCGTGGCACCTCCCATACAACCTTAATTTTTAAAGCTGATTATCTCTAAAACAGTTTAAGGTAGGGAGCTGAAAATTGGTATAGAGGTAAGTGATATCAAAACCTTTCTCATTCAGAAAAGTGGGGGTTATCAGAAAAGGGGGCGTGGCACCTCCCATACAACCTTAATTTTTAAAGCTGATTATCTCTAAAACTGTTAAAGGTAGGGAGCTGAAAATTGGTATAGAGGTAGGTGATATCAAAACTCTTCTCACTCAAAAAAGTGGGGGTTATCAGAAAAGGGGGCGTGGCACCTCCCATACAACCTTAATTTTTAAAGCTGATTATCTCTAAAACAGTTTAAGGTAGGGAGCTGAAAATTGGTATAGAGGTAAGTGATATCAAAAACCTTCTCACTCAGAAAAGTGGGGGTTATCAGAAAACGGGGCGTGGCACCTCCCATACAACCTTAATTTTTAAAGCTGATTATCTCTAAAACAGTTCAAGGTAGGGAGCTGAAAATTGGTATAGAGGTAGGTGATATCAAAACCCTTCTCACTCGGAAAATTGGGGGTTATCAGAAAAGGGGGCGTGGCACCTCCCATACAACCTTAATTTTAAAAGCTGATTTTATCTCTAAAACAGTTTAAGGTAGGGAGCTGAAAATTGGTATAGAGGTAGGTGATATCAAAACCTTTCTCACTCAGAAAAGTGGGGGTTATCAAAAAAGGGGGCGAGGCACCTCCCATACAAGCTTATTTTTTAAAGCTGATTATCTCTAAAACAGTTTAAGGTAGGGAGCTGAAAATTGGTATAGAGGTAGGTGATATCAAAACCCTTCTCAATCAGAAAAGTGGGGGTTATCAGAAAAGGGGGCGTGGCACTTTCCATACAACTTTATTTTCGAAAGCTGATTATCTCTAAACCAGTTCAAGGTAGGGAGCTGAAAATTGGTATAGAGATAAATGATATCAAAACCATTCCCACACATATAAGTGGGGGTTATCGGAAAAAGGGGCGTGGCACCTCCCATACGAACTTAATTTTTCATGCTGAATATCTCTAAAATTGTTTACGCTAGGGACTTGGAAATTGGTGTGGAGATAAACCATAACAATTCCATATTAACGCAAAATAATAGGAGTTATACGAAAAGGGGGCGTGGCTCCTCCCAACAACGCTTAATTTTTTTAGCTGAATACCTTTAAAAGGATTTAAGTCAGGGACCTAGAAATTGGTACAGAGCTATATGATATCAAAACAATTTTTGCGCATAAAAGTGTAGGTTATCGGAAAAGGGGGCGTGGCACCTCCCATACAAACTTAATTTTTCAAGCTTAATATCTATAAAAGCGTTTAAGGTTGGGACCTGAAAATTGATCAGGAGATTAACGATATCAATAGCATGCTTATGAAAAAAACAGTAGTTTTGGGAAAAGGGGGCGTGGCACCTCCCATGCGTTCTTAATTTTTAAGGCTAAATATCCCTAAAAGCGTTCATGGCATGTACATAGAAATCACTATGCAGATATATGATATCAATACCATGTTCACCAAAAAAAAAAGATTTATCGAAAAATGAGGCATTGCACCTCCCATACGTACTAAACTTTTGAGGCTGAATATAGCTAAAAGGGTTGGAGGAGGGGCCTGAAAACCATTATGGAGGTATACTATATCAATCCTCTTACTTACTTAGTTAAAATAGCCAATACTCAGTGAAAATAAATATCCGGAACAGAAAACTAAAAATTTTGTGTATCGTGCAGCCTTAAACTGAATACTAAAATTATATATTTTTGAAGTTGTATACATAATGAAGTAGTGAAAAATCGTTAATTTTCTATTAAAAACAATACCGGTGTAATAACAATTTTTTAAATGAAATTAATAAAAAAAATCTATTTTGGGCAGAACGAAGTTTGCCGGGTCAGCTAGTATTTTATACATATTTAATTTTTTTGTGCACTTAAGCAAACTAGATTTCGTGCAATTGAATATAAAGTAGCCCGGTGTTTTATGTTATAAAATAAGGTTCGTATACATACATATGTACATATATGTATATGTAGCAAGGATAGCCATTTTTGCACTACCGCTCAAAGCGGATTACCATTTAAAAGAGAGTGGTAGTGAAAAATTGATCTGCACTACCAATCAATAATTAATACGAGTGCAAATTTGACTTGCAAGAGGCCAATCAATTTATAAACTGCAATGAAGCTTATGGGATATTGTAAACATAGAATTAGACTTAGAAAAGTGAACGGAAACCTACATAGAATGGTAATACATCCTATATGCATATGTATTTCTTTACCTTCCTCTTCTTTAAAAAAAATTTACTGAAACTTTAACATCCATTGATATATAAAAGACATATTAACATGCCGTTAGTATAAACTACAATGGGAATAAATATACAATTTATAAGAGTATCTGATCTTGAGATTTTACTTAATGTCTGTCATAATGGAATATTAGAAAACTAAATTATATAAGACAAGTAAGAAAGCCTAAGTTCGAGTGGAATCGAACATAAGATACTCAGCTGTATGCATTCATTATTTGTTTGCGTTTGATGGAAACACGGTGTACTTTATATAAAGCGAGTGCTGCATAAATTGGGCGTAGCCACGCCCATTTTCAACATTTTTATCAGTCATCCAACTAAGTATATGAATATTATTCTTTGTGCAACATTTCATTCCTTTATGACTTCTAGTTACAAAGATGTCACGTTACAAATTCCCAAATATCCAGAAATATCTTTGTTAAAAAGTAGGCGTGGTCATAAACCGATTTGAAAAAAAAATTGGTGCATGTCTATTAACACAAGTTATAATAAGTGTATAAACCAAGTTTCGTCATAATATCTCAATTTTTCGAGTTATAGGCTAAGAAATCTCGTATATTCCTTTGTCTAAATAGAGGCGGTGCCACACCCATTTTCCAAAATTTTTCTATTTTTTGTTTCCGGTCTTTTGTGGAACTCATGCCACAAAATTTCAATGAATTATCTTTATATTTGACAGAGATATATCTTAAAATGTTTTTATTAGGTCACTTTATAATACACATATATAAAAGTGGGCGTGGCCGTCAACCGATTTTAACTATTTTCCGTCCAAATGTTTGCCTAAGTAAGTAAATCACGCATACCAAATTTCATCGATATATCTTCAATGGTTTCTGAGTTATGACATATAAAACTTTCCCGGTTTGACCCTTAATAAGTGGGCGTGGCACCGCCCATTTTCCGAAATTTCAACAAATTTCTTAATGGGGGCCTTAGCTCAACACGTGGGTAAAATTTCATCGCTCCAGCTATATTAGTGACTGAGATACCAAATTTCCGATTTTTTCTATAAAGGAAAAGTGGGCGTGGTCATAGTCCGATTTCGCCCATTTTCAATACCAACCGTCCCAGTCTCGATACCAACTTGCATTTCAAATTTCATCAAAATATCTCAATTTTTGCGCGAGTTAGAGTGTTTACAGACGGACGGACATGGCCCATTGATGAGAGTACAATCCTTCCCCTCAAAAATTGATCAATCAACCCAATCAGAGATACGTCAACGCCTAAGTGACTTAAAGCGTTGCTTATAGCCTCTGGAGTGACATTGTTAAACGCGCCTTCGATATCTAGAGAGCCACAAGGCAGAACTCCTTATCGGTCAAGGATGATTCAATGGTAGAAACCAGACTATGTAAAACCGATTCTGTTGATTTCCCTTTAAGATATGCATGCTGATATCCAGAGAGAAGTTTACTATCAATTGTAATAGAGAGGAAATTACTTATTATCCTCTCTAGCGTCTTGAGCAAGAAGGAGGGAAGACTTATTGGCCTATAATCCTTCGGCTCATAGTGCGAGGCTTTCCCAGCCTTAGGAATGAGTATAACCGAGACGCGTCTCCACGTATTTGGGAAAGCAAGACAAGCAACGAAGATGCGTTGAAGCCAGCTGGCTGATGTGTCCAGGGTATATAGGAGTTGTGCAGGAATGATCCCGTCTGGTCCCGCAGCTTTGTAGGGTTTAAAGCTTTTGATTGCCCACCTAACCCGTTCCTCAGTCACAGGTATATTAACAGCGATACCCGTTGATGATATCGCCAGTCCGTTTGGCGAGCTACCAGGAAAGTGTGTGTCCAGCAGCAGCTCTAGAGTTTCCTTTTCCGAATTGGTCCAGGATCCATCAGGCTTCCGAAGGTAGCCCAATGACGTTTGTGTCCTTGAGAGCACGCATCTAAGTCTTGCCGTCTCATCGACGCTTTCGAATCCGGTACAGAAGTTCCTCCAAGAGGTTCTTTTCGATTGTCTCAGGGCTTTTTATAAGCCCTTAGATTTTCTTTATATTGCAGCCACTCGGGCTCATTGTCGAGTCGTTTGGCTCTATTGAATTGCTTCCTGCAAGATTTTCGAAGTGAGTCCAGATCACAGGACCACCAATGAGGTTTCCGCTTGCCACGCGATCTTGGTTCCGGAACAGTTAAAAGCGTTTGAGAACTTACAAATTCTTGTTTTTGCATTTTTATAAAAAATTTAAATTTTGACGAATTATTTTGAGGCACCCTGTTATTATGGGCCTATAAATTTTCTACCACAAAAAGTTCAAATAATTAGCTTTGAGATGCAGTTTAAATCTTTGAAATATCTCTATTGGTTCAAAAGTTATGATTTTTGCAACGAAAAAAGCCAAAAGGCGCCATAGCGCGACGGTAGCAGCTGGGCACTCAACTACCCTGCAAAAATTCCGAGTACTCCATTCGCTAATCCATGGAGTGCTCGCTATGGACCAACCGATTACTCCATAACTTGCCACATTTCATGCAAAAAACATGGTCCATTTAACATACATGTCATTGCAATGGAGTATATCGTTACCTTAATTCACAAAGGCCCTAATTGACACTCTTTTCGAAACTGCCTTTTTCGCAGATTGTAGTAGGATATATTAAAATACACCTTCCCTCAAAATTTGATAGCGATAGTTACAAAAGTAACGAAGTTATACGACTTTTTAAAAAGCCCTATCTGCATATGCTGAAAATCTATAAATTAAAAGGCCCTAACTACATTTGCTACAATATGCAGTAGTACAAGGTGAAAGTGTTTGGCAGGCTTTGAGTTATAAATTTTGGACTCCATGCATGCTTAGATGGTTGTTTTTACCAAAATCGTAACACTGTGTTATCAAATGATTTGCTAAACTTTTGTATGGAAAATAATGTAACTATAGAACATAAATATTTAGTAAAAGGACAAGCACAAATGGAATGCGAGGCTACACATTCTCTTATTGAAAGAAAAATTTCTAAAAAACAAATAAACTTAACATCTCAGCTTGTACAACTTATCCGCGAGGCTCGAAAAAATCCTAGTTCACTTCAAGTTCACCACCTAGAGCATAGCTTTTTTTTTTTTTTGAATTTTGAAAATATTCCGAAAATGTACTCAACGATTCGACCTGGTATGTAATATGTATATTCCTAGTGCGTTAAACATATCTAAAATTATATTATGGTGTTTCCTTTTCAGGAAGAATGTCAAGAGACTCCACAGTCAACATGCTTCGTGCCTTAGGATATGATATTTTGGGACAAATATTTTATAAAACTGATATAACATCTGAGTACCAGCCTCTACCTCAGAGAGCCAGCAAAAATTTTGAAATAGTAAAGCCCAGCTTATTATTGATTATGCAATAACAAAAAAGAAATGGGAAAATCTATAGGATCTAAAAATATCATTACCTAACGATTGCCATTCTTTTTATGAAAACTTGCCCTTTAAAAATTAATGAAATTTTCGTATATTATGTATGTATGTATGTGTATTGAAATTAATATATTAATTTTACGATATATATGTGGCCACAAGCCATAATCGCCCAAGTCGTAAAATATGATTTCGAGATAAATTGATTTTTATATTCGAATGTGTATTTTAAAAATCATAAAAGTTGATTAAAAACTATGAATGCCAAATCGATGAGCCATCCACGATGCTACGATTAAATTTTGTATATAAAACAAAATGTTATGAAGAAATTTAATTAAGTATATATATAAATTTTGGCTGTTATAGCTAATTTTAATATACCGCTATTGTGAGTTAATCCAAATGTTTTTATTAATATCTTTTGATTGGAATAAGTTATAGGTATGGGGGTTTTACAGAAATATAGAGTTTTTAATGTATAATCACGTGGGATATATAACTCAATTTGTCTTAAGGCGACTTAGGCGGTTATGGCTTGTGACCACAGATATGATGTACATATATATTTACAGTCTGAAATGTTATTTATAATGCGCTTTGAAGTTATTGGAATCAATTGCAGCTAAAAATTTGAATAAATATTCAAACCACAAAAAGCCCTAACTACAGTTTTTTTTCTAAATTCGTAGTGTAAAAAAGCCCTATCTGACACAAAATTGCCAAAATCCAATGTATCTAAAAATTTTCTTCAAGATCTACTTCAGGGCCTTCTTTGTGCAGAAATTGCATTTTTACAAACTCACAAAAGTCTTTTATTTTCATTTTAACACGTTTTTTGGCTCTCCTGTAAAAAAATTATTTTGTCAGTTAGGGCCTTTGTGAATTAAGGTAACGATATACTCCAGTCCCGCATAACAATCAAATTAATCCATGGAGTACCTACATTGGATTAATTGATGGAGTACCTAACAGTTAGCCGAAGATAACAACAAAAACCAAATGTTTATTGCGACGACGACGACGGATGACGTGTATATATTCAAATATATGTATGTATGTAGTTATATATGTATACATATATCGGCGTCATCGCCATAAACATTTCGTTTTTGTTATGTTCGGCTAAATACGAACCAATGCAGAGGGGTGCTCGATATATTTTTAGCCTAATAATGAAAATGCGAATATTAATCATCAAGAATGGTTTTATTGTTTTTCAAAGTATTCTCCAGCATTACTTATACACTTTTGCATGCGCTCGATCCAATTGTCGAAGCACTTTTTCCACTCCGATTGAGACACCTCCAAAACATGGTTTTTGAACGCTGAACAGCATCTTCTGGCGACGAAAATCGTTGACCACACATTTTTTTCTTGATGTGCGGGAATAATAAGAAGTCATTGAGTGCCAAGTCAGGGCTGTACGGCGGATGACCCATCAATTCGACGTTATTGCCGACCAAAAAGGCGTTGGTTTGAGCTGATGTGTGAGAGCTCGCATTGTCATGGTGAACATGTTCTCTTGTTCGTTTTTCGAATTTCTCCGAAGACTTCAGGCAAACAAATTGTGGTGTACCAATCAGAATTGACCGTCTGCTGTTGCTCAAGCAGAACAGTCGCTACATGACCAGATTTGCCGAAGAAACAGGCGACCATTTGCTTCGAAGTGCTTCTTCCACGAACAACTTTCGTTGGATTTGGCTCATCTTCGAAGACCCACACGGTCGATTGTTTTTGTGTTTCGGGTTCATACGCGTAGATCCATGATTCGTCACCTGTGACGATCTTATAAACGTCTTTCGAAGCACCGCGATCGTATTTTTGCAACATTTCTTTGCACCAATCGACACGAGCCTTTTTTTGAGCGACAGTCAAATTGTGCGGGAACCAACGAGAACAAACCTTTTTTACGGCCAGGTGTTTATGCAATATCGAATGTATGCTTGTGGGAGAAATGTCCAAAGATGTCTTTATCTCACGGTATGTCACATGACGATCTTGCATTATGAGTTCACGCACGTCATCAATGTTCTCTGGCACAACAGCCGTTTTTGGACGACCTTCACGAAATTGGTCTTTGAACGAGCATCGGCCACGATTCATTATACCAATTTTTCACAGTAGGATACAAGGCCGTAGCCAGGATTTCATTTTGGGGGGGGATTAACTAAAAAAAGCATTTCAAATTCAAATTACATACATATCTCTACCGTTTGCTATGCTATGTGCATGAATAATTAGGTTTCGTTTATCACCCATATTTAATTGTTATTGCAAAATCCAATTAATTTCACCAAATTTATCTGTCAAATAAAATTTTCGTCAGTTGATTTTCAGTGCAACCAGCTACCCTGTCAAAGCTTCAGAGGGTAAAAAGTGTGAGTTTTTTACACCACTGAAGTGTACATTTTTAGGAAACGAAAACAGGGTAGCAAGTGAAAAACTTATGTAGTTTCTTTACACTAAATTACCACTAGATCCACTAGCCTAATAAAACCACTAAAAAAAGAAGACATATTCTGTTTGACGTTTTACCTTCATTTTGCAAACGAAAACGGAAAATTGAAGAGTGTAACAAAAATGCGCATTTTTTTGATGAAACGAAATCACCATTAATTTCAATGGTAAAATTTTAAATTAAGCTCTTACCCAATTAAGTTAATTATAAGTTTATGATATTGTTAAACAATTTCTTAGACATGCCAAAAGCAAAACCGCAGTTATCTATATCTTCTGGAAACAGGCGCCAAATTAGGTTCAGAAGAAACGGGACAGTCGCTGAACATGCAAATCGTTTAGAGAACTCACGGTTGCGTGGAATGCAGAGGAGACATGTGGCGATTCATACGAAATCAGCATTTAACTACAGACCGGATTTAAACTATATGGAACATTCTTCCCTTTTCATGGGTCGTATGAGTGAAATTTGCGTTTTTTTGTAAGTCCCAAGGGCAAACATTTAGCTATATTGGGGTAGACCTTCGCAACGAGGTGTTTTCTCACGGTCAAATGTATGTCGCTCTGTCGCGAACTGGTTCACCACAAAACCAGAGTTTTATTATACCTGGAAATGGCAACAAAATAAAGAATGTTGTGTTCACGGAAGTTTTTAATTAATGAACAAGATGTACCTTATTTTATGAACTAATTTGCCTACTAATGTACACAGAGCCAAATAATCCTCATAAAAATAAGAAGATTGTCTCTTTGAACAGCTTCGTGGCCCAAAAAGAGGACAGAAGTCAGAGACGAAGATATTTCCATAGAGATTTCTTCTTATTTTTGGGAGGTAAATCTTTTTAATTTTATTTAAAAGTATACCTTCTTACAATAAATAGAAAACTTCTTACTCAATTTTTCGAAGATATTTCCATAGAGATTTCTTTTTAATTTTATTTAAAAGTATACCTTCTCACAATAAATAGAAAACTTCTGACTCAATTTTTCGAAGATATTTCCATAGAGATTTCTTCTTATTTTTGGGAGGTAAATCTTTTTAATTTTATTTAAAAGTATACCTTCTTACAATAAATAGAAAACTTCTTACTCAATTTTTCGAAGATATTTCCATAGATTTCTTTTTAATTTTATTTAAAAGTATACCTTCTCACAATAAATAGAAAACTTCTGACTCAATTTTTCGAAGATATTTCCATAGAGATTTCTTCTTATTTTTGGGAGGTAAATCTTTTTAATTTTATTTAAAAGTATACCTTCTTACAATAAATAGAAAACTTCTTACTCAATTTTTCGAAGATATTTCCATAGAGATTTCTTCTTATTTTTGGGAGGTAAATCTTTTTAATTTTATTTAAAAGTATACCTTCTTACAATAAATAAAAAACTTTCTACTCAACTTTTCTTTACGCATTATTGTTGTCGACTGTGAACCGCTAACTCAGTTTACATATGTATGTATATAAGACTAACTTTTTAATAAATTTAATTAGATAACCTAATAAAAATAAGAAGAACGCCCTCTTTATTAATTCAAGGAGATATCCACATATATATTCGAAGATTTCTTCTTGATTTTATTAAAAAGACTATCCCATTAAAAGTAAGTAGGGATTCTTCTTAAAGAAAAACTATAGAGATATCTTCCTACTTTTGTTCTATTTTATTAGGTGGTTTTCGCTCTGTGTGCTGTGGGTAGAGTGCTCGTCTGCTGTGCCCGAGGTCTCGGGTTCAAATCCCAGTCCGAGCAACAACCAAAGAGCAGCGGTCACCTCTCGGCAGTGGGCGGCATACCCTCCGAGAGTATCTCTGCCATGAAAAAGCTTCTCATAAAAAATGCATTCGCCGTTCGGAGCCGGCATAAAACTGTAGGTCCACCCAATTAGTAGGAAAAACAAAAAGGAGCACACCTCGAATTGGGAGGGAAGCTCGGCCATAAAACTCGTCAGAGTTATAATAGCGCCATTGTATTATTATTATTATTCGCTCTGTGTAGGTACCAAACGTTGTTTGAATTATTATAACTTTGATTTTTTTGTATTGTATGTATTGTTTATAACGTTGTTTAATTTTAAAGTGTTTGCATTTCATCTAAAGGAGGGTGGTATATTACATTCCTTGCAGAAAACAAGCACAAAATATGAATGTGTAACCCATTTTTACACTCTACTCAAAGCTAAACATCAGTATATTTAATTTTTGCGGCGCAACGAAGTAAGCCGGGTACTTGCTAGTACATACATAGATACAAATAATAATTGAGACTAACTTTTTACATGATTTCTATGCTTCTAAAAAATACAATTAAGCATATTTATATTATAAAAAAAATTTTATCGCATTAATTTCGGGGGGGGGATTGATCCCTGCCATCCCCCCCCTAGATACGGCCTTGGTAGGATAGGATGGTGCTTCATCGCCATATAAAGATTTAAGTTCATCAATGCACTCTTGTCGTGATAATCCACGTCGAAAGTTGTGAAAAATGATCGCACGGAAATGTTCACGAGTTAATTCCATTTTTTTGCCAAATCAAATTTTTCAAGTCACTGTAATCTACACAAATGATGGTCGTACGTCAAAACGTTCGGAGTACGATTATGCTAAAAAATTTCAGACTTTCCAATGGAAATGTCAGATTGCACCTGGCATCACTTTTTCATTATTAGGCTAAAAATATATAGAGCACCCCTCGTACATGAATCGGTCGTTTGGGCTATGTTAGTGGTCACTTTGAAAGTACTCCAACCTACCACAAATGGAGCATATAATCCAATGATTTTTGCAGGGTGGTGTACACAAATACATACGTACGTTGTTTCATAATTTCGCGAAGCATGCCCACATGCCCTGCTCGCTCAACATCTGCATCATGCAGACTGATTTTTTTAGTAATTTTTCACTTTGGCCTACAGTAGGCGCACCAACACCCACTCATTTTTTATAAACTGCTTGAATGTAGTGATGCCTATCAATGCCCAGCCAGCAAGGTACCGTACATTTTACGAACATTGCGATTTACGAGCTATTCTGGAATTAGAAAACAATAACAAAAGAAGCTTTTTTCTATCATGTCAATAAAAAAAAAAACGAAAAATTTCAAACTCCATATTTTAAAAGTAAGTATGTTTGTATGCAATGAAATTGCGGAAAGAGAAGATGTTCGACCCGAATCCCCAATAGCAGATGATGGTAGGCATTATCCACCACCCGATCATGACGAAGTGCGAATAGCAATGTCTCGGCTTAAAAATAACAAGGCCCCGGGCGCTGACGGGTTGCCAGCCGAGCTATTCAAACATGGTGGCGAAGAGTTGATAAGGAGCATGCATCAACTCCTATGCAGAATATGGTCGGACGAACGCATGCCCGACGATTGGAACTTAAGTGTGCTCTGCCCAATCCACAAAAAAGGAGATTCCACAATACGCGTCAATTATCGTGGGATAAGCCTCCTGAATATCGCATATAAGGTCTTAGCAAGTGTATTGTGCGAAAGATTGAAGCCCACCGTCAACAAGCTGATTGGACCTTATCAGTGTGGCTTCAGACCTGGTAAATCTACCATCGACCAGATCTTCACAATACGCCAAATCCTGGAAAAAACTCATGAAAAAGGAACCGACACACACCATCTCTTTGTCGATTTTAAAGCCGCTTTTGATAGCACGAATAGGAATAGGAGCCGTTCGAGACCAAAAAAGGTTTCAGACAAGGTGACTCCCTTTCGTGTGACTTCTTCAACTTGATGCTGGAAATGATAATACGAGCTTGTTATGGTTTGCTATCGATATCAATGCTGATATCGATCATAAACGGGTTAATTTCGGTTGCTCAATTCTGTCTGTGTGGCAGTACCACTATTTCAGTAGCTTCTTTCTTAGTAGTTTCCAATAACTTCCAATTAATAATGGCCGACGGAGGATGGCTTCGTGTGTAAAAGTCCACATAAGTGGGGAAAGCTTCTGACTGCCATCCACCTGGGGGTGGCCAGAGCGATTCTTTTGCATGCGGAGCAAGCAGCTCACGACTTCCGCGCAGTGTCCTCTGGATATCCACCGAACACCCGTTTGGTGGTGAACTAAAGTGAGAAGGCGACAACTCGACAAGGCCACTCCGACATATTCGGTTTAAGGGCTTGTTGAGGGGAATAACTGCAGCGTCTGTTCACCAGAAGGTGCGGCTGCGAGCGGGCGTCTGTCTTGGAGCAAGCGGCTCGCTATATAAACGTGTAACAATATACAACTCCCGCAGGGCGGGTTGTGCGTCGGGCTTGGGACCCACCACGTAAAAATCCTATCCAATGAAAACAACAACAAAGCCTCGGATGAGACCACCCCTTTCTGATGACAACCACGGCAAACGTTTAAAGGACTATGATTTGAGGGTAAGCACCTGGAACGTCCGGACCCTTAATTGGGAAGGTGCCTCTGCCCAGCTGGTTGATGTCCTCGAAAGAGTGAAAGCTGACATCACCGCCATACAAGAGATGCGGTGGAAGGGGCAAGGCAAGAAGAAATGTGGGCCTTGCGATATATATTACAGTGGCCATGCAGAGGAGCGTATATTTGGTGTTGGTTTTGTGGTGGGAAAGAGACTCAGCCGCCGAGTACTGTCGTTCACGCCAGTGAACGAGCGTCTAGCCACCATCCGCATCAAAGCGAGATTTTTCAACATATCTCTTATCTGCGCCCACGCCCCGACGGAAGAGAAGGACGATGCGATCAAAGACACTTTCTATGAGCAGTTAGAGCATGCCTACGACCGCTGCCCCCGTAACGACATTAAGATTGTGCTTGGCGATTTTAATGCCAGGGTGGGTAAGGAAGGTATCTTTGGCAGCACAGTCGGAAAATTCAGTCTCCACGACGTAACCAGTCCCAATGGGACGAGGCTGATCGACTTCGCCGGGTCACGAAACATGGTCATTAGCAGTACCAGATTCCAGCACAAAAAAATACACCAAGCCACATGGCTGTCTCCTGATCGAAAAACGCGAAATCAAATTGATCACGTCATGATCGACGGCAGACACAGCTCCAGCATCCTAGACGTGCGCACAATCCGTGGTCCCAATGTCGACTCCGACCACTATCTTGTAGCAGCCAAGGTACGCACCCGCCTCTGTGCAGCAAAGAATGTGCCAGCAGGACAGCAAGGAAAGTTTGAAGTCGAAAGGCTGCACATGACGCAGACAGCCAATCAATACACCACTCGGCTCTCACTCCTGCTCTCTGAGAGCAACCCTTCACCAAACGATGTATCTGAGGAATGGGAACACATCGCTCGTTCACTTCGTATCGCCGCTGAGGAATCTATAGGATACAAGCGAGCCCACAAGAACACCTGGTACGACAAGGAATGTCGCGATGCCTCGGAAAGAAAGAACGCCGCCTACAGGGCTACATTGTGTGCGGGCGCAACGCGAAGCGTATGGGAGCGTTATCGAACGGCGAAGAAGGAAGAGAGGCGCCTTTTTCGAAAGAAGAAAAGGGAGGCTGAAAGGCGCGAGTGTGAAGAGCTTGAGATGCTGGCGGGTAGGAACGATGCTCGAAAATTCTATCAAAAAATCAGGCGGATGACTGAAGGTTTCAAGACCGGGGTAAATTCCTGCCGGAATGATAACGGTGATCTGGTAACTGATGTCCAGAGCATACTTAAGTTGTGGAGGGATCACTTCTCCTCCTTGCTAGATAATGGCAACAGTGAAAGTGCGGAAGGAGAAGATGTACGACCCGAATCCCCAATAGCAGATGATGGTAGGCATGTTCCACCACCTGATCATGACGAAGTGCGAATAGCAGTATCTAGGCTTAAGAATAACAAGGCCCCGGGCGCTGACGGCTTGCCAGCCGAGCTATTCAAACATGGTGGCGAAGAGTTGATAAGGAGCATGCATCAACTCCTATGCAGAATATGGTCGGACGAGCGCATGCCCGACGATTGGAACTTAAGTGTGCTCTGCCCAATCCACAAAAAAGGAGACTCCACAGTACGCGCCAATTATCGTGGGATAAGCCTCCTGAATATCGCATATAAGGTCTTAGCAAGTGTATTGTGCGAAAGACTGAAGCCTATCGTCAACAATCTGATTGGACCTTATCAGTGTGGCTTCAGACCTGGTAAATCTACCATCGACCAGATCTTCACAATACGACAAATATTGGAAAAAACCCATGAAAAAGGATCCGACACACACCATCTCTTTGTCGATTTTAAAGCCGCTTTTGATAGCACGAATAGGAATTGCCTGTATGCCGCAATGTCTGAATTTGGTTTCCCTGCTAAACTTATACGGCTATGCCAAATGACATTGACTAACACCACCAGCTCCGTCAGAATTGGGAAGGACCTCTCCGAGCCGTTCGAGACCATACGAGGTTTCAGACAAGGTGACTCTCTTTCGTGCGACTTCTTCAATTTGATGCTGGAAAAGATAATACGAGCTGCAGAACTTAACCATACAGGAAGCATCTTATATCACAAGAGTGTGCAACTGCTGGCGTACGCCGATGACATCGACATCATTGGCACTAACACGCGCGCCGTATGTTCTGCCTTCACCAAGCTGGATAAAGAGGCTAAGAAAATGGGTTTGGCGGTCAACGAGGACAAGACGAAGTACCTCCTGTCATCACACAAAGAAACAGCACGCCTTGGCAGCCACGTCAATGTTGATAGCTACAAATTCGAAACTGTTAAGGACTTCGTCTATCTGGGAACCAGCATTAACACCAAGAATGATGTCAGCACGGAGATCCAACGAAGAATCACGCTTGCCAATAAATGCTACTTCGGACTAAGTAGGCAACTGAAAAGTAAAGTCCTCTCTCGACAAACAAAAATCACACTCTACAGGACGCTCATCGTTCCAGTCCTCATGTACGGCGCAGAAGCATGGACAATTTCAAAATCAGATGAGATGGCACTTGGAGTATTCGAGAGAAAAGTTCTTCGTAAGATTTATGGACCTTTGCGCGTTGGCGTGGGCGAGTATCGACGGAGATTTAACGATGAGCTGTACGAGCTTTACACAGACATCGACATTGTTCAGCGAATAAAGATCCAGCGGCTGCGTTGGGCAGGTCATGTCGTGAGAATGGACGAAGGCGCTCCGGCTAAGAAAGCATTTCTATCGAAACCCGCTGAACGCAAAAGAAAAGGGAGACCTCCACTGCGTTGGGAAAATCAGGTGGACAGCGATGCTGCCTCCCTAGGTGTTCCCAAGTGGCGCCATGCTGCACGAAACAGAAGCAATTGGCGCGCTCTGTTGGACTCGGCCAGAATCGTCTAGACGGTTAAGCGCCAATCAAGAAGAAGAATGGCCGACGTGCTGACATGGTGAAGAAGAATGGTTGACGCGTGGCCAAACATGAAAGGTCGTCGCATGCATGGCTCAATTGTAGAAGGGTTTTGCAGTACTATATACGGACATACATACATACACACTCCATGTAAATTGGTTGTGCATTCTGTGATGCTTCTGTCAAAATCATAGCCCGCCGTTGTAGAAATCATATTGCGGCAAGATCAAAATTGACATAAGTTTTGACATAAGCACCACAATATGAAAAAAAAAGAAGAAAAAAAAAATAGGAAAAAGTTTGCAATCAGCTGTTTAGTAGGTTAACCTTCTATAAATTAGCCTTGGTCGCATGTGAAGGAGAATGAGGTTGTATTATAGGGGTGGTTTCGATAGAACAGCTTACAATTTTTTTTCTTAGCCGTCAGTAACTTTCCTGTTCGAGTAATTTCATTTACCAATTATGGTGTTCTAGCAAAAATAACGGTTTTTATTTTCCTATTCAGTCACCAGATATTTCAATTGTAACATTTTGTTTTTCTTCTTTTTTTTTAAATCCTGTAATTAATTCTTTTCTTCCTAAACTAAGAGTCTAAACAAATTTTAAATAAGTGATTGTATCCGAAATTTACATTGATTTCTTTTTATTCTTCTAGATGGTTATATGGTTTTGCTGTAATTTCCAGATCTCAATCTATATAGATCGCACGTAAATTTTTTTTATTTGCAAATAGGCAAGCTTTCGAGCCAACCTCTAAAAGTAGGCCTTTCATGGGGCAAGCTTAACTCAAATTTCCCCTCCGAATCTTCACAATCGTTCCAATGGCGGAAGATGCACATGTATTGGTGATGGACAAACCGGGTCTTCCAGGGTTGCCACGAACACTTCGTACTGTGAAAATACGTAACACATGGTTATTCGGTGACTTGGTACTTTCAGATGTACATATTATAAACTATTCTCATGCGCTCTGTGCAATTTTAAATTTTACATAGTTCTCAGAAAATTAATTAATTATTCATGTACTATTGTTTCATCAACCAGGTTTTCCTGTCTCTTACCAATTTCGTAATTTGAGCGTAGGACAACAATGTCTATTAATATTCCCAACGCACACTAATAGAATTTTACCGTAGCAAAATTTACTAGGGTACGAACACCATCGACTTTTTTGAGATAATTCATGGGAAAAATGCTTGAGGTATTTTATCCCGAAAGTTTTGGTAAATTTTTTTTGTGTGTCATGGCAACCGCATTCCATCTCGCTTGTATCATTGCTAGCGTCACATCATGATATAGACATTCGGGTAACCGTAAAGTCACGCCACTATTATGCACACGTCACTACATTGTTATACGTCACTACATTGTTATACGATAGGAAACGGGACCCTTCCAAACAAATACAGAAAAAGGGGAAGTGAGCGTCTAGCTAGGCACGATTGATTAGAGGTTTTAAGATAGGAAGTGGTGGATATTGAGCCGCGATCGCGGATGGTACGCGAAAAGCAAAGCAGTTCTGAAATTAATAAATTTTATAAAATATTTGAAATTAAAACGCCGCTTAAGATTTTTATTTTGTGGAAAAGTGTATTTTTGCTGTTCTGGGTTCTTATTAAAAAAAAATACTATTGAAAAGCGTTTTTGGTGAGGTGAGACATTAACAAACACAGATTAAGATTGCAAAAAAAAAAAAAAAAAAAATAATAAAATAAAATAAAAAAACATCGCAACACATACTTTGTACTTTGTACATTGCGTTTGCACATTCTGCAAAACTGTGTAGAAAATGAGATTTGAGTGTGTTCGCGCAAATTATGTAGATACTGTATGTGGAAATGCGCGCATAGTTATACTCAGTTATATTATCGCACGAGGTGATGTACTTGCGCACGAAAAGTGAAAAATTGATAAAGACAACAAAAAGTGCACAATAATGAGCTGACGCATTTTCCAAATCGGAGTTAGCGCAACACCGCCAGGGTTAGCGCTACCACAATATCTCGGCGTAGCGCAGTGTTACCCATGCCTAATGTCCAGAATTGCTACAACAAAATTGATTAACGACGAGACGGATTAGGTTTGCCACGACAACAACCAACAGCCAACGACAGCAATCAGCGAAAATTTGGGCACCACAATACCACCAACAAACCGGCGACCACAACAACAACTGGTAAGCACAACTTAAATGCCACCGCATCAACACCAACGGTGCCACAACCGCAACAACAGTAATAAGTGCCTCGTGTGGTGTACAAGCTAAACTGCAACGACAACAACCAGTGCCACTTATGGCGCACAGCAATAATAGCGGTAATCGTCACAGCCGGTGGACAATCAATACAACAGCCAGGCGCAAGATACGTGCCACCACAACACCAACAAAAGGCGAATGAAACGTACACATGTTGCCACCACGATAACAAGACTAGCAATAGTACCTGTAACAACAACAACAATATCAATATTAAGCGCCACCACACCAACAACAGCAAGTTGACGTATGTTTGGCACCGCGACAACAACAGCAAACTGGATTTGGTGCAACAACAACAAACGGCGTAAAATTTTGCCACCGCAACAACAACAGCAAACTGGATTTGGCGCAACAACAACAAACGGCAAATCGGTGACACCACCACCAAAGGTGCACCGCAACGGGTGGTGAGTCCAAAAGGGATGTAAAATTTTTTTTCCAAACATTTTGTGTACATACGTATGGCGATAGTTTAGTAGCTAATGTGTCCTTAAATCCGCATACGCATATACATGTATGTGTTACGAGTGTGGGACAATATAAATCGGATTATACGTTAATGCTTCCAAATAAGCTCGCATTTCCTTTCTTTTGCTTTGGTGCCCACTTACAGTAATATATACGTGTATGTGTGAATGGCTTTCTAAATACCGATTAATTAATTTAGTTGTTCAACTTACTAATATTAAAATACGTAACAGAAAAAAAAAAAATCCCAATTAATTGTATCGACTAAATTCGCACCACAACGTGTATGTATGTATGAAAGCGTGTACTTATGATATCGGAATTTTGATTGAACCACGTTTTCTTTTGCAAATAATAGTTTTTTTTGAGGTTTTGAAAAATTGTGAAGTAATCAAGCGTAGACACGCATGCAGGTGCATACATACATACGCGCATTGCAATAGGCCAAATTGATACACTAATTGCATACATTGAAGTTGTAATATCAAACATTTTGCCTCAATTAAATCGCTTAAAAGCTGCGTCAAAATTATTGTCAATTTTATAAATAATATTGGGATTTGCGTATTAACAAAAAAAAAAAAAAAAAAAACACGAATTATATTGGAAAAGGTAGTGTAACAAAGGGGGAAAAGTTTGAATATTTAAAATTAAGACGGATCAGATAAATTAAGAAATATACATGTAAGAGGAAGAAGGGAAATGAAAGGAAGATAGCGTGGATGGCTACATATGTGCGTTATACATAAATGTATATATATACGTTAGCCAACGTACACGTTATAAAAAAAAAAAAAAAAAAAATAATAATCGTTAACAACAAAGAGGGGGAGGGAGAAGAGTAGTTTAGGGAATTATAACCCAACGTTAACCACGAAACCTAGTAAAATAAATATTATAAATAATATATACATATGGGCCAATAATGAAATGACATAAAAACGATAATCGAAAAGTTCCCATCACTTAACTCCTCGATCCTTTTTTTTTTACTATACTTGCGTGCTATATACTTATATAATCCTTACAGTTCCTTTTGCTTTCTTCTCGCACTAGTAACTAACCTAATGTTAGTAAACTTGACTCCTGTATGAAATTGTTATTATATTATATTGTTAGGATATACGTATGTATATAGACCTTAAGAACCTATCTTTCTATGAATTTCACCAAAATGAATTGTGAATAAATTTTGTAGATCTAAAATGGGAATGCTGATTCTCTTCTTTTAAAAAGGCATAGGGATTTCAGGTATGGGGGCATCGAATCATAGGTGCACCGATGGCCAAGGATGAGGGTGGGCTAGTAAAGCACCAGCGCTGCAACAACACCAGCGGCGCACCACAGGTAAGGGGTCACTGATACCCGGGTGCGACAGTGACCATGGATTAGGGTGGGACAAAAACGCACCGGCGCTGCAACAACATCAGCAACGCCACCCCCTTGTGAGTTCGGCCTTTAATTTTTTTTTGATTGTTCATATATTTTAAATTTCAGCTTCTTTTATGTATTTTCAGATGCCTGTTAATAACCGGTCCTTCCGGTTGATTCAAATTAAATTCAAATTTAACGATTTTTTTTTGCGATATATATATATTCAAATTTAAATTCACTTTGACAGTTTTTTTTTGACAGTGTTTATTCAAATTTAGTGCATATCGATTTCAACGTACATTCAAATTTAAATTTTGGTGCAACGATTATTTTCTCGTCCGTCCGTGGTTATTTAAATTTAACGTGCGCTCATCTATTTTTAAAATTTTCCGTCGATTGTCAGTATTTCCGTCCGATCTAAATTTCGGTTTAAATGTTTTGCTAACGTCCGTTTGATTTTAACGTACATATGTACGTTCAAAATTCATATTCAAATTTTAACGACATTTTCCCTCGGTTTGCATTTATTTAAATTTAACTGATGTCTGGCCTCTTGAATTTGATTTTTTTCGGGTTATCTTTTGAATATTCGAATTTTTCAACGGTCCGTCCGTGGCATCCGGCTAAAACCGGATGTTGTTTTCGTTTGATTTTACTCGTTTTGGTTTGAAAAGGCATGATATGAATTTTTTCTGTTTATGGCGCAGGACAGCAATGTAGGCAAGAACCCCGCCCAGCCGACAATGACTAGCCACAGTGCAACCCTAGATCATGCCGACCGCCATGCATTGCTGCTCCACTCGTATAGAATGCGTATCCATAACAGATGGCGCCCAACGTGCTGACTCGATGGCTTCTTGGTCAGCCAGTGACGTCTTACTATCTCGCAAGTCCCAGATGGGCAGGCCCTGCGCCGCCACTGCGTTGCGGCGAGATGGTGAGACTGATCAGGTTGTCCAAAGGGGTCATCGCTGTTGGTGGCATAGGGCGCCACAAAGCGCAGATCGTAATCGAGGTCAAACGCGAACCATAACAAGCTGCAGAACTTAACCACAAAGGAAGCATCTTATATCACAAGAGTGTGCAACTGCTGGCGTACGCCGATGACATCGACATAGTGATGGGCGAGTCCCAGATGTTTTATTCGATTCTCTCGATTGTTGAAACATCTCGAATGCTCTCGATGGTTTTCATTCGTATTCGAGTCAAGTCGTAAATGGCCGTCAGTCGAAACAATCGCTAAAACATCTCGGACTCGCCAACGATTCCTCTCGTTTTCAAAGCAACCCTACAACATCTCGGACTCGCTGCAAAAAATACATAATAATTGTTGTTGCCGCTTGAATATTAAAATTGCTTTACAAAACATACAGAGTGGTACAAATCTATTGCCGTTGTTGCTACTCGTAAAATTCATTTGTTTCATAAGCGTCTCACTTCAGAAAATTTATTAATGTTTAAATAATTAATTATTATCATTATGGACGACACTGTTTAGTTGTGATTGCAATAATGCAGCGTCTATGTATAGCATATTTTTCAATTTGGTTAATTTATTTATGTATTTGCCTCACTTCCATTAAAAATCCTACTTTCTTTATCAACAAACCTCATTCAGTTTATTTTATCAACTAAAACATATGATCAAAACAACAGCCGGCCCGCCGACTCGGAACAATCGCAAAAACATCTCGCTTGTGTAGTCGAGATGTCATCGAAACAACCTACGACTCGCCGACTCGGAACAATCGCAAAAACATCTCGCTTGTGTAGTCGAGATGTCATCGAAACAACCTCCGACTCGCCGACTCGGAACAATCGCAAAAACATCTCGATTGTGTAGTCGAGGAGCGAGTCAACTTTTGACTCGATTGTGATTTTGCAACGATGGCGATTCTCTCGATTGTCTAAACATCTCGGACTCGCCCATCACTACATCGACATCATTGGCACTAACACGCGCGCCGTATGTTCTGCCTTCTCAAAGCTGGATAAAGAGGCTAAGAAAATGGGTTTGGCGGTCAACGAGGACAAGACGAAGTACCTTCTGTCAACACACAAAGAAACAGCACGCCTTGGCAGCCACGTCACTGTTGATAGCTACAAATTCGAAACAGTTAAGGACTTCGTCCATTTGGGAACCAGCATTAACACCAAAAATAATGTCAGCACTGAAATCCAACGAAGAAGCACTCTTGCAAATAAATGCTACTTTGGACTAAGTAAGCAATTGAAAAGTAAAGTCCTCTCTCGACTAACCAAAATCACACTCTACAAGACACTCATCGTTCCAGTCCTCATGTATGGCGCAGAAGCATGGACTATATCAAAAGCAGATGAAATGGCTCGTGGAGTATTCGAGAGGAAAGTTTTTCGGAGGATTTATGGACCTTTGCGCGTTAGCGAGGGCGAGTATCGACGGAAATTTAACGACGAGCTGTACGCAGACATAGACATAGCGGTCAACGAGGACAAGACGAAGTACCTTCTGTCAACACACAAAGAAACAGCACGCCTTGGCAGCCACGTCACTGTTGATAGCTACAAATTCGAAACAGTTAAGGACTTCGTCTATTTGGGAACCAGCATTAACACCAAAAATAATGTCAGCACTGAAATCCAACGAAGAATCACTCTTGCAAATAAATGCTACTTTGGACTAAGTAGGCAATTGAAAAGTAAAGTCCTCTCTCGACTAACCAAAATCACACTCTACAAGACACTCATCGTTCCAGTCCTCATGTATGGCGCAGAAGCATGGACTATATCAAAAGCAGATGAGATGGCTCGTGGAGTATTCGAGAGGAAAGTTTTTCGGAGGATTTATGGACCTTTGCGCGTTAGCGAGGGCGAGTATCGACGGAAATTTAACGACGAGCTGTACGCAGACATAGACATTGTTCAGCGAATAAAGATCCAGCGGCTGCGCTGGGCAGGTCATGTGAGAATGGACGAAGGTGCTCCAGCCAAGAAAGTATTTTTATCGAAACCCGCTTAACGCAGAAGAAAAGGGAGACCTCCACTGCGTTGGGAAGATCAGGTGGACAGTGATGCTGACTCCCTAGGTATTCCCAAGTGGCACCATGCTGCGCGAAACAGAAATAGCTGGCGCGCTTTATTGAACTCGGCCAGAATCGTCTAAACGGTTAGTTGCCAATTAAGTAAGTAAGTAATGTTTGTAAAATTTCTAATTAAAAACACAAATAACATAAAATATATCTTTTAAATTATAATTAGCGTGCAGGAAGGTGAAGGATTTGCTGATTTGTATACAAGTAAGAATGTGCTGGAGGAAATTTATTACCGATGAAGTAGCCGCGCATTTTTCGTGGAGGGGCACTGGTGTGAAAATTAGCGCAATTGGTTTGGCAACGACTGCAGCAATAAGAAGTATGTATGTTACATTTTCATACTTCTGGTCACACTGGTCACGCTGTGAAGTTGTAAAAAATTTGTTCCTCCGTACTTTTGTGCTAAAAAAAAATATATAATTGATCAGATACTTCTGGTCACGCTGTGAAGTTGTAAAAAATTTGTTCCTCCGTACTTTTGTGCTAAAAAAATATATAATTGATCAATTTAACTCAATAATATTGTGAAAAAGTGTCGCAACTTAGTGTGCTATCAAAGTAATATAAAATTGCTTTATATAAATTCTAAAGCGTAAATTAAGTGTTATTGCTGAGTGATTGTGCATATTGTTGTTGCATTGATCGCACAATAGCAAAAGCTCCCACAAACTAAACTCCACCACACACTAGTTTTTCACAACTTAGTGTGGACACAAACCATTCGAGTGGTGTAAAGTAAAGTTTATACATAAGTATCAGAGCTGTAAAAAGCTGCAATCAGATTGTATTACAATCATAAAAATTTGTAATACAAGCGCAGCCGGGTGCAAATGAATATAGACTAAAATATTTGTTTGCACCAGCGAGATGCCCCTCAACTATACTCCTACTAAAGGAGGAGGTTCCCAACAGCGAGATGCCCAACAAACCCAAGTGCAACTACAGCACCAAACCCCGAGATCCCTAGGTACACCCCAACAAATGCCCCAACAGGTAACCCCATCCCGCCTGCCCAGTGTCAACGTACCAAACGTACAACAGCAGATCGAAACCCTGCAAAGGCAACTGGAATTTCTCTATGCCCAACAACAACAAGCCCAGAAACCCCAAACTGCAGGAAACTTGACATCTGCTACCCCAACCGACGAATGGAAGATCGTCAATCCCAAACGCCAACGCGAACGCCCAGGTAAAAATACTGTCTCTAAAAAACAGGCTACGCTTGACAATTACTGGCTTGCAACCCGCCAACCAAACGAAAATGAAAACAGATTTGCCTCCCTTGAAGTTGAGGAAACAAACCAACCAACTGAAAAAATACCCAAGCCGCCGCCAATATCTATAGACAAAGTTCTAAACATTCCCCCCCTAATGAGTTTACTACAAGAAGTTGCTCCAAACTCTTATGATCTAAAGCTCACAGGCAAAGATCAAGTAAAAGTACAAGCATCATCCCTGGATGCTTACAGAACCATAGTATCACAACTGGAACAGAAGGGCACAGAGTTCTATACTTATAAAACAAAACAAGAACGTACCTTCAGAGTGGTTCTCGGAAACATGCATTCCTCAATAGACACAAAAGAAATTGTGGATTCTCTAAAAGATCTCGGTCACTCAGTTACAAACATTTGGAACATAAAACACAGAGTCACAAAAAAGCCTCTCCCCATGTTTATCATTGAACTCAAACCCGACTCCAACAACAAGATGATATATCAAATTAAAAGTCTCCTGCACTCAAAAATTACTTTCGAGCCCCCACACCCGAAGCGTGAAATAACGCAATGCGCCAACTGTCAGCAATATGGCCACACAAAGTCCTACTGCCGTCGAAAATCAGTATGTATAAAATGTGCTGGAAACCACCTTTCCGCTGATTGTAAGCGAAAGGCAAGATCTGAATATGTCAAATGTGCTCTATGTGAAGGTAACCATCCAGCAAATTATAAAGGCTGTATGGTATACAAAAACCTCCAAAGCGCCAAATACCCAACTCTGAGGAAAAAGGCTCCTGCACAGCCTCAGGACAAACCACAACAGCCAAGTCAAACCCCAATTCAAATTGAAACCCCAATTCAAATTGACCCATACCCAGCCACATATGCTCAAGCAGCAAAGAAAGGCGTAACACCCCGTTCGAACCCTAATAATGCTATTCCAAATAGTAATGAAATCCACACCCCAACGCAAAACACTAACGAAATGCGAGAAATGATAGGCTTACTAAAACTAGTCATGCAACAAATGACAGCAGTGATGAGCCTGCTCGTCACCTTCACGACTAAAAATTATGCATATTCAACCCGTTAAAAATTATTATTTGGAATGCCAATGGCCTTTCCAAACACATACTTGAAGTTAAAGTTTTACTTCAGACCCACGATATAGATATACTCTTCATATCTGAGACTCACTTTACTGACAAAAGCTATTTTGAAGTACCCAACTACAAGTTTTACCACACAAAACACCCGAGTAACTAACGCTCATGGAGGCTCAGGTATCTTGATACGGAAAAGTATTAAACATTACAGCACGAATTCATTCCGTACAAATGCTATACAAGCCACAAATATTGTCATTGAAGACCCGAGCGGCCAGCTTACACTCTCTGCTATCTGTAGCCCGCCGAGGCACCCTATCAGCGCTGCAGAATATGAAAATTTCTTCAAAACTCTTGGAAATCGATTTCTAGCTGGGGGCGATTACAATGCCAAACACACATTCTGGGGCTCTCGTCTCATTACCCCTAAAGGAAGACAACTATATAATGCTATTAGCAAGCTCAGTTTAACTCCATTCTCTACTGGAACTCCCACTTATTGGCCAACAGATAAAAATAAAATACCCGACTTAATCGATTTCTGCGTGGTGAAAGGCGTGCTTTCCTCAGATATAACTTGCAAAACGCGCTTTGAATTGTCTTCCGACCACTCTCCAATCCTGGTAACAATTGATAAAAATTTTACACCGACAACGGATCAATGCAGCCTTTACAATCGGAAGACTGACTGGGAATACTTCCGACACATCATCACGTCTAATCTTGACTTGAAATTAGCGCTGAAATCTGCTGATGATATAGAGGCAGCAGTCGAACATTTTAACAGCTGCATCCAACAAGCTGCATGGAAATCAACTCCCACCCTCATCAGACAAAAAAGGACAAGCGTTACACACAACATACAAGCTAAGCTCAAAGAAAAGCGACTCGCAAGGAAAAAGTGGCAACAAACCCGTCACCCCGACGACAAGAAAAGATTGAATGCACTCACCAAAGAACTCAAAAATATCCTCAAAATTGAACACAACAGACAAGGTCAACAATATCTCAGTAATATTGATGCAACAGCTGCAACTGATTACTCCCTTTGGAAAGCTGCTAGTAAGCTAAAAAGGCCGATTCTCTCCAATTCTCCTATACGAATGGAAAATAACGAATGGGCGAAAAGTGACGCAGAGAAAGCAAATACTTTTGCACGCCACCTAAAATCAGTATTCACCCCACATGATATTGAACCCTCACTAAGCACAACAACAGAAGTGAAAAATACTCTAAGTCATCCCTATCAAATGGACCTCCCCATAAAAAAAATTCGCAATATCGGAGGTAAAAACCGTAATAGCGAAACTCAACCCAAAGAAAGCTCCTGGGTACGATATTATTAATGGCAATGTACTAAAACAATTACCTTACGAAGGCATAAATTTTCTCACCCAACTGTTTAATGCAGTACTAATAACTGCATTCATACCCCCTCAATGGAAAGTCGCTCAGATGAAAATGATTCTGAAACCAGGAAAGTCCCCCGATTCGGCAGCGGCTTACAGACCCATTAGCCTGCTGCCCATTGTCTCAAAAGTCTTGGAAGTTCTTTTCCTTAAAAGACTCTTACCCAAAATAGAAGAACGTAACATTATACCTAATCACCAGTTTGGCTTCAGAAGAGGGCACGGAACAATTGAACAAGTACATAGACTTACCGAGAAAATCTACTCTGCCTTTGAGCAAAAACAATACTGTACAGCTGCCTTTCTAGATACATATATCCCAAGCTTTTGATCGCGTATGGCACGACGGCCTCCTCTATAAAATAAAAAATACTCTCCCTACAAATTACTTTCTATTTATACAATCTTATCTAAAAAATCGCTACTTTTTCGTCAAAGAAGGAGCAGAGCAGTCTGAGCTTTACGAGAGCTTAGCAGGCGTCCCGCAAGGTAGTGTAATGGCCCCAATACTGTACCTACTTTACACATATGATCTCCCAATAGCAGAAGCAGTCACTATCGGCACTTTTGCCGATGACACTGCCGTACTGGCTGCAGACCTCAACCCTAACGTGGCCTCACTCAAGCTTCAGAGAAGTTTAAATAAAATTACCCATTGGCTGAAAGACTGGCGGATAAAGTCAAATGAATCAAAATCTGTCCAAGTGACGTTTACCACTAGACGTAACAATTGCCCACCCGTAAAACTCAACGGCATTGATATACCGCAAGTCTCGACAGAAAACTAACATGGAGAACACACATATTCACCAAACGAAAAGCTCTTGGTATAAAACTGAGAAATCTTTATTGGCTCATGAATCGAAACTCCCAACTATCAATCGACAACAAACTCCTGCTCTACTCAGCTATCTTAAAACCCATTTGGACTTATGGCATACAGCTGTGGGGAACAGCAGCAAACTCAAATATAGAGATTCTCCAAAGATTCCAATCGAAAACCATTAGAATGATTGTAAATGCGCCCTACTACGTCACCAACGACCAACTACATCGTGACCTCTACTATCGCTGAAGAAATCAGAAAGTATGCTGCATCATACAAAATGAGAATATTAGCTCACCCCAACCCACTCGTTCTAGCCCTAACGGCAAGACCAATTAATTTCGTACGCCTCAAAAGAAAATCATTTACTGATCTTTATTGATGCACTGCAATAAATGGATGCGCTACTGAGAGCAACCCATACATGCCCACCATGTTTATTAAGTTATTATTAATTACTAATTACTTTTAACGAACCACAAAATTGTTAGATGTATTTTCCTTATACAGTTGGCAAAATATATTGGATGCTAAAAAAAAAAAAACATTTTCAATAATACTAATTAGGTTTGATCTTTTACTTTGTTCTCTAAGGTGCATTTCGTAACAAATTCAATTCAGAGGAAGAAGTGTTTACGACGATTTCGAAGAAACACTTTCAATATGCCCATGACAGACAAAAGAACTTGGCAGCATACCATCGAAACCAAAATTAATATATTATTACAATTATCGCATCCACTACCATTATTTAGTTTATTAATATATTATTATAACTATCGCATGCATTACCATTGTTTAGTTTATATTAAACAGCAGTCAATAAAAAAACTTTATACCTAAAATTTAGCTTTGTTTATGGGCATTATTTTACGCATTGAAAATCAGTCGATAAGGCAGTCCAAGAAGTCGTTTTTTCTATTGAAAATCAATCGCTTACAAGTATATTTACGATAGAAAAAAACCGACGTAAAAAGGTTCATATACGAGTGCTTTTTCGATACATTTACGACACTCGTAGGCACATGATCATTTTAAAGCGAAACAGTATTCGTAGGCGAATCGTAAACGGATTTCACAAACGATATTCAGCCTTATCGTGAACTTCATGTGAACAAAATGTTCCCAAAAATTACAAAGCAAAACAAAAACAAAATGTGAAAAATTGTTATTGTTTTGCTTTATATTTTTCGAGGGAAATTTTTCACATGAATTTCATGATAGGGCTGATTTTATTAGTTTTCTTCGAGAAAACCTTAGTTTACGAGCTCGTTTACGAAGATTTTGCTGGCTGGGTGATTATATATTTGGCTACCAATTAAGATAGACAGCAAAAGATTCAGGCAGCCTTGCCAATTTGGTTACTTTTTACCAAAATTGGTTACAACTTTTTCGTTTGGTTACGTGGTTACTTTCGGCCGATTTTGATTACATTCAAGGTCCATGTATTGAGTACCACATTCCTTCTTCGCTCGTGACTCGTGTAACACATGTTTTGTGTGAAGCGAGTTTTTCATAGGAGAAAATTATTCAGCAGCCATTTTGCAAAGACCCATATTTGGAAAAAATTGAATATCGCACTCAAATCATCTCTAAAGTAGACTCTACAGAGGGTGGAGTTTTCTTTTGTATTATGTTTAATTATAAGAGAACAGTGTATTCTGCAAATTTCTGTGTAAATAAATAAGTTGGAAAGAAAAGAAGCTAATACAGCTCAAAAAAAAAAAAAAAAAAAAAACTAAGAAACTTTAAAAAAAAAAAAAAAAAAAGCAAAAACCAAGAAGGAAAAGTGCACCAGGTGGAAGATCTGGATTTGATCCAGCCTAAGAGGTCGTGAGGTAAGTCACACTTTCACCGCTGCATTGTTTAATCAAAATACAGACATATAGGGAAACTAAACGTACGCCTCAAGATGGCCGACGCCTCGGCGTCCACTGGCGATCTTGAAAATCTTGATTTTGATGACATGCACTCCCAGGACTGGTATGTTGAAGGTAAAAATCAGAAAAAAGAAAGGAAAAGACAACCCAAAACAAAAAAAAAAATGACAAAAAAGACGATAGTAAACTAATTAAAAATGCAATAGATGACCCTATGTGTGCAACTATAATTCCATTTCAAGGTATGCTAGTGCCCAGAGGCACTTATATCAGAAAAGACAGCAACAACTTACATGCAAGTCCCGCCAATTTGCCAAATTCTGGCGCCAAGACCAATAACGACTCAAATTCCGCTAATTCAGCAAAACCCGATGAACTTTCAAACACAAACAAAGACAGCACGAATAACATGGACACAGAAGAATTAGAAAAAAATGAGAGAACAGAAAATTGTTTCTATTATGACAAAGAACATAAAGGCGATTACTGTGTTCTTTTAGACACAACCAATTGCTCACTGTGTGGAAATGATAGAATGCAAAATGCTCTTTACATTTGGAAAAAAATTGAAAATTTTGGCATTGAAGGCATCACAGCTATTAAAGCCATAGGCAAACAATTATACAAGTTCTTTTTCAAAACATTTTATCATGCAAATTTAGCTATCAACAACGTACAATTGAAAAAACATAACATCAGAGCCTTTGTCACAAGGAACATGGTTGAAACCCTAGGGGTAATTCGACAGGTCCCAATTGAATATTCAGAAAATGAAATTAGAGCCAACCTACACTCTAACATACCATTCACCACTATTACTCGTTTAAAAAGGATAGACCCAGCAGACAAATCAAACCTTCTACCTACTTATTCTGTTCAAATAGGTTTCAAAGGAAATGAACTTCCTGAAACAGTAGATCTTTTTATCTTTCCACTCAAAGTTAGTCATTATATACCCAGAGTCAGATTATGTTTCAAATGTGGAAATTTGGGCCACACCAAAGCTGGCTGCAAAGCCACGCAAAACAGATGTATAATGTGCGGTAAAACTGAAGGTTGTGATAGTCTACTCACCAACAACACCAATAAAGTTAAATGTACCCAAATCAACAACTGCATCTTATGCGGTGAAAATGACCACAACGTACTAAATAAAAATAAATGCCAAAAATGGAAAAAAGAATATAAAATAAATGAAATCATGGCAATTAAAAAAGTGTCAAAACGAGAGGCTTATGAACTTTATAGATTAACCGGTGAGGAGGCTAGTGCAAATTATTACTCTATCCTAGATAACTATGAAGACAATTTCCCACCTTTGAGAGAAAAATCTGTCGCCACAATAGACAACAACAAAACCATCAACAATAGACTAACCACTAAAAAATACAGTCACATTACTAGACAAACAATAACAAAACCAACAAAACATGTACCAAACATCAAAACAAGATTGTCTCAACCTCGACCCCAGCCGGTATTTAATAATGCTAACTGGAGCAAGGTAACAGAACTTGAGAAACTATTCAATATGTTAATTCAGAAACTCAATATAAACCGAAACGATCCAATAATACAATTAATAGAAAACATTTTTAATATCAACAATATTGGCAATCATTCTTCACAACATGACCGTAATGATGAATTTGCGAATATCACAATATAATATACAAAGTTTAAAATCAAATAATGCATATATTAAATAGACTCACTACAGGTCTCACGTACAACAAAACTTACCCTGCAAGATTTCACAACGACTTACACAATTTATGCAACAGATATAATGTCAAAGGCACTCCATACCATTCTATTTTTGATTGCTCCACAAATGCAGCGGTGAGAGATGACTTTCCTCTATTTAAAAAATATTCAAATATATACGACCTATTCAAAACGAAAGACTACAAGTCCTATATAGAACTTGTCAGATTTCTTCAAAAAACAAAACTAGATCTCACACTTAAAAAAAAAAAAAAAAAATCTATATTTCAAAAGAGTGCAAAAAAAAAAAAAAACAAGAATAACAAAATCAAAATTATAATAATAACACATATTATTTACGAAAAGAGGAAAAAAAAAAAACCTTCAAATCACTAGGTTAAAAAAAAAAAAAAAGAAAAAATCTCAATTCTAACATCAATTTCATCAATTACCTAATAGCACCTCATAACATGCTAATCATTTTACCTTTAATTACCATTAGAGTATTAAACATACCTAATAGCATCTCATAACATGCTAATCATTTTACTATTAATTACACTGCTCTACAGCCAAAAAATACTCTGAACGCAACCATCCTTTCTATATGTAAAATCGGTCGCTGATTCCGAAAATCGGGTTCATTTTTAATTCTATGGGAAGGTTTTTGAGATATCGGCAATTTACCGTTATTTGGCCAATGTGTCCACTTAATCCTGTATATCTCTTTAACACAGTGAGTTATATTCCTTAGGGTGACACAGTGAGTTATATTCCTTAGGGTGACACCAAACGAAAGAAAATTAAATTTCCTTTTCACGGCTCCTATAACATTTTTCTCTAACTCTTATAGTTTCTGAAATATTGACGATTAAATTTTAATTTTTTCGATTTTTTACGATTTTTTGAAGAAAAAATTGACTTTGTCAGGCAATATCTTTAAAACCAATACTTTTACCTTCGGTTTTACTCCTTTTCATGAAGCTCTATTCTATTACCAAAAAAATAAGCTATCAACGATGAAAATCCATTGTAAAATGGAAAAGTTATAGGCGATCAAGTAAATACAGCCAGGTCGCGCAATGCCTCTGCACGCGTACATTCTATGCATATTGTACCAATACCTACACATCTGCAGTAGCAGCACATTGGCAGCGCGGTAGATACAAGCCCATTTACGGGTATAACATGCATAAAATATACCCGTGTAGAGGCATTGTGCGACTTGGCTGTATTTACTTGATCGCCTATAACTTTTCCATTTTACCATGGATTTTCTTCGTTGATAGCTTATTTTTTTGCTAATGGAATGGAGCTTCACGTAAAAGATTAAAACCGAAGGTGAAGACATTGGTTTTAAAGATATTGTCTGACAAAGTCAATTTTTTCTTCAAAAAATCGTAAAAAATCGAAAAAATTAAAATTTAATCGTCAATATTTCAGAAACTGTAAGAGTTAGAGAAAAATGTTATAGGAGCCATGAAAAGGAAATTAAATTTTCTTTCGTTTGGTGTCACCCTAAGGAATATAACTCACTGTGTTAAAGAGTTATACTGGATTAAGTGTACCCATTGGCCAAATAACGGTAAATTTCCGATATCTCAAAAACCTTCCCATAGAATTAAAAATGAACCCGATTTTCGGAATCAGCGACCGATTTTACATATAGATAGGATAGTCACGTCCAAAGTACAGACAAAAAATTTCATTTTGTGATCCAGTGTTATCAGTAGAGTAATAAACATACCATATAACCTGGTATTCAATTTTATTTTATGACCTCACACCAATTTCATTGAATAATTATAAAATGAATTCACATCTAAATTTAATTTCACACGCATAGTGTATTCGACTTGACTTATCTTAACCCAAATTAACACATTATCAAGTTTAAAGAAAAATATATATATGTATATTAACTAAATTATAAATGAGACGTTTAAAAAAAAAAAAAACAACAAGCGCTGTGTTACCTTCCAAATACATGAAAATCAAATTATAACTTTTTGAATACTGATCAAAATCATTATAAATAACATATGTAATCTCACGATTCATACATCTTAAGTATTACCATATATTTATGTAAATTTCTTGTTTATGTAGTAACCATGTAGATTAGTCACATATTCATATGTATATCTCCACCCTCACAAAACAAACATAAAAAATAATAGGTCCGTTCGGCGGCTGCAAATTGCAGCAATTTGCAAGCAGGGAAAAATATGTTTTGCTCTCCCGAAGAGAGAAACTTATGCAAATTTACTGGCATTTCAACGAACAGAAATTTGTCAAAATTTGCAGAAAATCAGCTGTTTGTCTTCACTCACAAGTGCATAACAAAATAAAAATTTGACGAAATGCAATCGAAGGGGAAACTAGATGTGCATTGTTCTCCGGGGACATTCCCAAAAATTTCAAAACAGTAAGCAATGGTGGTATGCATATACATACATATGTGTGTATAATTTTACATATGTACAACAACATATGACAAGTTAAAACGGTCGGACATATCCCGGAAGCTGCATGCTTCGTGACCAGCGAACCATAAAAATAATAATAAATAAATTTTTTCGGGTAGTCTTTTGAAAGGGTCGAGATTACAATAGGGCTCGCTTCGGATGATTTTGTCACTTAATTCTTTGAAAAGTCTTTTTGAAATACGAAAATGAGTTCGGAACTCTCTTTCCGTATAAGCCGGAACTGTTTGCTCGACGTATTGCTTTATGGAATTTCTTGAATTATTTTCACATAAAACCAAAGCAAATTCCAGGAGTTCCTTGTTTTTATTTCTAAGTCTAACCAAAGTTTCATTTTCAATCTCGTAGAAGTATAAATTGTCTTTTATTACTCAAAACTATTTATTTAAGTGGACCGGCTTTCCATTAAGAAACCACACCCCGAGAAAAATCACTTCCTCAGAGGGGTAGAGGGACTCCTACAGATCTCAAAATCAAAAGTTGCCGGAGGCTTATAGTTTACGAGATATTTGTAGTTAAAGTTGGATGGGTTCATAGATATTACCCCAGAAAGATAACTCTGCCGGCTGATTGTTATTTTTTTAAAGCGCGACCCAAGGCCGCCACGCAAAAAGATGTTCTACACAAAAGCACTGTGGATCACTGTATACATATACATATATAACTCCAGAAAGGGATTTCTGCCGGCTGAGGTTTATATTTTTAAAGCACGGCCGAATGCCGCCAACGCAAAAAGGTTTTTCCTCGGTAATAGTGCGCAGTTTTGGTGTTTTGTTTGGTGGATTTTACAACTTTACCAACAAATATCTCATAAACTATAAGTCTCCGGCAAGTTTTTATTTCTGTTCTGACATCTGTGAAAGTCATTTTTTTCGGGGCGTGCATCATTAATGGACAATTTTTCCATTTAAGTAGTATATGTATCTCCTATTTGCGATTCAACAACGCAGAATCCCGAGAGTGCAGACGATGATCCCACTGCGGTGTCATTAACAGGTTTCCTTTTAGCTGGTACCTTATTAACAAATTAAAACATTTAAATAAACTTTATAAATTAAAATAATATAATTTTCTCACTTCATTTTCTATTTAATCACATATATTCCCGATTTTCTTAGTTTTTTGACTTGAAATCACTTTCGACTTTTTTTTAAATTGCAACCATATGATCGCAAATCATATGTTTTTTCAGTCTACTGAACTTTGCAACGACAAATTTCGTCAGTAAAACTTTGTAGCTTTCTCCGTCAATGAACTGTCAAAATTGCGCTCTCTTCTGCAAATTTTGACTGAGTTTTTGCCTCAAAAAACGCGAATTTGCAGTTTTTTCTGCAATTTGCAGCAATTTGCTGCCGGCGAACGGTCCTAATATAACAAGTAACACGTTTAAGCTACTCAGCTGTCAAAACAGCTGATATTGACAAGTCACAACCTGGCGGTATAAGGGTTCGTTAAAAACCTCGCCAATTTTTACACTATCCACGATAGTAATCAAAGCCCGGAAAAAAAAAATGTATTGAGTACACCATGGTTACATTCAATTTTTAGGAATACGCTTTTAATTTTTCCAAACTATAAAATATTTGTTATATAAAATGTTTTGTTGTATTTTTTTTATCAAATTTCAAATAATTTATTGTTGGCGTCCAAATTGAAAAAATTCAACAACTATTTCCAGCGAATGTTGGGTGTATAGCTGTTTCACGAAAATCAATAAGGCAAAAGTGGGAAAATTTCAACAGCTTTCACAGTCTCAGTGGTCGAGCGTTCGCACATCGCGGCTGAAGATGCCATGTATCACGGGTTCGATCCCCGTGAGGAGCATCCACTCCCGAAAAGGGTGCTAATGATCGAAAATGGTTTTTCGTGAAATAGCTATACTCAACCTTCGCTGGAAATAGTTGTTGAAATTTTTCTATTTTCTCCAACATTAAAAAATTAAATAAAATAATTTTCGTACTAAGCACTAAAAAGCTTTCAAGTCCAAATAATTTATTTGACAGGAGCCAGCGACCATATTAGAACTAAATCTATTCTGGCGAATTTTCGTCGGGCAATTTTCATCAGTTTTTTGGTTCTGTTCATTCTCATATCTGGCCGTGTTTTTAAATGTTGATAGAACGTTACGATATTTCGCTCGGCGTTGGATCTGTTTAAGGCATAAAGATGTAAAACAATTGATATATTTTTGTTTTTGTTAACCGTATGTAGGTATATATTGTTTTGCTTCCAAATAAATAGAACTAACGTTAATGGGAAATATCGCTAGCTTGGAGTGCAAATTGTGTAAGTTCTTTATTCAAACTTTATAGGTAGGATACAAAAAACAAAAAATTAAAAAATTTCCAAATGATAAGAAATTCTGTTCATGTAAATATTTTGGACTTACACAATTTGCTTCGCTTCTTGAACTTACACAATTTGCGTATCACTGAATAACAACGAGAAATATGACATCACAGACTTGTTTAACGTGGTGCGTATTTGATTTTTCTACGTCCTACATAAAAAGAAACTTTTTCATAAAAGTGGACTTACACAGTTTTCACTCTAAGTTAGCGATATGCCCATATTAGCCGTTTTCGATTCACAATTTTTCTGCTTGCTATAAATTTCTATCTGTCAAATTTATATGTGAATGGTAGCGAGCAGAGGGAAATTCTTATCGACCAGCTAGTGAGTATGGCTACCACTCATTATGGGTTCGAACATTTTTGTTCAATCCGACCTCGCTTGTTCTATGGCGAATCGAAAACGCCAATTATTAATTTTGGTTACTTGTTTCTAGTTTTGGTTACTTTTATTTTGTATTTTGGTAAATTTAAATTTTTTTAAGTGGCAACGTTGGATTCCTTGGCTAACAACTTTGAAATATTCCTCACATGTCTTTTACACTCGCATAAAGCGTTTTTAAAACTTAAAATATTTGGAGAAAATACTTAATTTTTTTAAAAGATTTCACTACAAGATGAAAGCTAATCGAATAAATTTTCTTATATATATAACAATTTATAATTTTTAGGGCCGATTTCATAATCAAATTAAAAGTTCCTTTAAATTTTAAAGCAGCCTTTAATTTGCTGATCGATTTCATAAAGTCTTTTTGAAGATAAAAGTTCCTTTAAAGTTAAATACCAAAAAACGAGCATTTAAGTTATTTAAAGGTTCCTTTTGCCAGAAAAAATTTCATTTCTGCAGTCTGTCAAAATAAAATATCAAAAATTTATTAAAATTTTTCAACCGATTTTGTTTGTTGTTTTGTTTGTTGAGTCCTATAATGCAATATTCATCTTCTTCCTCTTTTGTGAGGTTGGATGACCGCTTCCTATTTTTTCTGCACTGGGTTTCCAAATTATGCTTCTTTGTTCTTTTTCTTTTTTTTTCAAAAAAGAAAAAAAATTAAGCTACAATCAGAAAATGTATTTATTTTCAGAAAAAAATAAATGTCAAATTTTAATATTTTTAAATTTATGACGTCATTTGACGTTAAAGGGGCCTTTTAATATTATATTATTATGAAATCACTACCACTTTAAAGAACATTTAAATGGCTCTTTAACTAAGAGGCTCATTTAACAAAAGGAGCTTTAAGAATTTCATTATGAAATCGGCCCGGCCCTTAGACATTTTCATAAAAAATAGCCTTGGCTTACAACTTTGGATGAATGCCATTAATATACATTTAGTAGCCCGAACAAATGTGGTTCAAATGCTCGAACAGTCGTTTGTTTGTTTATTACCCGTATGTTTGTACGGGCATTTGAACAATTCGGGCATTTTGAAGTTTGTTTTTTTCTTTTGTTTATTATTGTTTTATTTTTGTTTTTCCGATACACATTTTTTTGTTTGTAAGCTCGAATGCTCGAATGTTTGTACGGGCATTCGAACAACGGGCTTCAAACAAAAACGATCAGTTCGAATTGCTCGATACCCGGGTATCTAGAGCCCTAATTTGTACCCGTTCACGCAATGTCTGAATTTGGTTTCCCTGCAAAACTTATACGGCTATGCCAAATTACGCTGACTAATACCACCAGCTCCGTCAGAATTGGGAAGAACCTCTCTGAACCGTTCGAGACCAAACGAGATTTCAGACAAGGTGACTCCCTTTCGTGTGACTTATTCAATTTGATGCTGGAAAAGATAATACGAGCTGCAGAACTTAACCATACAGGAAGCATTTTATACCACAAGAGTGTACAACTTTATTCTTTATTCGCTGAACAATGTCGATGTCTGTGTAAAGCTCGTACAGCTCATCGTTAAATCTCCGTCGATACTTGCCCACGCCAACGCGCAAAGGTCCATAAATCTTACGAAGAACTTTTCTCTCGAATACTCCAAGTGCCATCTCATCTGATTTTGAAATTGTCCATGCTTCTGCGCCGTAAGTGAGGACTGGAACGATGAGCGTCCTGTAGAGTGTGATTTTTGTTTTTCGAGAGATGACTTTACTTTTCAGTTGCCTACTTAGTCCGAAGTAGCATTTATTGGCAAGCGTGATTCTTCGTTGGATCTCCATGCTGACATCATTCTTGGTGTTAATGCTGGTTCCCAGATAGACGAAGTCCTTAACAGTTTCGAATTTGTAGCTATCAACATTGACGTGGCTGCCAAGGCGTGCTGTTTCTTTGTGTGATGACAGGAGGTACTTCGTCTTGTCCTCGTTAACCGCCAAACCCATTTTCTTAGCCTCTTTATCCAGCTTGGAGAAGGCAAAACATACGGCGCGAGTGTTAGTGCCAATGATGTCGATATCATCGGCGTACGCCAGCAGTTGTACACTCTTGTGGTATAAAATGCTTCCTGTATGGTTAAGTTCTGCAGCTCGTATTATCTTTTCCAGCATCAAATTGAATAAGTCACACGAAAGGGAGTCACCTTGTCTGAAATCTCGTTTGGTCTCGAACGGTTCAGAGAGGTTCTTCCCAATTCTGACGGAGCTGGTGGTGTTAGTCAGCGTCATTTGGCATAGCCGTATAAGTTTTGCAGGGAAACCAAATTCAGACATTGCAGCATAGAGGCAATTCCTATTCGTGCTATCAAAAGCGGCTTTAAAATCGACAAAGAGATGGTGTGTGTCGGTTCCTTTTTCATGGGTTTTTTCCAGTATTTGGCGTATTGTGAAGATCTGGTCGATGGTAGATTTACCAGGTCTGAAGCCACACTGATAAGGTCCAATCAGCTTGTTGACGGTGGGCTTCAGTCTTTCGCACAATACACTTGCTAAAACCTTATATACGATATTCAGGAGGCTTATCCCACGATAATTGGCGCGTACTGTGGAGTCTCCTTTTTTGTGGATTGGGCAGAACACACTTAAAAAAAGCACACACTAAAAAAACTCCATTCCTAAAAATGTTTGAAAAAAAATTCCTGAATACGGCAACCTTGTTTATTTATATTTTTCAAATAAACAAAAACAGCAGATGACAAGAGGGGTGTGAACAGCTGATCAGTTAAACCTAGTTTAACCCTAGCGTAATGGGCGTTTAAACGAAGTTTAAACTACGTTCAAATTTCACTGAAAAACTGCAACTTGAGTTTAAACGAAGTTTAAACTACGTTCAAATTTCACTGAAAAACTGCTACTTGAGTTTAAACTAAGTTTAAACAACAAATAAAGTTAAACTTGCACTGAAAACTGGCCCTAAGAGTTTCATTATGAAATCGGCCCTTACTTTTGTAAAAAAAAATTTTTTAATAGTCAGTTTTGAGCGCATAATGTTACAAATTTTGAGTATTTTGGTAACATTTTGTTAAAATTACGCTGCTCTACAGCCAAAAAATACTTTGAACTCCACTATGCTATCTATATGTAAAATCGGTCGCTGATTCCGAAAATCTGGTTCATTTTTAATTCTATGGGAAGGTTTTTGAGATATCGGCAACTTACCGTTATTTAGCCAATGGCTCCACTTAATCCAGTATGTCTCTTTAGCACATTGAGCTATCTACGTTTGAGTAACACCAATTTCCTATACATGGCTTCTATAACATTTTTCCTTAGGTCTTATAGTTTCTGAAATATAAATGAGCCAATTTGAAAATTTTAAATTTTTTACGAAAATTTGAAGAAAAAATTGACTTTGTCAGACAAGATCTTTAAAACAAACGTTTTTACCTTTAGTTTTACTCCTTTACGTGAAGCTTCATTCTATTAGCAAAAAAATAAGCTATCAACGAAGGAAATCCATGGTAAAATGGAAAAGTTATAGGCGATCCAATAAATACAGCCAAGTCGCGCAATGCCACAGCACGGGTATATTCTATGCATGTTATACCCGTAAATGGGCTTGTATCTACTGCGCTGCCAATGCGCTGCTACTGCAGGTGTGTAGATATTGGTAAAAACGTTTGTTTTACATATAGATAGGATAGTAGCGTCCAAACACCAGACAACAAATTTCATTTTGTGATCCAGTGTTATTATTCATCATTGTTATTAAGAAATAGTGTTCAATTAGTTTTACCTATTGTTATAAAATTCAATGTATTAGAATATTTTTGAAAAATTTATACATTTTATGAATCTAGATTTGTACCCGTTCGAGATGAAAGCGATTTATACCCGTTCAGGAGCAATTGGCCTACAATTAGTCTACATTTACACCCGTACGGGACCAATCGGGGAATAAATGTGGACCGCTTGTTCCCGAAAGAGATCAGTCCGGGACAAATATCTATCAAGATTAATCGCACATTTTTTGCGTGTTTAAGGCGTAGATTTTTTACTCAGTTGCATCCGACGGATACCGTAATAGGCATGACAATGTGAACAAAGACAGGGTGTCATTAATGCCACACTTGTTGGTATGTAGCAGGATCAACTTATACAGGTCGGCTCTTCAGATCTGCTGACTTCTTCTTCAACAGCTATCCAATTTCTTTACTTCTGCATATTCTATACATGCATTCGTGTTTATTATTGGTCAAATTCTTTGTTCTCTGAGTTTCTCCTTCATTCTCCTTGCAGTTTTGACATTTCGGTCACGAGAGTTTGACACGGTCTGTATGTATGTATTGTGGACCAACCTTTATAAGTGGATCCTGATATGTAGATTGTGATAAAGGAAAATTGAAAATTAAACGAACAATTTATTCATAAAAAATAGAATAAATTTATAAAAGTGTTAAAATCGCAAAATTGTATGAAAATGTTATTTTATACAATTGTTAAAACCTATTTTATTTTATATGAATACCGGTCATATCAGCGAAAATCTTAGTACATCCGGTGAAGTTTCTTATCGGTGCGGCTAAGTATGGAATTTTTTCTTAAATTCAACAGGAAATTATAATTTTTTTGACTCGAAAATATCATCTACTATTAAACTTTATACCAATTCCATTTTTAGTTCAACGCGTTCATAAATGCAACAAATTTGTTTGCAAAATTGTCATCCAATCAATCTGCTTCATCAGATGTCAAAATTTTAGTGATGCCACCTTTAGAAATATTGCGTTTCATGTTGCGTTTCTGATAATACCCTGTTTATTCTTGCTCATACAATAACTAAATATTAATATATAAATACATACATAGGTTTGTAATGATATATGTATGTATATTGCATTAGGTTTCATGTTTTTTACGTATTTTACTTATAGCGCGAGATATCTTTTTTCGTACTTCCTTCAGGCGTTTCATTTTCCCTGCTTGCTCTAGCCGCTTTTGTGCACGAAATTGCTTTAAACGCATTTTGGTTTCCATTTTGTAATTTTTTCGTTTCTCTTTATAATTAGTTTCAATCATTTTCATCATCTTAGCCACTTTTTGTTCATGAGGCGATCGTATCACAGAGATACGTTCCAAGTCCTTCATTTTTTTATCATCGTTGGGTCCCAATTTCGGTTTGTCTTTGTACGGTAAGGCGCGATGTAGAGCTTTAGGTATTACAAGAGGTTTAAATATTTTCACTTCTCGTTGTATTTCTTTATATTGACTATCCGGTTGCTCTTCATTCCGAATATTATGTTCGCGCTTTAACTGACCCAAAGTCTTCATACCTTGCCATTGTGATTTCAGTTCGGGCGACAGCAAAAGGGACGTAATAGGTGCATAAAATTTAGGCACTTCCACTCGAAACCATGTCCGACAGAAAACAATATCACTCAAAAGAATTTTATCCTCAAAGGTGGCACGAAAAGTGCCCTCTGGCTCAAGATTCGCCTTCTTGATTTGACCTCGAATTCCGGATACAGTTTTAATTTTGGCCCCTTCAAATTTCGCCACTTCTAGCCCGCTGGTGAACATGCCTTTAATGAAAGCAGATTTTTTATATATTTTAAACGGATGCCCGACCAATTTCAATTTCTTCATTATCTGCGTAGATTTATCTAGTTCACTAACACTCCCTGTAGCCGCAATGCGAAATCCGAGCCTTTTCATTTCACCCACGTCATGACGCACCGTTTGCAGTGCCAGGAAACCCGTATTTTGTGGAGTGATTGGGCCCCAAAATGTCATGCTGCATGTAACATGATTCGGAGTATATTTCAAATATCGATGTCGGAAATTATCTTCAACTTTTGCGTATATGGGTATAGTCTGAAAGCGCCTCCAGCCCATTGATAAAATCAATGGATCGCCAGTCTTTAGGATCTTCTTATACCAACGATGCTTTTTAACTTTGCAATTAACATAACCAATATTTTCTTCGCCCAAATTTAGTCCACCAATTAATACTGGGTAACTTGGATCGAAGTTCTCTATAAACTCTGAAGGGATAGCATGAAAACCTAAAACCAAAAATCAATTGATAGGGAAAACATTAAAGTGCTTGTGTTTATTTACTTACCCAGACGTACATACAGACCGGGACGAAATCCTTCGATTTGTATTCGTAGTTGCGGATCGAGATTGGCAAATTCACTTTTGTTTAATTCGGTTTGTCTCTGTGCATCCGCTTTTAGAGCCTCATAATAGTCGTGATCACCCTTAATGCGGCCATTATCTTCTTTCGAACCGTCCTTGTTATCATATTCGGCATCAAATTTTGCTTTCAGTTTTAATTTTTTGGCCATTAGTTCCGCTCTTGTAAGATTTTCTTCCTCTACTCGAGTCATTTGACGCTTTCGTGAATTTTTATCGGTATTCTCCATTGAGATTTCATCTTTTGTAACATTTTTTGAATCACTCTCGGTCAAGTAACTACCTCCACTGTGTTTTTCGTCTGTTTCGAGATCTTCAAAATCGCCATATACTTCGCTTTCATCATCGTTTAAATCATCTAACCGCAACAATGTTTCAGCATCTTCTGACGCCTTCCATTTCCCAGTCACAAAACAATCTTTTAGTAACGTTTTATATTCTTCATCCAACCAATTGCGTGATCCGCCCAAAACGTCTTCCAGAAAACAGGTTTCCATTTTATCCCTTATGTCCTTATCATTTTGCAAATTTACCTGTCTTCTAGCTACTACTTTAAAGAGACCTCCCAATTCTTCATCGGAATCGACTTCCCTTTCACTTTCGTGCCTTGCAGTTTTTTCCTATAATAACAAAAATCCACTATTTGAGAGCAAATTACCAGTGAAGTTGGCACATCCAAATGCGATTTTTTTTATAAAATATGTAAATCGCTTGCTCAGAAAATAGTTTCGTTTACTCAAGTTTTCTTCAAGTTATTGGAAAATTTTTTTTTTGCTAAATAGTTTGCTCATCGTTGGCTTAATACCATGTCTCCACATAACGTGTTTCGCTCTTTTTTTCTCCATTTTCTCTCTCAATCTTGTTTCGACACGGAAACCAGTGCCGAAACTCGCCAATTTCCATACAAAATTTCTGAGAGCGAGTGAAGATTGAAACACTGTTTCATTCTGAATCATCTTGCCAACCTCGATGATATCGATGTCTTCTCTAATTTTGTATCGAAAATCTATCGAAATCTCACACAGACCAAAACAAAAACGCATAACATAAGCAAACATACAAACATTTAAGAAGAGCAAGAAAGAGAAATGTTAAACTGAATCACGACCGGCCACGTGGAGACGGGTTATTTAGCGAGATGTTTTGCTACATGTTTCTTTGGTGAAACAAGTTATGTGGAGACGGGCTTTAAGATAATACAGGAAGAAATTTCTTATTCCCATTTTTATACTCAGCTGTACTAGTACACAGAGTGTTATAATTTTGATTTCATAACGGTGGATTGCAACAGAATGAAATAATCGAGATAGATATGGACTTATATGTATATTAAGGTGGAGTGAAATTTTTGTTTTGGAAATTTAATTTGTTCCAAAGCCAGAACGGCACCTTTCTAGCCCATAAATAAGCCTGTAAAATTTTATTGACCTACTCGCATGTTTAGAGGTGCCCCCAGCCCCGCAAAGTTGAAAGCAACAAGCACGATCTGGTACAAATGTGAAATTTCTAAAATTATAAAATCAAAAAACGTAGTATGAGGATTGATAAAGATGACTAAGCCTAGTATTAAAGTGAATTTTTATTTTTTGGAAACAACAACAACAAAAGTTATTAAAGGTCAAAGTTTATATTATGCATTTTTTAAATTGCAATTACTTAAAAACTACTGAACCGATTTCGAATATTTCAAAGGTCAAAGTTTATATTATGCATTTTTTAAATTGCAATTACTTAAAAACTACTGAACCGATTTCGAATATTTTTATACCATTCGATAGTTATTTTGATTCCCTTTAATTTCATATACATTTTATATGGGCTCCATAACACCCCCTGCGGGGGTCAACCCCCCTTTTACCCCCTTACTTTTCTTATATAAAATGTATATCAAATTAGAGAATCAAAATACGTATCGAATGGTATAAAAGTATTCGAAATCGGTTCAGTACTTTTTAAGTAATTGCAATTTAAAAAATGCATAGTATAAATTTTGACCCTTAATACCTTTTGTTGTTGTTGTTTCCAAGAAAAAAATTCAGTTTAATACTCAGCTTAGCCATTTTATCAATCCCCATACTTGGTTTTTTGATTTTATAATTTTCAAAATTTCATATTTGTACCAGACCGTGCTTATAGCTTTCAACTTTGCGGGGCTGGGGGCAGTTCAAAACGTCATCCCATCGCCATAAAATTTTGTGGGGTTCATTAACTCATATAAAGGCAACTTTTCATTGCTGGTACGTTCAAAAAAAGAACAAAAAAAATCTCCATATGTTTTCACTCCACCTTAATGTATATATCAAAATGATCAGGGTGAAAAGAGAAATCGATTGAGCCATGTCCGTCCGTCTGTCCGTCTGTACGCATGATAACTCGCGCAAAAATTTAGATATTTTCATGAAATTTGAAATGTAAGTTGGTATCCAGACTGGGACGGTTGGTATTGAAAGTGGTCGAAATCGGACCATGACCACGCCCACTTTTCCTATATAGAAAAAATCGGAAATTTGGTATCTCAGTCGCTAAGGTAGCTGGAGAGATAAAATTTCACTCACATATTGAGCTCAGTCCCTTATGAAGAAATTTTGGAAAATGGGGGGTGCCACGCCCCCTTATTATGGGGCAAATATTTTAAGTTTTATAAGTCATAACCAGCCTTGGGCAAAACCTTAGCACCTGCTAAATGAGAGTAAGCGCCCGTGTACGTATACACACCGATTGTCACCACTACAGACAAATAAAGAGCGTAAAACGAGCGCTTACGATGGGACTTGGCGATCGTCGCTTAGGAAAAAATAATCAGTTTGCCTTCGACTGGCGCAAAGATGACTTGATACGAAACTCTTTTTTACTCTCTCACTTTTACGATTTTCCCACGGGTCTACTGTGGCTTTGTTGCCAGCATCAACACAACATAAAACCCTGCCGATCAGCTGTTTGTGCAAATTGCAGGTGCCAGAAAGGAAAATGCGCCAAAATAAATTGTCACTTTCGGTGGATTTTAATGTTTTGTTTTATGTGCCCAATTTTGTTGAAATAATAAAGAATTATAAAAAATACAGAGGTAATTGTATTTGCTTGTGTGTAATATTCAGTGAACTTTATTGTTTTAAGTGGAAAAAATTGTGTTTCAGTTAAAATCATAAAAAATATGTTAATGAGATGGAACGCGGGCAGCGTTCTTCAGTAGATTTATATATATATCCTGTTAAAAATTATTATATTTCAATTCTAATATATTCACATTTTAATAGAATTGCAAAATAGAGTAAAATATTTCTTAAAAAATACCACCCAACTACATGTATTATCGTTCACCACTTTTTGTGCGTTATTCTTAATTTGTCTGAGATTGGGTTTCGAACATGAATATTCGGAATGTGGGAAAATCATACTATCCTGTGTATCACTTTTGTGGTTATATCCTTATCTTAATTTGGTATAAACAAAATTTTATTATTGCTATAGTCTTCAATAACATAAGGAAGCCGAAAAACTCCCAGAAATAATATGTAAAATACCCATTTTCAGTTTTCGAACAGAGTGGCACCAATGAAAAATGTTATAAAAAATGCGCATTTTGACAGCGCTCTCACGAAATGAAGAGCTTCGTATCTAGTTATCTATGGACTGGCGTGAAAGCAAGTGGTCGCTAGGTGATCGTCGCATTCTTTTATTCTATTTGCAGATGCCAAACAACAAGCAAAACTACGAGAAGTTTGCATATAACGTGGGTACACAAATACATATTTAGGTATGTGTATACGTACGTTGTTTCATAATTTCGCGAAGCGTGCGCGCATGACCCTGCTCGCTCAACATCTGCACGCAGACTGATTATTTTTAGTAATTTTTCCCTTTATCCTACAGTAGGCGCACCAACACACACTCATTTTTTAGTAATGGCTTCAGTGTAGTGGTGCCCAAGGCTGGTCATAACTCAGAAACCGTAGCGGATATATCGATGAAATTTGGCACGCCTAATGTACTTAGGCAAATGTTTGGACGAAAAATTTACAAAATCGGTTGACGGCCACGCCCACTTTTATACATATATGGGTATTATAAAGAGGCCTAATAAAAACATGTTAAGCAATATCTCTGTCAAATACAAAGATATATGTATCATTGAAATTTTGTGGTAGGAGTCCAGCTATCGACATAAAACAAAAAACACAAAAATTTTGGAAAATGGGCGTGGCACCGCCTCTTTTTAGCAGCAGGAATATACGAGATTTCTGAGCCTATAACTCGACAAATAATTGATATATTATGACGAAACTTGGTGTATACACTTATCGGTTTATGACCACGCCTCCTTTTTAAAAAAGATATTCTGGAACATCCTTTGGTAGTTTGTAACGTGACATCTTTGTAACTAGAAGTCATAAAGGAATGAAGGCTTTGTTCAGAAACTCAGTTTGAAGCGCAACCTGATTTTGTAGTAGAAGCAGAGCGTTCATAAACGTCAATTTTGCATGAAGCGTCGCTCATCACAATCATCAAAAAAATAATTACTGCCGCTGTTGCGTTTCATGCTGCGTTTCTGAACATAGCCGAAATTTTTCACTAACAATATTTATATGCTTAGTTGGATGATTTGTACCAATTTTGAAAATGGGCGTGGCTAGGCCCACTTTATGCGCCACTCGCTTTATATAAAATACACCGTGTTTTCATCAAACGCAAACAAACAATAAAAGCATACAGCTGAGTATCTAGTGATCGATTCCACTCGAACTTAGGCTTCCTTACTTATTATATAAAAAGTTATTCAAAAAACATATCAATACCTCTTTCGTACCAAAACTGGTACTTTGAAAATGATTTGGTACGTTGGTACGTTGCTTTTGATTTTGGTACTTTTTCCTTAAAAGCAACGGTTTGGGAAAACAATGTTTATTTCCATCTATTTTTCATTTTTCTATATATTATTTTTGTTCGTCCACTAAAAGAACAGTAATTATGTTGATTAATTACATCGCCAATACACGATAGTTATCCCAAAGCCGAAGATGTTATGAAATCGATACAATTCTTGATCACTAGCATGACCCAACTATACCGGTCGTAGCATTATGCCACCAACAATTACCGCGTATTTTGTTAGAGCTTTTTGGCAAGTAGTTATCAAAATTAGCAAACAAATTGTATGGAGGGAATAAGGTAACTCAGTTTGACCTTTATGTGATGTGGCACTTGCTCCTAGCGAAGAAAAATGTCAGCTGATGGCATGCTACAGCCGCTGTTAGTGAGCCCTGATCACTACTCAATAAATATGCATGTATCAATCAAGTTTTAAATGGAAATAGAGTGGTGTTGCGGCTTCGGAGGAATGGGAATAAAACAGGCGCAATTGTGTGGATACAGCTATAATCAGCTCGCCTCAGGCTCAGTTTTATTTCCTAATTAGAATACATACATATTTTTTAGGATTACAAATATAAATCACAAATAAAATCTTACATTTGGTTTTTTCCTCCCTCTTAGTTTGCCGATCAACCAAGTATTAAAATGAAATGATGAAATGCAAATTTTACTGAACAGAGGGGGTTGCCAGATGGGCCTAATTTTTAAGTTTTCTTTTACACATTATTTTCGTCAAGTACAGGGTTACATAAATACATAAGACGTCACATTCATTGAACTTCACTTCTCGCCAACATCCCGACCACCGTGAATCTGGTCAGATTCACCAACATCCAACTTCGCCAGTACACACGCCGGTCGTTTAATCACTCCAGCCTTGGTCTGTACTTCTGCAGCTCGCACTTGATCATCCTTGCCAGGGAACACGCGAATGATCCTCCCCAGTGGCCACTTGGAGCGATGTACGTTACTGTCACACAATAGAACCATATCTCCAACGCGCAACGGCTCAACTGGTTGGTACCATTTTGTGCGCCGACAGAGGTCCGGGAGGTACTCGCTGATCCACTTCTCCCAGAATCGATGTTGTGCTTGTTGTACCTTTCTCCACTGCTTTCTGGAAACTGTTTGATCCTCTTCATGTGGATGAGGGGTCTGTTCTGTGTTGGCAGTACCTATAAGAAAATGGTTAGGTGTTAAAGGTTCGTCAGTGGGTGTGTCTAAAGGAACGTGCGTTAGCGGGCGGCTGTTTACCAGAATCACCGCCTCACACACAAGACTATATAAGGCATGCTCCTGTAAACTCTCATCGTACAACGCGTGTCCCATAGCTCGTTTGACACTGCGCACTAAGCGCTCCCAGCACCCACCGGCATGTGGATTTAACGGACAGTTAAACACCCATTCTATTCGCTCATTGGCGAGTGCGTCTGCAATCTTTCCATTATCGAAATCCGCTTGTTGCCGTTGTAATTCCTTATTCGCACCAACAAAATTGGTGGCGTTATCTGATCGTATGCGTACTGGCGTTCCACGCCGGCACATAAAATTGCGTATACAAAGTAAACAAGTGTCAGTACTCAGGTCTTTGGCGATCTCCAAATGAATGGCACGCGTCGTCAAACACGTGAACAGCGCCACCCAACGTTTTTCCTTTCGCCGACCTATTGTAACCAAAACTGGTCCCATGTAATCCAACCCAACATAAGAGAACGGTCTCTGGAAGGGCGTCAGCCTATCTTCCGGTAGCTGACCCATCATCGGCGGTTGCGGTTGCACACGATTTTTCTGGCAAACTTGACATGTCTTCGCCGCGCGCCGTAAGACTGCTCGGATATGAGGCACCCAAAACATCCGACGGATTTCGGCGATAACGGTCTCCTCATTCTGATGTTTCGTTTTGCGATGATAGTGCATAACGACTAGATTCGTGACATGGTGCTCCTTCGGCAGAATGGCTATGTTCAGAAACGCAGCCTAAAGCGCAACAGCGGCAGTAATTATTTTTTTGATGATTGTGATGAGCGACGCTTCATACAAAATTTACGTTTATGAACGCTCTGCTTGTACTACAAAAGTAGAATGCGCTTCAAACTGAGTTTCTGAACAGAGCCAATGATTGGCCTGCGGCTCTCAAACGGTATTGCGACAGCAGCGTCAATCCGACCTTTTACGCGCATCACTCCTCTCTCGTCGAGATACGGCGTCAACTTCCACAGATTGCTACCACGCTGTAATTCTTTTTCGGCAATCAACGCCTCATACTCTTCCGGGTACACGCTTCTCTGTACGGTACGGCATATCATATATTCCGCTTCTTCTAATTCGGACACAGTAAGATATCCACATTCTTTCATTATTTGATGCTTTTTCCGAACGTTGTTGTAAAAACGCAACATCCAAGCTATGACTGTCTTCATCCGGGTAAGACAAGAAAACCTCTTAAACATCTCATCGTTGTAGCTAAAATGAAAGTTCTTCACCGGTTACTACCTGGTTCACCGCCACCGGCCATTCCGATTCGTTTTTAAATAAAAAATCTGGTCCTCTTGCCCAAAAGGAATCACGCTTATTGCTCCGTAGTCGCGTCGCAGTCGGCTGGGTTATCTATACTTGGCAACCACCTCCAGTCTGATACCTCGCTGCCTGCCAGAATCTCGTTTACTCGATGCGCCACGTAAGGCTTGTATCGTCGATGATCGGATGCTATCCACGCCAATGTAGTCTTAGAGTCACTCCACATAATTGTTCTAACAGGTTTGATGTCATGATTTTGAAGTACGGCTATACGAAGTCGCGTGGCCAATACGGCAGCTTGCAGTTCCAACCGTGGCACCGTTGTCAGTTTTAATGGTGCACATTTCGCTTTACCCATTGCGAACGCTAAAGTTATTTTACCGCACCCGCCGTTGATCCTCCAGTATGCTACTGCTGCATAGGCCGACTCACTAGCATCAGCGAACACATGCAATTCTACGGACGATTTGTCGAAGTTTTCACAATAACATCGCGGCATTCGTAAACTTTCTATTTCTTTTAACATATTCAGCCATCTTTTCCACATCTCGAAGGGCTCGTCCGGTATGTTGTCATCCCAATTTACCTTCTCTTGCCACACCTTTTGTAATATCAGCTTAGCCACTATGGAGTACTCTGCAGCTAGGCCAAATGGGTCAAATATTGACATGGTTATGCTCAGCGCTTCCCTTTTTGTTGGCTTTCTGGCACATGACAGCAACCTTTGATCAACTCTGCCAAGTGATAGCGCGAATTTCATCTCATCTTTACCCGTATCCCAAACCATGCCAAGTACTCTCTGGAATTGACTTTCGGCGGATCTATCCAGATTCACCAATGTGTGTGCGTTTTCCTTTCCATTAAATGTTTCGGCAACCTGCTCGTGATTAGAAACGAAGCGTTTCAATTCGAAACCATCCTCCTTGTGGATCCAAACTACCTCCCTGGTTACGCGCACAGCTTCTTCGGCAGTGTGGAAACAGTGGACATAATCGTCGACGTAGTGGTTACGGATTACAGCCGCTGCCGCTTCTGGAAGTGCTGCTTGGAATCGTTCGGCGTTTTTGTTTTTAACGAACTGGGCCGAGCATGGAGAACAAGTCGCTCCAAATGTCATCACTGACATGACATATTCCTCTATGGGTGCCTCAAGTTTGTTCCTCCATAAAAAACGTTGAGCGTGTTGGTCTTCGCACCGCACCTGCACCTGATGGAACATCTCTACCACGTCTGCACATATCCCGATTGGTTTCTGCCTGAATTTCATCAGTACCGTTGTCAGCGGCTGACCCAAGTTCGGTCCTGCTAGCAAAACAGCATTCAGGGAGACACCTTTCGTTTCTGCGCACCCCAAAATGCGGTAAATACCACGTTCTCGGTCCTCGCTGCCGTGTTTCCGCCTCGTCCAAACGCCTCGCGTATCCCTTTCAAAAGTATTCATTCATAATATCCGTATATTGATCTCGGAAGCCTATGTCATTTCGGAATTTTCGCTCCAGAGTCATAAACCGCCTTTCCGCCATGTCTCTGTTATCTGGTAGTTCTACGTTATCATTCTTCCATAGGAGCCCCGTTTCATATCGCTGCCTCTTGCGAACCGTCGTTGTGTTAAGTAGATGCTTGGCTCTCTCTTCCGTTGCGCTCTCAATATGTGCATGTTTATCACTTACTTCCATGTTGTCGTTCACGATAAAATTCTCTACTAATTGCTCTAGATTCGACTCGCCGCTTCTATGCACAAATAAGGAATGAACAGCTTCCGATGAAGGCAATGCTTTACTTGGCCCATAGAGTACCCATCCGAGTTTTGTCAATACAATCGTTGGCCCACACCTTCCATCAGCAACTGCGCGCTTTGCCACTCCCAAATGTGCGTTATCAAGACCAATTAATAATTCCGGTATCGCTGCATCATAATTTGCAATCGGCAGTCGCTTAGAGAACCGATGCTTCCACTGAAGTTCCGATATATTGAGCGTTTGTTTCGGTAACTGCAAGTCGTCAACAACCTTCACGTTCTTCATACAAAATCGTCTGCTGTTTGGGTCAAAACCTGAAATTTGTATATTACTAGATACAACCATTTGAGTCACAGAGTTGTTGCCAAACCATTGTAATGTCAGCTTCTCTTTATTTCCCTTGAGTGCAAGCTGATTTGCTAATCGCCTATTCATCAACGTCACTGACGAACCCTCATCAATGAATGCATAGCACATCAGCTCTCGCCCATTCGCAAATAATCTTACCGGTAAAATTTTGAAAAGAATGTTTACGTTATCTTGTTGTGCTACTGCGTTGGTAAAAACTAGAGCTCCAGATTTTTTTTGAACATTTTCGAGTAGCCCGAACAAATGTTGTTCAAATGCTCGAACAGTCGTTTGTTTGTTTATTACCCGTATGTTTGTACGGGCATTTGAACAATTCGGGCATTTTGAAGTTTGTTTTTTCTTTTGTTTATTATTCTTTTTCTTCTTCATATGTAGTTGTTTTTATTTTTGTTTTTTCGATACACATTTTTTTGTTTGTAAGCTCGAATGCTCGAATGTTTGTACGGGCATTTGAACAACAAACGGGCTTTAAACAAAAACGATCAATTCGAACTGTTCGATACCCGGGTATCTAGAGCTCTAGTAAAAACCGGTTGCCTTGACAATTCTTGACGCTGTGTCCCATTTGCGCTCCGTTGTTCAACTGCATGCAGCAGCTCGTGAACTTTCTTCGGGCAATTCGTCGTAGAGCATCTATGTTCCTTGGCGCACCTGTTGCTTCTATGACCACATCCCAAGCAGTTGAAGCACAGCCGTTTCTGACGCACTGTCCTCCATCTCGATTCAACATCCATTTCCTTGAACCGGTTACATACTCTTATGTGGTGTGCCTCTGCACACAACTCGCAGCTGTTCGTTTGGTTGTTGTTCGTTCCAACGTGAAAGAATTTCATTCTGCCTTCGTTCCTTCCTTGGGTTGGTCGTGTCTCCTAGGTTGAAGTCAGGCACGTTATGTTCACAATTCGTGCCAGCTCCTGTAACCATTCGCTAAAATGGCAGATCGTTGCCCTTGGCGTAATATTTATAGAGTGGCGAGCCCACTCCAGTCTTCGCGACGTTGGCAACTTAAGCAGCAGCTCCTCCATTAGAGTAGGATTAGTCAGGTGGTGCTCACATGCAGCAGCTTCATGAAACGTTGCTAAGTTTTGCACCTTCGGTGCAAACGGTACTAACATGTCCAGTCGGTTTTCGGGTATTGATGCACAACTTCGAATACGTGCAATATGACTCTTCACCAATTGCTCCGGCCTACCAAAACGTTCACCCAACACCTCGATGACTCGTGGTACGTTACTACTATGGATAAGCAAGCATTCGACTACCTCGCGTGCCTTTCCCTTGATGGCTTTCTGTAGTCTTATCATGTTTTGTCGGTCATTATACCCGTACTCCTGAGTTGTCATTAAGAATGATTCCCGAAACATTGGCCAATCCTCAGGCCTTCCGTCAAACTCCGGCAAGTCATATAGCTTCTTAGCAGCACCTTGACCGGAGGAATTGCTTAGCACTCGATTTAAATTGGCCAAAGTTTGGGCAATTGACTCAGTTTCCCCTGGTGATGAGTTTCGTGTACCCAATTGCGTACCAGATGTCGTATTATTTGACGCATTTGAAAGCTTCGCTACCGCATTTTGCAATTCGGTCATTTGCTTTACCATCGCGCTTATTTGAAGTTCAATTGGAGAAGGCTGTCGGTGTACGGTTATAGTTTGTTCTTGTATTGTTGTGTTCAATTCGTCGACACCGCCATTTTCGTCGTCTGCACAGCTATTCGACCCTGACCGTGTAAGCGGCATTTTTGTACCGGTAATTTTCCAGTCGCACTTGTTGTTGCAATAATAAGCCTCTTGCCGACCACCGTTATTGGAAACCCACTGACTTACCAACAACTAACCTAACCAAATTCGATACTCACCCCTTCTTCTCCAAATTTATATTTCACGTTGCTCAAAAGTTTCTTACTGGTGATTTTCCGGCCGATGTTCTTGAAGGTGCACCTCTTCTATCTTACTTGTTCACGTGCAAACGAAATTCCAACGCTCGACTTCCACACCACAATTACCTCATGAATACTTGTCAAATGAAATAAAATATGTTGCGGCTTCGGAGGAATGGGAATAAAACAGGCGCAATTGTGTGGATACAGCTATAATCTGCTCGCCTCAGGCTCAGTGTTATTATCTAATTAGAATACACACATATTTTTTAGGATTACAAATATAAATCACAAATAAAATCTTACATTTGGTTTTTTCCTCCCTCTTAGTTTGCCGCTCAATCAAGTATTAAAATGAAATGATGAAATGCAAATTTTACTGAACAGAGGGGGTTGCCAGATGGGCCCAATTTTTAAGTTTTCTTTTACACATTGTTTTCGTCAAGTACAGGGTTACATAAATACATAAGACGTCACATTCATTGGACTTCACTTCTCGCCAACAAGTGGTGATGTAAAAAGTTAAATAAATTTAAAGCGCGATAATGTTATTAATTTTTGGTTTGTTTTCTTTAATTTTTTAAATACTCTTATTTTTGTTTAAGTTAATATCGCACCCTAAATCATTAAGTGACACAACTCAAAATTTGTTGAAATCGGTTTTTATCATAAACCGGTACATAGAACATATCTCTAGCAGTTGCCAAAAAAAAAAACTTTTCAATCGGTATCCCTTTTGACTGAAAACTAGCAATTATACTTAGCCTTTTCAACATCATTGCTTGTAAAGAAAAAAAGTTTATTGGCTCCTGAAAATTTTTGAATTTTGAGCTGTGCCAATTTATGATTTAGGGTGCGATATATTGAAGTTAATTTTCCATTAGAAAATAATATGTAAATGAAAAAAAAACCATGTCTACCACGACTGTTACCACGAAAAAATCTGTTTGGTACTCTCAAAAGCAATTTGGTACGAGGAAAAATATGTTAATGACATGACTGGTTTCTAACCATAAATCTACCAAATCACAATTTTTAATTTTAATTGACCTTTTTATTTATTTACTAGCTGTACCCGGCCAAGCTTTGCTTAGACCCACTTCCTATTATAGGTATTAGAAGCGAAAAACGGCACACTTTAAAATAAGTTGGAAGTATCTAGATACCGAACTTTCCTCGGGCTGCCTGCCTCAGCAAAAGTCAGATAAGTTTTAAAAAAAGTGAAGGAAAGATTGTCTATGCCTTTTTTCTTTGTATTAGTCTCCCACACTCTTTCCCTCTATTATTCCCTTTCCTGTCATTTCCGCTTCTGTTTTCTTTTTGCTTTCCAGTCACATTTTCGCTTCCCCTTCCCTTTCTCTATCGCTCTCTCTTACCTCTCCTTTTCTGCCTTTCTCCCTTTCATTCCCCCTCTTATTCTTTCCTTAATTCCCTGTCTTACTGTCGCTCTCCTAATACTCTTCCTTCCATTTTCATTATATTCTCCCTCTTCTTTTCTATCCCTTTGCATTTGCCTCTCCCATTCTCATTACCCTTCCCCTTTCCCTAGGGAACCGGGTTTATCATAACATTGTCCTGCATTCCACTTCTCATTTTAAACATAATTACTTACTTAATTGGCACGTAACCTTCTAGACGATTTTGGCCGAGTCCAACATAGCACGCCAGCTATTTCTGTTTCGTGCAGCATGGCGCCATTTGGGAATACCTAGGGAGTCAGCATCCACCTGATCTTCCCAACTTAGTGGTAGTCTCCCCTTTCTTCTGTGTTCAGCGGGTTTCGATAGAAATACTTTCTTGGCCGGAGCACCTTCATCCATTCATCCTTCTAACTTAATTAGTTTCGAAAATAATTGCAATTTCATGGTTTTTCGCGTCACCCGTTATATATGGGGTGGGAGTATTTGTTATCAGATTAAGTTCCTTTTTACACCATGTACTAATACTCATCAAAAAAGCTTGTATACCGAATTTAAGCATTCTACGTAAATTTTACTATTTATGACCGTTTTTTGTATGAAACGCTTAGATAATACCGGTTCTTTGTCGATGTGACAACGACGTCGAGACGACGCACAGTGGGGGCACCTCTATACAAACGCGGCCAAAATAGTAATAATTGAAACTTAAGCTTTCTTGATTGAAAGTAGTAAACTGTGAAAATTTGAACAAAATTGGCCCACAAATACACCCCCTCCCAAATAACGACATTTTTGGAATTTCAATATTTTGCTAACTATTATAGCTAAAATGCTCAATTTTAATTAGTGCACACATTTTTGAAATATAAATCAATACAGTAATCATTTCGGAAAAGGCGCAGAGTATTCCATGGTTTTCAAATTAAAAATATACTTTTGAGGATTTTGTAAGCGTTTATCATCCTACAACAAAATCGCATTTCAAATGAAACTATGCTTTTCTAATTGGTTCTAGTTTCTGAGATATTCATGTCCAAATAGGCAAAAAAAACACTTTTTGGCTATATTCCCTGTTTAATATCTTTTGTCATATTTTTTTATTCAAAACCAAATACACCATTAATTAGAAAGCATAACCCATCCTCTTGAACGTGGCGTTTAAATTTTTCAGATATCTTTGTTAGAATTGGAAATATTGTTGTTTAAATTTCATTAGCCGCTTCTGTGACAGAGAAGATGAGTCTGCAGAGCATATACTGGTTGCGCTGCAAGGAAGCGTGAAAGATTGCTGCGCATGCCTTGGCCAGGTCAGGGACACATTCAGTCTCTAAAGCCGAGCGATATCCTTCGATTTCTAGAGGAGCTCGGGTTAAATGAAATAATGTGATCGAAAAGAGGGTACAATAGATCTAGTGGTCGCAGTACAATCCTCAACGAATCTATCTATCTATCTATCTGTTTCATTAACTTGGCAAATTTTCTCCATACAAAAAAAAAATAATACTTTTTAAAGCATACTTTTGGGCATGGGAAAAATTTATGAAAACTTAAAAAAACTTACTCGATAAAAAAGTTCATAAAACAAAAAAGCGCACACGAATTTTTAAGATTTCTTCACCTATTTATAAAGCACATTCACTAGCACCAAATATTAAAAATTTGGGAGGTCGAATTTTTTATTTTATTTTTTATTTCATGTTAAAGTTTTCCAATTTTTACATAATTTTATTTCTGTTCGAAAAGAAAAAAGAAATAATATTAACGCTGATAAAAAAAAATTATTTCATAACACTGGTCGACAAGTTTTTGTTACAGAAATAAAATTCTACTTTTCTTAAGGATTTCGGTGCGCTGAATCCGAATCTGAAGTCAGATTTTCTGTAATACGTACAGTTTTTAGATATTCATGCCCAAAGAGGCGAAAAATACGTTTTTTGGCTATATTCACTCCTCAATATCTTAAATTACTTACTTATTTTAAAAATTGATTAAAGCTATTGAAAACGCTGACATTCCTCTTTTTCATAATGTCAAAAGTAGCCTAATTATTGCGTTTTGAAAAAGGCACTTTTAGTCAAATAGGAAAAAGAATATTTAAGCGAAAGGCGCAGGTGGATTTCAAAAATTAAAATGCAGTTTGATTAAAAATAATTTCAAAACATGAAAAAATTGGGTAGTTCATATTTTTAATTTTTTTTTTGTTTAAAGTTGAGGAACATTTTTTTTCTTTGACTTTTTTTTTATCAATATTTGAAAGTTCATATAAATCCAAGAGTGATAGCTGTTTACAAAAAGCTTATTGCTTATTGTGACCGCTGTGGTGCAGTGGGTAGAGTGCTCGCCTACTATGCCAGAGGTCTCGGGTTCAAACCACGGCCCGAGCAAAACACCAAAACAATTTTTCTAATTAGTAAAAATCCAATTATTGGGGTTTTCAAGAGCAGCGGTCACCTCTCGGCAGTGGGCGGCATACCCTCCGAGAGTATTTCTGCCATGAAAAAGCATCTCACACAAAATGCATTCGCCGTTCGGAGCCGGCATAAAACTGTAGGTCCACCCAATTAGTAGGAAAACCAAAAAAAAGGAGCACACCTCGAATTGGGAGAGAAGCTCGGCTATAGAACTCGTCAGAGTTATAATAGCGCCATTGTATTATTATTATTGTTTCTAAAAGCCCAAATATATATCTATGTAACGGTGTATCATTCGATTACATACGTTAATAATTGAATGAGATACAGCATTTTGTATAAGGTGTAATTGTTGAGAAATAAAAAGACCTATTTTTTGCTTAGTTTTGGTCACCCTGTACGGCTAAACAAAACGAGACTAAAAATTTTATGTAAGCTTTTTTTTTACAAATTGTTATATGTCAATCGCTTTTAAAAAAAAATTGATTTGCTAATACTTTAATATCGATTTTATTTTTGGCCGCTATCACCCAGTGTGCGACGTCGACTATTTGTCGGCAAACCGAATGACGAAAGTACCATCTCCATAATTTCTGTTTGATTTTATTTACAATCTGTGTGCAATTTTTTCCGTATTTCTTATTTGTGGTACTATGGTATTTTAATTCTTTATTATAAATGTATTTTGCATATGAGTCGATACATATCAAAGTCGCCTACGTCTACGAACTAAATTTTTTCATGTAATGAACTTAGACCGAACGCTTTAATAGTTTAAGAAAGTCAGTACGCCTAAGAAACGTCAATCTCCTTAGTAAAACGTATTTAAATGCATATATTTTCCAACAAGTCTATGGAAAAAAATAAAAAGAAACTCAATTTTCTCGAAATAGTTTTTGATGGACTTAGGCGACTTTGGTATGTATCGACTCTAATGATTCATCAAGTTTTAGCGATGAACATAGCAATAAAGTGCTCAAGTAATATATGTAAGAAATAAAAGAAAAATAATTTTAGTTGAAATATACATGTATGTACATAAATCTATATATTAATACGCTAAGATGAATTTTGTCCGCGACCTTTTGGCCATTATACTGAACAGATTTTAAAAGTTAGACCATCATTACAAGGGAAACTCCCTAAAATAGGTCCATTTTGATTTTCATTAAAATCGGTTGAAAAATACGTGCACAATCGCCGTTGGAAAATTTCTGTGTAATTGTTGTAGTTACAGAAAATTCCTGTTATTGTTATTGTAAAACAGAATAACTGTCATAACTAGAGCTCGGAAAAATAGGTGAAATCAAGCGCCTCAAAATATGCTACATTTTCTAAATTTTAATGGCGGGATTACAATTTAAATATAAAGAGGTAAAATATTGGTATGGTGGGTGAAGATTTTATTAGAAATGTTCTTAATCAAGTTACACAAATTTGCAGTTTAAATAAAATACAGTGGTGTGTGATGAAATAAAGCCAGAATAGAAAGTGATTTTATTCGCAAAATATATTTATTTGTGTTTTTCATAATTTTTATTTGTTATATAAAAAAATCTATAATAGAAACCAAATATATTAAAGTTGAAAAGTTTGTGCCAAATTCTGGAAAATTCGCCAATTTTTCAGCAGAATTTGTAACTTTTTGAGTAGAAATATTATATTTTCTAGTACACAGTTTTTTCAACTTGTAAATTCGCATGAAAATAAATGCAGAGGGCAGCTAGAAAAAAATTCTCATATAACAGGTATTAGTATTTTTTATAGTAAAATTCAACGAGCTACAAAACTTGCGAAAAGCTACAAATATACATATGCACTTGCCTAACTTTCATTCAAAATATACATTAAGGTGGAGTGAAAACATATGGAGATTTTTTTTTGTTCTTTTTTTGAACGTACCAGCAATGAAAAGTTGCCTTTATATGAGTTAATGAACCCACAAAATTTTATGGCGATGGGATGACGTTTTGAACTGCCCCCAACCCCGCAAAGTTGAAAGCTATAAGCACGATCTGGTACAAATATGAAATTTTGAAAATTATAAAAGCAAAAAACGAAGTATGAGCATTGATAAACATGGCTAAGCAGAGTATTAAAGTGAATTTTTTTTTCTTGGAAACAACAACAACAAAAGTTATTAAGGGTCAAAATTTTTACTATGCATTTTTTAAATTGCAATTACTTAAAAAGTACTGACCGATTTCGAATACTTTTAAACCATTCGATAGGTATTTTGATTCCCTTTAATTTAATATACATTTTATATCGTCGTACCATACGAAAACTAACATCAGATTTTTTGTGGCTGACGAAAAGTAAAAAGTTCAAGTTTTGGCCGACGAAAAGTAATAAAATCGAGTTTTAGCTGACGAAAAGTAATAAAATCAACTTTTGGCTGACGAAAACTATAAATTTCGTATAAACAACAACAATTTTAATGTAAAAACAGTATATAATTACTGATACTTTTCGTCAGCCAAAAGTCGATTTTATTACTTTTCGTCAGCCAAAACTCGATTTTATTACTTTTCGTCGGCCAAAAGTCAAATGTTCTACTTTTCGTACAGAATTTTTTTATTGATAGCTTTCGCCAGAAATTTTAAATATGTTAGTTTTCGTATGGTACGACGATATATGAAAAGTAAGGGGGGTAAAAGGGGGTTGATCCCCGCAGGGGGGTATTATAGAACCCAAATAAAATGTATATCAAATTAAAGGGAATAAAAATACCTATCGAGTGGTATAACAATATTCGAAATCGGTTTAGTAGTTTTAAAGTAATTGCAATTTAAAAAATGCATAATATAAACTTTGACCTTTAATAACTTTTGTTGTTGTTGTTTCCAAAACAAAAAAATTCATTTTAATACTCAACTTAGCCATGTTTATCAATCCTCATACTTCGTTTTTTGATTTTATAATTTTAGAAATTTTACATTTGTACCAGACCGTACTATTTTTTAAGCTTTGTGGGGCTGGGGGCACCTCCAAACATGCGAGTAGGTCAATAAAATTTTACGGGCTTATTTCTGGGCTAGTAAGGTGCCGTTCTGGCTTAGGAACAAATTGAATTTCCAAAAAAAAAGTTTCACTCCACCTTAATATACATATTTGGTTTGAAACTGTAATTGTTTTTCCTTCACGTGCGAAGACTAACACCCCTATTGCGAGTGTCGACTGTGATAGATAATCGACTGTTGATCGATGCATGTACATGCTCTTTGGTCGATCAATAATCGATTATCTATGACAATCGACACTCGCTATACGGGTGTTTGTCTCAAATCTAAGCCTGTCACTACAAATTTTTAATTTTTTTCTTTATTCCTTATAATTATATAATTATTTATTATTATTCAGGGTTTGAATTTGCTTGCTGTAAAACAGCAATAGCCGATGTTTTTTGCTTATTGCTGAATTCAGCCTAGCCAAAAACGAAAACACGAATCATTCGCTTCAGTTTTCAGCTGGGTCGTGTTTGCTTGTATAGTTGGGCCAAGCAACTCAATTTGAGAGGGTTGCTTTTACTTCCAGCAATTAGGTGAGTGGTAAATTTTTGCTTACAGTTGCTTATTTTGCTGAAACTAGTTTTTAAGCAGAACTAGAGTGCTGCCTACTGTCGACAGTTTTTCTAGGTGTTTTCTTATGACTAAGGTGCAACTATAGTTTTTGTATAATAGTTTGTTGTTATTGTCACTGTTACTATTTTGCTGTTGTTGTTGTTGGTGGTGTTGTTGTCGTTACTCGTTTTCACAATTCTCCTTCCTACTTCTTTCTTTCTATTTCTGCTCTTTTATTTCGTCAATTTCTTTTCTGCTTATTCTTTCTTATCCTTCTTATTACTTGAATTTGTGTTTTTGTTGTAGTGCTTTTGCTACCTTTTTACGTTTCTACTTCTTTGAAACTACAGACCACTTCCAGGCAAACATGTTCACAATTGCATATTAAGTTTGGAGAGCACACATAAACTCACATATGCACGGGCACTGCTACAGCTCTGTAGTGATCAAAAGCATGCAACAACAACAACACGGGAATTTTCCAACGACGATTGTGGGCGCATTTTCCAACCAATTTTAATGAAACTTGGCGCAGTTCTATTTGAGAGCAATACCTTTCTAATGGGGTTCTTAGTTTGAAAATCGGTCCAGTAGTTTCAACGGAGAAGATGGAACAAAATTTATGTTAGCGTATTAATAATATAGGCTGTGTTCAGAAACTCAGTTTGAAGCGCAACCTGATTTTGTAGTAGAAGCAGAGCGTTCATAAACGTCAATTTTGCATGAAGCGTCGCTCATCACAATCATCAAAAAAATAATTACTGCCGCTGTTGCGTTTCATGCTGCGTTTCTGAACATAGCCATAGATTCAACATGAAAAGATGCTTACAAATGTACATACATATATATTATGTGTACATACATACATAAGTAAATATGTATAAAAAATCGAAATATGCGTAAACAAATCGTTTCAGCAAAATAAGCAAAAGCAGAAAAAATGCAAAGACTAATTGCTGGAAGTAAAATGAAATCCCCCAAATCGCGTTGCTTTGCTTAACTATACAAGCAAACACGGCTCAGCTGAAAACTGAAGTCATGATGCAATAATAAAATGGTGGACGCAGCAGAGGACGGCTATTTTGTTTTTGGAATAGTAAGCTGTCAAATTATCGTCTTTTGTTTTGATTTTTCCCTCTTGCACGTGTTATTCGTGGAAATAGCTTGTGTGTTCGCTTGTATGTTCGCTGGCGTTTTTTCTGTTTTTGACATTCTTATCTACGGCCGTTCAACGGTAATCGCCTATTCTCTTTTAGCCGCTACGACCATATAGAATTATTGGATCATGACTGAAGCGAATGAATCGTGTTCTCGTTTTTTACTCGGCTGGCCGAGTTTGCTAATTTACTTTTCGTTAGCAAAAGCAAAGCAAAAGCAAATGCAGCAAAAGTAGCTAAGCAATTTCAAACCCTGCTTATACATTACAAATATGAATTTATACTTTCCCATTTGAATTTCGGTTTTCTCATTTTGAACTTACATTTCTCAATATGATCTTACATGTTCTCAATACGATCTTACATATCGCTAGCTTAGAGTGCAAATTGTGTAAGTCCTTTTTTAAAACTTTGTAGGAGAGACAGAAAACAAAAAATAAAAATATTTCGAAATGAAAAAAAAATTCTGTTCATATAAATATTTTGGACTTACACAATTTTCTTCGCTTTTTGGACTTACGCAATTTGCGTCTTACTGAATAACAACGAGTAGAAATATGACAAGTATCACAGACTTGTTTAACGCGGTGCGTATTTGATTTTTCCAGCGTTCTACATAAAAATACACTTTTCCATAAAAGTGGACTTACACAGTTTGCACTCTAAGCTAGCGATATATTCTCATTATGGTGTAGAAAACTGTCGATTTTCGACAATCGTAATAAGGGTGAATAGTACTAATCCCGAGATTTTTTAATTTTTCAATAACTTTTTTAGTAATGGTAACAAAAGGAAATAACCAAAACCGCAGTGCTTAGCGTTTCGCTAATATTCGACTACTGATGGTTAGAGCGTAGGTTCAAAGCCTGGTGTGCTCCCGAGAAGATGTCTGATGATGAAGAAAGTGGTTTTTCTTCGAAATAGCTATCACATCTACCATCGCTGTATGAGCTAATTGGATTTTTCCGCTTATTCCAAAGTATAAAAATTAAAATTAAAAATAATAATTTCGTGCTAGACACTAACATACCCAATAATGTTAAATTATAAATTGTGCTGTTGTACATACAACTACTGTACACAGCGCCCGCTGTCCGTCAGCTGCCAACCAGTATTCAACACTTGCATAGCAGATGTACGAAAATCGTACACTAAGTGAGGTTAGATTGAATAGAGTAATGGCATATATAAGTGAAAAATCCAACAGCTCAGCAGGACCATCGGTAGCCGCGGTGCTTAGCGTTTCGCTAATATTCGACTACAGATGGTTGGAGCGTAGGTTCAAAGCCTGGTGTGCTCCCGAGAAGATGTCTGATGATGAAGAAAGTGGGTTTTCTTCGAAATAGCTATCACATCTACCATCGCTGTATGAGCTAATTGGATTTTTCCGCTTATTCCAAAGTATAAAAATTAAAATTAAAAATAATAATTTCGTGCTAGACACTAACATACCTAATAATGTCAAACAAAATTATTTTTTTTTTCTTTCGGTTTTTTGTGGAGAGGTATGCATAAAAAATGAGCGCTTTCTCAAGAGACTCAAGTCAAACTTAATCTCGAGAAATAACCAAATAATTTAAATTTATTGGAAGGGGTTTTATAATTTTTAATTTTTCTATGAGATAAACCTAATTTGTTTGGTAAAATCAAGCAATTTAAAAAATTGTTATGCATACAAAATCCACATTTTACGAAAAAACCGAGGAGCTAAAGCTCGATTTTTATGCATTAGGCCAACTGATCCCGAAAAAAATTGTTTTTTGAATAACTTTTTATTTAAAAATGGGAATTAGAAATTTCTACCTGTATTATCTTAAGCTAACAATAGCAAACGATTTAGCCAAAAAAATCGTACGCATCTACGTATTCCTTCGAGAAAATTCGCTTTTGGCTCTGCCAAAAAAAGTGCAAACAATTTTTTTTTTTGAAATAACTTTTGAAGAAAACCTGAACAAAGGAAACTATTTTCTGAGCAAACGATGAGCAAGCGATTTACATATTTTATATTAAAAAATCGCATTTGGATTAGTCCTGGAAAACCATCGATTGAACTATCGATACTATCGATGGGGCCGATGCCATAGCGATTATCGGTGGTTTTTTTTAACCATCGATAGTATTTTACTTGGTACATAACTACAACGTCTGTTAAAAAATTAATCAAAAAAACTGAGATTTATAATTTTTGAGGTACTTGATTGGAATATGTGGGCTGTGAGTATATAAATAAAAGATTAGTGAATAATTTTATGAAAAAAACTTGCAAATAAAACGGTTTTTTATTGAGAATTGAGCAATTAAGGTTTTGATTTCGGCTCTCCTATTATTTTGTGGGCAACTGTATATGTACAAATGTGTGTATGTAGTATTCTTACTTTGAATAGTTATTGACTTATTTTTTGTATTGAACTTTTTACATAAACTTTGGTTTTTTATTAATTTTATAATATGTTTCTAATAAAAATTTATATTTTTCTTTTAAATATGGGAACGCAAGTACACACATGCATACATATGTATTTATGTATATATGCATGAAATATTTGAGTACCACATTTCCCTTTAACGGGCCACCTACGTACATATATTAAACTATCGATGGTCAATCGATGGGACCACTATCGATGGTTTTCCAACACTAATTTGGATGTGCCAACTTCAAGAGCTCAATATAATTCCGGTTTCTACTACATATATAATTACCTTGCTCTCGTTTTGCATATAACTGCCATATACTAATCGCATGACATTTTTTGCCTGAGAGTGATGATACAAATAGGATTCGCGTGCTTTTCGTGCTAAATTTTCCTTCCAGCTCATACTATTTGCAAGAATACGTTCTTCATCTGTTTCTTGTATTTCTTCGTCGCCAAAACTGACATGGCTGATATTTGGATATTCCTCATCATCAGATGAGCTATCACTCTCAGATTGATCCTCCCCATCGTTAGTGTCTTCGAGGCACCAGAAAGCTTTATCGGCGAACTTCTCTTCTCTGTCAATGCTGGCAGCATCGTCATAATCGTTTACGCCAGAATCGTCCTAAAACCAGACATATTTGTAGAGATCAACAAATAATAATTTATACATTCACACCTCTTCACTCTCATCCTTCTCCGAATCCTGTATGTCACTACTTTCTCTATAATCCCTTGACTTTATGGCGGCACCATCAGAAAAAAATCTGAACTCCTGTTCCTCAATTTGTACATCTACAGTTTGTTTTTTATCTATAATTTTGCCTACTAGTTCGTCATGCTCTGCAACTTCTGATGTCTTTTCTTTGTGACTATGGGATCCTTGCAACTCTATATATACAGCATCTTTGTCATAGACAATGCCTCCAACTCCTGACATGGGTGCATACAGTAGCCGTTCTTTCTCCAACAGACTACGTTTTTTCTGTGTACCCGGCAATGGACACGGATCTGGTATAACACTCAATTCCTCTATTCGCGCATCCCCCATTCCAGCAATATGAACCATATTCTCTTGCTTCATTGGAACACCACGAACGTAACCATATAAAATTACCTCTCTATCACATTTGGGATTACGACGTATATGATCTGTATTAGTGACATCTTCTATACGATCTACAAGTATATAGCTATGTGCCCCACGCCATGAAAGCGGACGGAATTTTATTACGGATATGAAGCGGCCCAAGTTTTTCACCTCATTACGCAAATACTCGCCGTGCAGCAACCCGGAGAGATAAAACAATTTTGCACCATCATAGACCTCTGTCCAAAAACGATGCTTCAATTCCTTTTTTCGCTTACGCAATTGTTTGGGATTTTTTATCATATCTAAATGTGTTAGTACTCCCATAATTTTTGGCATACCATGAACCTGACATATGTTTAGAAATTCAAAAATTTCCATTTCGAATCCATAACTTGCATCACATAACAGCAAAACTAAATCGGCACACTTGGCAATATCGATCATCGAATTGATATCGTTGTTACATTCCAAAAGGGTTATACGGCGCTTCCTGGATGTCACTGTAGTGATGGGGCCGCGTACGGTTTTTACATTCGTTTGAGTAAAATTTTTTATTAGATTGTTTATTAATGTTGTTTTCCCTACTTTCGGTGGTCCAACAACAGCTATTAGAACTGGAGGTTGTTCGTTCGGGCTGTGGTCGACAACAGGAATATGTTGTTTTTTTGCTGTCAAATCCTCTTTGCGTCGAAAATTTCTCTCAGCGCGCTGGGCCGAATTGATAGCAAAGGCCTTTGGATTTCTTTGGCGTGGGCTAAGGATTGATTCATTGGTGTTCACGGAATTTTCCTTAGATTTTACCTTCTTCTTTTCGGCCTTCACTCCAGACTTTCGTACCCGGTGAGATTTTTTCTTGTCCATTTTACCTTGTTCAAGCATGTCGAATTTGATTTATTGAAATATGTAATAAGGCCCTTAAAGCCCGTCTCCACATAACTTGATTCACCAGAGAAACATGTAACAAAACATCTCGCTCAATAACCCGTCTCCACGTGGCTAATTGTGATTCAGTTTGACATTTCTCTTTTTGTTGTTCTTCTTAAATGTTTGTATGTTTGCTTATTTTTGCGTCTTTGTTTTGGTATGTGTGAGATTTCGATAGATTTTCGATACAAAATTAGAGAAGACATCGATATCATCGAGGTTGGCAAGATGATTCAGAATGAAACAGTGTTTCAATCTTCACTCGCTCTCAGAAATTTGTATGGAAATTGGCGAGTTTCGGCACTGGTTTCCGGTAGTAAAATTGTCTATGAGTTTTTCACTCGTACGTGTTTGATGCCGATTTGACCGAATTCAAAAATTTTTGTTTTCCATTAAATTGATTGGCTATTTGACGTGCGTTGTGGATGCGTGTAAGTTGCTGTTTGATCAAATTTCAGTGCAAAATTAGCATTTGACGTGTGTTGCAACCATTTGATCAAATTTCAAATGTAAACAAACGTGTGAGTAGGCAAGTGCCCAAAATTAAATTAAAAAGAAAATTGAATTTGGACCGGGACACAAGTGATAATTATGGTGTTTTAAAAGCTCAAATATTATTAATTGTGCATGCTACGGCCATTTATCGCGCTTTAAATCGCTTATATTTTAACAATTTCCTTTTTAAATTAATAGAAAGGTAGCATGAATTTTGATGCCGATTTGATGTGTGTATGTCAAACCGTCAATTACACAGACACGCGATTTGATCAACTGATTTGATCATGTAAGGGCCCTATAACGTACATCCATATTTGGCATGATTATCAGCATTGCCGTTTTAGCCACTTAGTGGCTAGATTTAGCCACCGCCGTGTTTTTTTAGCCACCAAAATTTCGGTTTTGCCACTAGCCACGTTTTTAGCCACCGCTTGTAATGAACCATAATTTTGCACATAGGAAGGATGTGGTAACGCTAATTCAATTCAGCGATTATCACAAATCGATTTAAGTGTTAAAAAACAAAACAAGTAACGCAGCTATCGATAAATGCCTGTTGATACTCGTTAGTGGATTAGTAGGCTGTCGATGGAAGTCCGTATAACGATCTAACTGACTTTGTATATTGTTTGCTACTTCTACCACTTAGCAACGCCGAAGTGAAAATAACCTTTTCCGTAATGAATATTGTCAAAACCAAAAATCGAAACAAAATGATTCATACAATGTCGAATGCAATTTTAACTATAAGATATGGCTTAAAGAATGTAAAACAATGTTGCAATGAATTTGAAATAACATAAGATCTCATTAAATTGATGAAGAAAGAATTAATTTATGAAGAGAAGACGACATAATGTTAGATATTGGGTCATATTAATAAAAGCTGAGCATTTGCTTTTACTTAAAATTTGAGACCTTTTACTCAAATTTTGAAATTTGGTTCATACAAATTGATGTCAAATTTCTAAAATCTTTAGTAAAAGTATTTGCTTCGTTTTTATTAATACGGCCCATTGAATGTGATATCTATTTTTTTTTAGATATAGTTAAGTACATACTATGTATGTATGAATATTTTATTTTTTACAAAAATTTATGATTTTTTCCTTATATTGTATGCAATAATTTTGTGCCTGAACTTGAAAAATAAATTTAAAACATGTTAATTTGCTACAAAATTTTTTAGCCACGAACCAAATTTTTTAGCCATTTTTAGCCACAAATTGATGTTTGTTTTCTTATTTTCTGAAGACTACGCACCGAAAGTATTCCCACAAGTGAAAAACATTGCAACGCGGAATCGTTTAGGTAAGCTGAAAATACCGAGGTCAAAATGTCGATCCGAAGTAGTACCGAGTAATGTGAAAAGGCCCCTAGTGTCAAAAATGGCGCTTAGCAACAGTGTTGCCACAGCCTCAAAATTTATGGTATCACAAATTGATGCCTTCATGGTTTTTTTTCGTGGTCACGCTTTCCTTTACCGATCCAGGGGGCGTAAAAACCGTTTATAAAAGGGGCGTTGCACCGTCCTCCGATGCTATATCTGAAGTCGGAACAGTCCGGAGGCCGATAGTTTTCGAAATATAAATATTTGTTTTTTCAAAATACCTTTATTTTGGTGATAACGTGAAAGGACCACATAATCCTCTTTCTGGGGCAAAATCTACGTACCCATCCACAGTAATCCTGCGTGGAATACCTTCATCGCCTTCATGCGGGAGTACTTAAATTTATCAAAAAAAACACCTAAGCACAATTACATAAGAATGATACGTAGATAATTTTTATTTTGACTTAGAACAAATTTTATTTTTATCAAACTTTTGGTTGGACCACTCCGCATAGCAGGCATTTTGACTTAAAGGAGAACAGCGCGACAAATATTTAAGAACTGATTCAATGACTCCAAATCAATTCCAGAATCAGCTCTGGCAACTAGATCACCCAGCTCGTTTGACCCATTGCATTTTATAGAACTTTTATATTACTCGGTACAGTACCAAAGTATTAATATTTATTTGCATGTGAAATTTAAGTATTATCCTTATATTTATATATTATTAAAAAAAAACGATATCGTTAAAACCACGAAAGTACCTTACTTTATTAATTTTAATTTTTTTCTCAAAAATTTTTCTGTGTTAGAACCCCAAAAGCAGCATATTTTATTAATTATAATTTTTTTGAAGTTAACTTCTTAGGCGGCGATACAGAGTTTTTATGGAGAGTGAAATTTGAAATTTGATGCAACGGAACGGGGGCAACCCCCGGAAATAGCAGCCATTTTAGTTGATTTTTAATTTTTAAAAAAATCAACCTTGATATCTCGCGCGATTCGAACTCACAACCCCTCGCTTCCAGACCAGACGCAAAACCTCTGCACCACCACACCACTTGCGTTGATTATGTCAAATACTGCACTTAAATTGAACCAGGGTACACTTATAAGGTAGAAGCACCAGGGTTGATTTTTTTTAGTAGTTTCCTTCGAGGCTAACCATAAATTGTCAAATTTTGTTTATGTGTGCACACACATACGTACATTTGTTTACCCAATAAACATTTTCTTAATTTGCAACTTAAGGTTCATTCGAGAACTAATCTCAAACATCAAACGTTAGTTATGAAATGAAATGAAATGGAATGGAATCAATAGATGTATGTATGTATGTACTACATATTTGTATTATGATGTAATGTTTTTTATTTACCCGTACGGGGGATTTTCGCCGGTGCCTTTCGACAAGTTACGTGAGTATATTTATATCTCTTTTAATATATGTATATACATGACTATGTAGAAACAAACTACATTTTAATAAAAATTTTCGTAAATTCACAAAAAGCGACAATCAAACAAAATAAGAGGGAAAAATACAAAATCAACTTTACACACAATAATTTTCAACCATCACCACTTCAACCGTTCAGAGACCGCTCGAGTAGAATAACGAACGCTGACTGAAATTTACAAACACAAAATTTCTTCGTTTTTCTCAAATGTTTTTCTGAAATGGATACTCGTAATAATATTTGATGAGCACTTGAAAATATTTTTATTTTCAAATTATATATCGACAACAATTTTGTACTAAGTCGACTTAGTATGTTTTCCCGTTTTTAGCGTTTGCGCATTGCGTGTCTTAATTTAGATGCTGTCAAATTTTGGTATCATTCGGACAATCCAATCAAAATTTATAAGCAAAAGTGTACATATAATACAACTCGACATTTTTACAGAATAAAAACATTGAAGGCTTGCCATGAAAAACAACGTAACAAGTTTTAATTTTTTCTTATGGTTTTATACAAAGCGTACCCTAACTTAGATGGTATCGAGTTTTGGTATTAACTTTACAATCCAAATAGAATTTACAAGCGAAAATATACTTAGCGCACAACTGAAGTTTCATATCGAATTTAAACTTCGAGAGCTTCCCCTGCAAAACACAGTTTTCAGACTTAGTACAATATTGTTTGGAAGCGTCGATATATGCTGATTCTCAAATTTAGAAGCAATATTTTCTCAACGTTTGAGAACTTCTTTTTCAGTGTTTATTGGGAAGGATCTTACGATTCTGAACTGTCAAATTATATTGAGTGTGTGGATGTGTGTTCGCCAATTGGACAATTCACGTTTGACAGTCTAGCGACATGAGGCAACAACAAATATAATGGAAGGGTTGCATTTTTCGTAATGCTTCTACCTTCTCATTATACCATGAATTGAACTAACAAATACAACTCACTCACCTATTGAAAGCAACGAGTAAAAAGTTTGATATTTGCACATACATATGTACATATTACAATGAAAGCAACCACCCGTTTTGTTAGTTCAGTTTAAGTGCAGCGTTTGACATACTCCACACAAGTGGTCAGGTGGCGCAGAGGTAGTGTGTCTGATCTGGAAGCTAGGGAGGTGGGTTCGAATCCAGCCAGGCGACTGATTTTTTTTTTTATTTTTTTTTTTATTTTAATAATAAATAATAGCTTAAAAAAACTAAAAAACACGCTTTAATCTTAAAATCGCACTAAAAATTGAGAAATAATTTAATATAAAAACAAAACGATGAACGAAAATATAAGTACCTATTTAAGGAAAAGCATTAGGTGCTCAGTATTCAAAAAAAATTTAAAATCGGTATTTTTTACTAATACATATTATACTCAGCTGTACTAGTACACGGAGTATTATAGTTTTAATCACATAACGGTAGATTGTAACAGAATGAAATAATCGAGATAGATATAGACTTATATATATCAAAATGATCAGGGTGAAAAGAGAAATCGATTGAGCCATGTCCGTCCGTCCGTCCGTCTGTCCGTCCGTCTGTAAACACTCTAAGGCACTCTGCACACGGAGCGTACTCTTTTAGACGCGTATTAGATACTACAGACGAAAGCTGTACGCTTTGATGTCGCGCACGTATATTTCAATTGAAGGCTGCACACGAGTCGTCAGCTTCATGCATTCGTCAAAGTATGCTGGCTACATGTCGCTTGGCGTAAAGCAGTGCTGGTAGCTAGGCGTACTACGCTTAGAAAACAGGAAGAAGAAGACGTTTGTTTACATTTTTCCACATGGTGAAATTTATAAAAGCAGTAAAATTTGTGGAAAAAATCGGAAAAAATTTGTGTATAATTAAAGAAAATGGAAGATTCCATAAAATTTTTCATCTTTTCTATTTAAAGCTTCGAAATTTAAAGCAAATACCGTATTATTAATTTGTTTGTTTGTTTTGTGCAGCGAAGTTTTATGTCGCTTCGTGTGCAGATCTTGAGGCGTAGGGAAATCGACGCTACATGAAATGTCTGGTACGCGTCTATGACGATACGCCTCGTGTGCAGAGTGCCTAACTCGCGCAAAAATTTAGGTATTTTGATGAAATTTGGAATGCATGTTGGTATCGAGACTGGGACGGTTGATATTGAAAATGGACGAAATCGGACGATGACCACGCCCACTTTTCCTATATAGAAAAAATGGGAAATTTGGTATCTCAGCCACTAATATAGCTAGAGCGATGAAATTTTACCCACGTGTTGAGCTCAGGCCCCTATGAAGAAATTTGGTGAAATTTTAGAAAATGGGTGGTGCCACGCCCACTTATTAAGGGCCAAACATTGAGGGTTTTATAAGCCATAACTCAGAAACCATTAAAGATATATCGATGAAATTTGGTACGCGTGATATACTTACTTAGACCAATGTTTGGACGAAAAATTGTTAAAATCGGTTGACGGCCACGCCCACTTTTATATATGGGTCTTATAAAGTGACCTAATAAAAACATTTTAAGCGATATCTCTGTCAAATATAAAGATATATCATGAAAATTTTATGGCAGGAGTCTAACTACGAACATAAGACAAAAATCGTAAAAATGTTGGGAAATGGGCGTGGCACCGCCTCTTTTTAGAAGCAGGAATATACGAGATTTCTTAGCCTATAACTCGACAAATAATTTATATATAATGACGAAACTTGGTGTACACACTTTTATTACTGGTGGTAACACATGTTCAAAATTTTAGAGAAACCGGTTGACGGCCACGCCCACTTTTATATATGGGTATTATAAAGTGACCTAATAAAAACATTTTAATACTTTGGAATAAGCGGAAAAAACCAATTAGCTCATACAGCGATGGTAGATGTGATAGCTATTTCGAAGAAAACCCCTTTTCTTCATCATCAGATATCTTCTAGTGGCCGCTGTGGTGCAGTGGGTAGAGTGCTCGCCTGCTATGCCAGAGGTCTCGGGTTCAAACCACGGTCCGAGCAAAACACCAAAAAATTTTTCTAATTAGTAAAAATCCAATTATTGGATTTTTTAAGAGCAGCGGTCACCTCTCGGCAGTGGGCGGCATACCCTCCGAGTGTATTTCTGCCATGAAAAAGCTTCTCACAAAAAATGCACTCGCATAGTGTTTTTCGAGAGATGACTTTACTTTTCAGTTGCCTACTTAGTCCGAAGTAGCATTTATTGGCAAGCGTGATTCTTCGTTGGATCTCCGTGCTGACATCATTCTTGGTGTTAATGCTGGTTCCCATATAGACGAAGTCCTTAACAGTTTCGAATTTGTAGCTATCAACATTGACGTGGCTGCCAAGGCGTGCTGTTTCTTTGTGTGATGACAGGAGGTACTTCGTCTTGTCCTCGTTAACCGCCAAACCCATTTTCTTAGCCTCTTTATCCAGCTTGGAGAAGGCAGAACATACGGCGCGAGTGTTAGTGCCAATAATGTCGATATCATCGGCGTACGCCAGCAGTTGTACACTCTTGTGGTATAGAATGCTTCCTGTATGGTTAAGTTCTGCAGCTCGTATTATCTTTTCCAGCATCAAATTGAAGAAGTCACACGAAAGGGAATCACCTTGTCTGAAACCTCGTTTGGTCTCGAACGGTTCGGAGAGGTCCTTCCCAATTCTGACGGAGCTGGTGGTGTTAGTCAACGTCATTTGGCATAGCCGTATAAGTTTTGCAGGGAAACCAAATTCAGACATTGCGGCATATAGGCAATTCCTATTCTTGCTATCAATAGCGGCTTTAAAATCGACAAAGAGATGGTGTGTGTCGGTTCCTTTTTCATGGGTTTTTTCCAGTATTTGGCGTATTGTGAATATCTGGTCGATGGTAGATTTACCAGGTCTGAAGCCACACTGATAAGGTCCAATCAGCTTGTTGACGGTGGACTTCAGTCTTTCGCACAATACACTTGCTAAGACCTTATATGCGATATTCAGGAGGCTTATCCCACGATAATTGGCGCGTGCTGTGGAGTCTCCTTTTTTGTGGACTTGGCAGAGCACATTGTAATATCCCGAGCTGAAATTATTTTCTGCGAAATTAAGAAACAGCTGTTAAAAAATAAATTAATATATATATGATTTTATTACTTTTGAATTTTGCTAAATTTTCAAAATAGAAATAATGAAAATGAAATGTTTTTTTCTAGAAAAAAATAACAATTAACTGCCAAAAATAGCATTAACATAATTTTTTGCTATGGTTAGTATTTTTCTGTTGATTTCCTGTCCGTTTTGCTCTTTGTGAGCGTAATTCTTTCCATTTTTCTCTTTTCATTTCACTTGACAGCTAGCTGCTAGTTTCCTAAGAAACAACCCTAAAATGTTGACTCGAAGTGCTGAGGAAGTTTTGAGAGTTTTTTCCTCTTCTGCAAATTTTTTCCGTAAAAAAAGGGAAAAGGTGATATTTCTTACAATTTTTTAATAATTTGTAATAATTTTCTGTTAGGGAATACACCTAATGCCTAATATCAGCAGCCATTTTGGAAATTGAATTGTCAAAAATGATGTCAAAGCTTTCAAAGCGCTGTCAAATAGAGAATTGGGCAATTCGAAACTTTGCAGCGATTCAAGCGCGTGAAGTAAAGCTGACATTTGGCCAACTTTTATACATTTTAGTAGAGCTCAAAATAATTTTGACATTTCTCACAGCCAAGCAAGCAAAGCAAGCGTACATTGGGCCTTTACCTTAGGCACTCTGCACACGAGGCGTATCGTCATAGACGCGTACCAGACATTTCATGTAGCGTCGATTTCCCTACGCCTCAAGATCTGCACACGAAGCGACATAAAACTTCGCTGCACAAAACAAACAAACAAATTAATAATACGGTATTTGCTTTAAATTTCGAAGCTTTAAATAGAAAAGATGAAAAATTTTATGGAATCTTCCATTTTCTTTAATTATACACAAATTTTCCACAAATTTTACTGCTTTTATAAATTTCACCATGTGGAAAAATGTAAACAAACGTCTTCTTCTTCCTGTTTTCTAAGCGTAGTACGCCTAGCTACCAGCACTGCTTTACGCCAAGCGACATGTAGCCAGCATACTTTGACGAATGCATGAAGCTGACGACTCGTGTGCAGCCTTCAATTGAAATATACGTGCGCGACATCAAAGCGTACAGCTTTCGTCTGTAGTATCTAATACGCGTCTAAAAGAGTACGCTCCGTGTGCAGAGTGCCTTAAGTAAAATTGCTAACCGCCTAAGCGGCACTTGTGCCAAAAATAAAATTTGCCAATAATTCAATATGTTCCTACTCCTATACGAAGTATTTTTATGCGCTGGTGAGCATCCAATGAGCGCTCTTTGAAAATTCATTTTTATTCATGCATATGTATGTAGGTACATATATTCATACCCATATCTTTGTTAAATAAAATACCTATGTATTTCATAGTATCAAATTTTTCTGTAGCCCCCCTTGTCTTTGAAAAGAAATGTTTAACGACACCCATGGAATCTTGCTTCCCTTTCTTACAGTATATCGTTACTGTGAAGTTTGACCAACAAAACAATTGAATAGTAGCAATATAGAAGTATATATATATGTTTGTACCCGTTCTGGTATACAAATTGAACAATTAGCCTCTTCAAAGGACATTCTCGAAAAAATGCGATCAATTCGCTACATATAAAGAGATGTAAAATTGTATTAGTCGCATTTTCCCTTGCGATTGATCCCGGACACGTCCCGGATTAATCGCATCTTTTGCAGGGATGTATTTGCTTTCGAGCGAATATAAATTGATATAAGAAGTTAACTTCTATCACGTGTACTGTGCTACACGCGGGTTTTTTTTTTTTTTTCAAACATTTTTCGGTGATACCAAAAAACCGTAAATATATCAATTTGTGATACCAAATTTTTTGAGGCTGTGGCAACACTGTTTTCAATTTCTTCCTCTTCTTCAGAGATTTTGACACATTTTAGGAAAGTACCCACACAAATTCTGTGTGCGGATTCCTACAAATAGCTAGTCTTCTGTTGCAGGAATTTTACCACAAAAGAGCGAGAGGATCAGAGGATATGAGCGAGAAAAAAGTCTAGCTATTTGTAGGAATCCGCACACAGAATTTGTGTGGGTACTTCCCTAGAATGTGTCAAATTGTAAACAGTGTTGCCACAGCCTCAAAAAATTTGGTATCACAAATTGATACATTCATCGTTTTTTCGTATCACCGAAAAATGTGTGAAAAAAATTAAAATTAATAGAATATGCTGCTTTTGGGGTTCTAACCCGTTTCAAAATTTGATACCTACATGTTTTTTTTCGTATCACCGAAAAATTAATAAAGTAAGCTACTTTCGTGGTTTAAGAGCCTTTCTTCGCTTTTTGGCCTTACACAATTTGCGTATCCCTGAATAACAACGAGTGGAAATATGAAAAGAGTCACAGACTTGCTTAGCGCGGTGCGTATTTGATTTTTCTAGCGTTCTACACTTAAAAACACTTTTTCATAAAAATGGACTTACACAGTTTGCACTCTAAGCTAGCGATTTACAAATATAGATAATGCTTAAATTTTACATGCAAATAAATATGAATACTTGGGTACTGTATCGAGTAATATAAAAGTTCTATAAAATGCAATGTCAAACGAGCTGGGTGATCTAGTTGCCAGAGCTGATTCTGGAATTGATTTGGAGTCATTGAATCAGTTCTTAATGCATTTAAATGCCTGCTATGGGCAGTGGTCCTACCAAAAGTTTGATAAAAATAAAGTGTTCCTTGAAAAAACAAATATTTATATTTCGAAAACTATCGGCCTCCGGACTATTCCGACTTCACACATAGGATCGGAGGGCGGTGCAACGCCCCTTATATAAACGGTTTTACGCCCCCTGGATCGGTAAAGGAAAGCGTGAACACGAAAGAAAACCATGAAGGCATCAATTTGTGATACCAAAATTTTTGAGGTTGTGGCAACACTAAAGCTTAGTATCGACCTCTCAAGAAACGCAAAAGTTTCATATAAAATGACGTACAAGGAATGCTCAAGAAATTTTTCTTGTGAAACTTTCTTGAGCGAGTATCGACCTTTCAAGAAATTTAGTACACTTTTTTAATACTATTTTTCAACGTTATGCGAACACACCAACACAGGTTTTGCCAAGAAATATATCATCGAGCATTTATTTCTTAAAGAAATTCTGACGTTTGTTGCGTGCTGGAAAAAAAATTGTGGAAATCGTAAGTGAAAATGGCAAAAAAGAAACGACAAATGGAATGCACAATTTTTCTAATGATGCAAGGACATAGTTGGCATCGATTTCTCATATTTTCTTCCATTCCGGCCATCAATATACCACAGTTAGTAATATAAGGTCATCCTCATCGCTTTCGATGATTTCCTAAAATAACAACAAAATAAAACTATTGAAAACATATATTTAATGCTTTTATTTAATATTTTTTAAGAACTTACTAATTGCTTATGTTTACAAAAAGGTTTATTTTGTTTACGTTTTTGATGCTCTTCTTCATTTCACTTGGTATTCACAGTGGATTACTAAACGTCAAAATTTCTTGCCTACTACTATTTTTTACTCAAGAAATAAATCCACATTCGACTACTAACCAACGCATGGAAAGGACGCTTTTTCTTCTACACGTCATTACGCCATTTGAGGGTGGAGAATTACTTTTTTTTTGTATCAAATCAGTGTGAAACCTAAATATAAGTAAAAGTGGATAGTTTAAAAAATAAAGAAAGATATCAGCAAAAATATTAAGGGTAAGTCACTACTCACTGCAGTGAAATATCTTTTCATAATATCGTTTTTGTGAAAAAAAAAAAAAAATTACTAATAAAGCAACTCCAATACACACTTCAAGATGGCCGGCGCCTCGGCGTCAGGTACAGATCTTGAAGATCTATTGGATGATGATTCTATGCAGACTGATTGGTTTGAGGTGGGCAGAAGCCAAAAAATAAGAGAAAACCGAAAGAGACAACTAAAACAACAAAAAACTGGAAAAAAAGATGAATATGAACATCAAAAAACTAAAGTAGGCAAAAAAAGTCTAGAAATTTCCAACGCTTTTAAGGTCCCCGTACAGGGCACACTTCCTCGAAAGGGCACTTACATCAAAAGTACAGCTAGCAGTTCCGCTACTTTTTCCACTGACGCCACATGTATTTCCAATACATACTCAGACAATAGCAACACAACAACAAACAATAATGGTGAGACAGTTATAAATCCTAGAAACACAAACACACAGGAAACAACAACAGAAAGAGAAAAGTTTGAATACCACAGTAGTCACAGAGGTGACTTTTGCATATTAGTTGACACAACAAATAGCCCAATTTGTGAGAACGATAGGCTACGCAATGGAAATTACCTATGGGGAAAAATAAAAGATTTTGCTCCGGTGGGCATCACTAATTTAAAAGCACTAGGAAAAAATCTATATAAACTTTTTTTTGACTCGTACATCAATGCCAACAAAGCTATTGACAACACATTTTTCAAAACAAATGGTATGAATGCTTTCATTGCCAGAAACATGGTAGAAACAACAGGAGTAATAAGGCAAATATCATTAGATTTTACTGACGAAGATCTCAAAAAAAATATATTTTCTGATATCACAATAACTTCCATAACGAGACTTAAAAGAATCGATAGGGATGACAAAACTAAATTAATCCCAACACAGTCAGTCAAATTGACTTTTAAAGGCAGCGAATTACCAGAAGAGGTCAACTTCTACTTTTGGAAACCCAAAGTATCTCACTATATTCCTAGAATCAGGCAGTGCTTCAACTGCGGTAGACTGGGACACACAAAAAAAGGATGTAGAGCGAAGAATAGATGTATCATGTGTGGCAAAGAAGAAGGGTGTGAAAATAAATGCACACAAACCAACAATTGCATTCTATGCAACGAATACGGACACAATTCACTTAATAGAAACAGATGTAAAAAATGGGAAAAAGAAGTTAAAATAACCGAAATAATGACCATAAAAAAAATCTCAAAGAGAGAGGCACACGAATTATACAATCTATCAAACATTGCAACCAATACCAACCCGTTTTCAATTTTACAAGACTACAGTGATGAATTCCCACCACTAACAGAAAATGGGACAGCAACAATAAACAATAACCAAATTGTAAATAGGAAACTCACAACCAAAAAATACAGTCATGTAACAAAAAAACCAACATATATAACAGAAGAATTACCAACCACATCAAAAGCTATAGTACAACAACAACAACCTGTATATGCAAATCCTAACTGGAACAAAGTTTCGGAACTAGAAAAATTAATTGAGTTGCTTATAAAAAAATTCCAAATTTTTTTTTTTTTTTTAGCATCCAATATATTTTGCCAACTGTATAAATAAAATACATCTAACAATTTTGTGGTTCGTTAAAAGTAATTAGTAATTAATAATGACTTAATAAACATGGTGGGCATGTATGGATTGCTCTCAGTAGCGCATCCATTTATTATAGTGCATCAGCAAAGATCTGTAAATGATTTTCTTTTGAGGCGTACGAAATTGGTTGGTCTTGCCGTCAGGGCTAGAACGAGTGGGTTGGGGTGAGCTAATATTCTCATTTTGTATGATGCAGCATACTTTCTGATTTCTTGAGAGATAGTAGGTATCTTTAGGTCACGATGTAGTTGGTCGTTCGTGACGTAGTAGGGCGCATTTACAATCATTCTAATGGTTTTCGATTGGAATCTTTGGAGAATCTCTATATTTGAGTTTGCTGCGGTTCCCCATAGCTGTATAGTTTGCTGCGGTTCCCCATTCCAAATCAATCAAGATGAACCTCTAGTTAAATTAATTGAAAATGTTTGCAATAAGAATGTAAATGAACGAATTGAGAGAATTAATAATGACCAAAATAGCATAACATAATGAAAAGTCGAAAAAGAAATAAATCAATATTAGATCAATTCACTCACAAAAACGAATCTAATGACACTTACTTTAAATGAGCTGCAGTAAGGAATGGCTTCCCTTAAATAAAACAAAAAAAAAAAAAGTTAAAAAAAAAGTTAAAAAAAAAAAAAAACATTTAAACAAAAAAATAAGAATAATTAAAAAAAAATTAAAAAAAAAAAACTAAAAAAAAAAAAATAAAACTTCCACTTTTTTGACCAAACTACAAAATATGTAAATATATATCACGTATACTTTTTACGTTTATTCACCTTCATATTTTTTATTATTGTTAACAGTTTATGTTCTACACTCATTTATATATGTAAATACCAACAATGTTTTATTTTTTTTTGTTTTGTTATTGTTCATAATAACGTAAAAATAAAAAATTACATCTATCACTATACAGTCAAAATTAAACACTTCAAACATTTTTACTTTTTAGACAAAACATCATTCCTATTTTATGAAATTAAAACTAAACATCACAATACATAAAATCTTTAGATATGCACACAATTCATGAATAAATCATTCTCATTTTAAACCAATTTAATATACTTGCAAAACAACAATTTTGTAACACACAAACTCGTAATCACCACATTCCAAATACCACAATTAAACTTTGTTAATACATAAATCAAAGTCAACAAATTAATTATTTTAAATTCAATATTCTACATTTGTATATATTTACATTCAGTATCACTAAATACACTACAAGTAAATACACTTTATGAAGCATATTCTAATTTTACACAATGCACTCAATCAACTTGTGAATAAATCACTTTCGTTAAAAAAAAAAAAAAAATTCATAAAACACTTAATGCTACCCCTACTATATCAAAAATCATTAAAAAAAAAAAAGAAAAATAACCATGTCACATTAAACATTCACAATTAAACTAACGAAATAATCAAATATTTGTCCACTAAATTTCTACTTTATAAACGAGGTTGTATCAAAATTAGCATTGCGCAATCACAATCATATTAATCAAACATTAAACGTTTCTATATCAAATTATATTAATAATAGACAATTTATGTTATAAAACATTCTCAGTTAACTAAATGTATATTAGCATCATTTTTATGTACATAAACATGTATATTCTAAAATCTAAATTATTCATACATATCCTACAATTGTTAACATTAAATACACTAAAATTTGTGAACCAATCACTTTCGTTTAAAAAAAAAAAAAAAAAATAATAATAATAATAAGAATAATTTTTCAGTGTACATACAATTACATATATGTATATGTATATAAACTGACGAAACAATCTACTATTTGTACACCAAATTAAATCATAAACACAATATACTACATATGTATGTATATATTTAAATTTTTCATAATTATATTTTTGTTTGTTACATGTAAAATATGTATTTATACCAAATCTTTTGTATTATTGTTATCTCCACCCTCGCAAAAACATCAAAAGTCAATCAACATACAACAGCTGTCACACTCACAACGCAAATATGGACAAGACATAACCTGGCGTATGAGGTCTTTTCAAACGCCGCCATTTCATCTTCTATCGTGCGATAGTTGCAAAGCCACAAAAAAAAAAAAAAAAAAAAAGAAATAAATCCAAAAATTTCTTGAGCTGTTTCTTGAGAGGTCGATACCAGCCTTAAAGCTTAGTATCGACCTCTCAAGAAACGCAAAAGTTCCATATAAAATGACGTACAAGAAATGCTCAAGAAATTTTTCTTGTGAAACTTTCTTGTGCGAGTATCGACCTCTCAAGAAATTTAATACACTTTTTTACCACTATTTTTCAACATAATGCGAACACAGCAACACAGGTTTTGCCAAGAAATATATCATCGAGCATTTATTTCTTAAAGAAATTTTGACGTCTCTTGGTTTTTGTTACATGTTGATAAAAATGGTGGTGAAAATGGAAAAATTAATCGGAAAAAATATAGTGCACAATTTTTGTAATGATGCAAAGCGGAAGTTGACATAAATTTCTTACATCTACTTCTATTCCGGCCATCAATATACCACAGTTTAGCAGTAATATAAGGTCAAACAACAAAATTGAAAACAAATATTTAAAGCTTTTATTTAATGTTTTTAAGAACTTATCAATTGCTCATGTTTACAAAATGGTTTATTTTGTTTACGGTTTTGATGATCTTCTTCGTTTCACGGTGGAATACTAAACGTCAAAATTTCTTGCCTACTACTATTTTTCACTCAAGAAATAAAGCGAGAGCTGTTTCTTGAGAGGTCGATACCAGCCTTAAGGATTTTTGGATTTATTTCTTGAGTAAAAAATAGTAGTAGGCAAGAAATTTTGACGTTTAGTAATCCACTGTGAATACCAAGTGAAATGAAGAAGAGCATCAAAAATAAACCTTTTTGTAAACATAAGCAATTAGTAAGTTCTTAAAAAATATTAAATAAAAGCTTTAAATATATGTTTTCAATAGTTTTATTTTGTTGTTATTTTAGGAAATCATCGAAAGCGATGAGGATGACCTTATATTACTGGTAAACTGTGGTATATTGATGGCCGGAATGGAAGAAAATATGAGAAATCGATGCCAACTATGTCCTTGCATCATTAGAAAAATTGTGCATTCCATTTTTCGTTTCTTTTTTGCCATTTTCACTTACGATTTCCACGATTTTTTTTCCAGCACGCAACAAACGTCAGAATTTCTTTAAGAAATAAATGCTCGATGATATATTTCTTGGCAAAACCTGTGTTGGTGTGTTCGCATAACGTTGGAAAATAGTATTAAAAAAGTGTACTAAATTTCTTGAGAGGTCGATACTCGCTCAAGAAAGTTTCACAAGAAAAATTTCTTGAGCATTCCTTGTACGTCATTTTATATGAAACTTTTGCGTTTCTTGAGAGGTCGATACTAAGCTTTAAATAGCATTTCGCACAAATGCGTTTGTTGAACTTTTGCCTTCATCTTCAGTTTCACATAAAATAGTATTCTACCCAAAATCTCACCAAACAGACCTAATAGAAGGTTTTCGCAGTACGACATACGTACATACATACATACACACTCCATGTACATTGTTTGTGTATTCTGTAGTGCTTCTGTCATAATCACAGCCCGCCATTGTAGAAATATTGCGTCAAGACCAAAATTGACATGAGTTTGACATGAGCACCACACTACGTCATGCCAAAAAATTCCCTACTTTTCCCTACGATAACAACATTTTCCCTACATATTTCCCTACGCCGTATTTTCTCTAAATTAGCCATGATACAACTATATTAAAACAAAACAAATACCCCCTTATTATGAATTGTCATACGATAGCTATCGGCCGCTTGCAAGCGTATCGTATAAAATGAGTTTCCATTAGTGATGAGCGATATATCGCAAACGGTGATTTTTTCACTGTGAATAAAAAATCACAAATCGCAATTGCGATCACTTTTCCAAAATAGCAGTTCACTACTTATTGGCAACTGCTATCGATGTAGCAAGTAAGCAGTTCACCTATGTGAATCGCAATCGCAAAAGCATTATAAATTTCTTTTTGTTTACACTTTTGAGCAGACCACATACGTACATATATAGAAATATAAGAAAAAAACATTATTGAATTTACAATTTGTCTTTGAAAAATATTTACAAACAGCGATATTACTGCGGAATACGTTGTTATTGCTATCATTTTGTTAACATAAAATAAAGACAGGTTATATCGCTCAGAAAACGCAAAATTAGTCTCTACCGGTAACTGATGATTTTATACCAGTCCATGCAATCGCAATAGCAGTTTAAAATCACAGTGATTTAAAAATAGCAATCACCGAAATCACAGATATCGAAAAATCGCAGTTTCGCTCATATCTAGTTTCCATATTATGAATTCCACACGCCCGCTAGGTGCACTATCGTGAATGACATTTGTTTAGGGTTCAATTAGTTATGCGTTAACTTTATTTCCATTACAGTCTATCGGGTTTCACACGATAGAAATTATTTCGTAATACGAAGTACCCGACTGCAAGCGTTTAGCGTGTATCGTATTAATTCGTAATAGGCCCCTTAGGGCCGTTTACTCAACCTCTGATTAATGCTAACCGGAGGATAAAGGCCCGGTTAACTGGTGGGCTGCATTATCGACCACGTGGTAAATGTATGGTGTGATGAAGTCGATAATGATGTTTAACCGGACTTTAACCGTGATTAGCGTTAATCAGAGGTTGAGTAAACGGCCCTTAGTATTGTCCCTTTGATTTTAGTTATTTCCAAAGCGTGAATTCGAAAATGGTCTCGTTTATGCAGCTTTTATGAACTCATGAAATTCAGATTTTTTAAAAAGTGGCAGCGTTCTAACGACATCAGCTGTCAAGGCAGATTTACCAGATAGACTCGGTGGCGAATTCTGAAACTACTTTTTTTATTTACAAAGGTAGTGTGGTGTAATGTCAAAATCTAAGCGAATTCACATCATGGCAAATGGGAATGCGCGAGTCACAAGCGAATTCAGAATTTAACCACGGCGAAATATAATTTTGATATTACACTACCAATTACAATAACAAAATACATTGGACATTTCTAAATTCGCCCCCGAGCCTACCTGTTAAATCTGCCTTGACTGAATGAACAGCTGTTGGTTTGGCGTTGCCGGACTTGTACTTCATAATTTCATGAAATGATGGCGAAACTCATGAATAATTTTCGTGAACAATTAAATTCATGAAAATTCGTTTATGCAGCGAAAATTCATGAAATGATTTCATGAATTTGCCAACGTATAAACGTAGTAAATGCTGAGTGAGAGCCTTAAAAATTTAGAAATTTGAGTATATACCTAAAACGTTTTTATTTTGTGAAATATTTTTGCATTGAATGGGGATGTGTACTTAAAATAATTTTAGTTTAAGTAACTTTTTATTTAATAAAAAATTTATATGAAGTTAAGCTTTTATAATGTTATTTTTAGAGGAAAGATTTTGCTTGGAAAATCAATAATATTTTGAATGGCTAAAGAAGAAGATATAATTTGGGATTAGTATAAGTCCTTAGAAAAAATATGCTACCAAGAATGATGGTACATTTTCCTTTGATTTGGTCCATTTTACTTGCCAAATTAGTACAAAATCAGAAAACCCATTTTCCATCCCTGATAGAGAGTTATCTATATTTTCAACAACTTTCATGTTCAAGGAAATGATATTTAATAGACCTCCACTCAACCAGCAAGTTGTTTCTATTACATTTATATTTCTCAAAAATACTTTTAAAATCAATAACACTCCTGTCGAATTCAGTATGTGTCCCCCAGTACAATCTTGGGATTAAGAAAGCATATGTCTTTGAAATATGGGTTACTCTGTATAGGCAATCCTTCCTGTATTTCTTCCAAAGCAGTGATATAAAGAAGGAGGCAATCTAATCTTATTCGCTCAGAAGTTGATTTCGGGAAAGTATTTAAAAACTCGAGATATTCAGGTCCAATATATTTATAATAGACTGGCAATGATACGTGAGGTGACCTTATTTCTTTTTTTAATAAAATTTTGAACCAGCTTGTAAAATATTTTAGTTGACTTGAAAAAGTGCATTTAATTTATTTGAAAAACTCAAAACGTATTTTAAAAAGAGCAAATATGCTTTACTGCATTCATTGTTCAGCTCCGTTAAAATTATTTGTGCAGATTTTAGCTTATTGTTTAGGCTTGCCTGTTTAAAAAACTCTAAAAGCATCGCCCAATTATCAAGAATCCTTTCAACGCATTTTTGATCTGATAACCACCTGGCCGCTGTGGTGCAGTGGGTAGAGTGCTCGCCTGCTATGCCAGAGGTCTCGGGTTCAAACCACGGTCCGAGCAAAACACGAAAAAATTTTTCTAATTAGTAAAAATCCAATTATTGGATTTTTTAAGAGCAGCGGTCACCTCTCGGCCGTGGGCGGCATACCCTCCGAGTGTATTTCTGCCATGAAAAAGCTTCTCACAAAAATGCATTCGCCGTTCGGAGCCGGCATAAAACTGTAGGTCCACCCAATTAGTAGGAAAAACAAAAAGGAGCACACCTCGAATTGGGAGAGAAGCTCGGCCATAAAACTCGTCAGAGTTATAATAGCGCCATTGTATTATATTATTATTAACCACCTAGTCGCACTAGTTTTTAAAAGTTTTCTTTTTTCTTTTAAAGTATCTCGAGATCTTCAACCTGAGCACACCTTTTTCTACTACCTGATACATAAGTTCCGATCTGCCACAATAATTCTTCTGGAGCCCTAGGTAGTTCCAAGCATGCCTTATTTGCTATAATTGCTGCTGTATGAAAAATGCGTTTTATTGAAGTTAACTTCTTAGGCGGCGATACAGAGTTTTTATGGAGAGTGAAATTTGAAATTTGATGCAACGGAAGTTGACCCCGGAAATAGCAGCCATTTTAGCTGATTTTTAATTTTTAAAAAAATCAACCTTGATATCGCGTGGTTCGAGAACCTACAACGCCTCGCTTCCAGACCTGACACTCTACCGCTGCGCCATCACACCACCTGCGTTGGGTATGTGAAATGCTGCACTTAAACTGAACTAACAATTACAACTTACTCACTTATGTACATATACGTGTAAGTACATAACAGCGCTGTGGTGAAATAAGCGTGGTGAGAATGTTAACAACACAAGCAGAAATTAGAGTACACCGTTTGACATAACTCGCGTAACTAGCGCAGTATCTCAGCTGTAAGAGCCTATACACACTTGCGACTCAATCGATTTGGTCGAATTGGGCATTTGTATTCACACTACGCCAACTATTTAGTCGAATCGAAGGCAGCTATTCACACTAGAGACTAAATAGTCGGGTGATTGACAATGACATAGTGTTGCCAATATTCACATTTTACACAGCAAATTTTACATTAGTGGTCTTCGTATAAAGTGATGAATTATTAAATTGCTTTTATCACTTTATCTGCATTCTTACATGAAAGCACCTTCTTGTCATCTGTCAACTTGATTAATAAATAAAAAATAATAAAATAAATAAAAAGTGCATATATTGCTGTGCTTTCTTTCTTATTAAACTAGCAACTAGCTGTCAAGTAAATGAAGAGAAAAACGGAAGGAATTACGCTCACAAAGAACGAAACGAACAGAAGTACAAGAAACGGAAAAATAGTAAAAATTAGCCATTAATAATTTCCATGCAATTTCATTTTCATTATTTCTATTTTAAAATGCGATTAATGACATATTTGAAGAGAACAACAATATCAAGAAACACATGAAAACGGAAGTAGATATCCTTAGTTAGATAATTCTAGTTAATAAGAAACGAACCTTTTGTTTTTTTTTTTTAAACATTTTGAAAATAATAATTGAAATATTCAATCTCTGCAATTTACCAAAAGTGAAATAAAAGTAGTGCTGTCAGCATGGCAACTCTTTCCACTACGAATATCACTGTTGTTGTTGTAGTCGTTCGAATAAATTGTCTCTAGTGTGAAAACGTAGAAGGGCGCCTTGCTGATCAAGCAGTTGTCCGACTGTTTCAGTTGGAATGAAATTGGGCTGCATATCCAACTGTTTCAGTTGTTCGACTAATTGAATGTAGTGTGAATGCTTCCATACATTCCCATGCAAATCAACATTCGACCAAGACCAATCTGTACAGGTCCTCTTATGTGAAGCAAAATAGGTGATTACAGTTAGATGGCGTCTTTCAAGAATGTCAAAAGCAGAGAAAACGCGAGCGAACACACAACCGAACACACAAACGCACAACCGAACACACAAGCTATTTCCACGAAAAACACGTGCAAGAATGCAAAATCAAAACAAAAGACAATAGTTTGACAACAGCTACAAACTCGCGTAAGAAGAGCTACTCTCCCTTGCATGGACCTTCTTTAGTTAGGTTATGCATTCGACTAAATCGATTGAGTCGCAAGTGTGTATAGCATAGCTGTCCAAATGCGACTCATATGAGCAATGAGAGTAAGCACTTGTGTACGTATACACATCGATTGTCACTACTACAGACAAATAAAGAGCGTAAAACGAGCGCTTACGATGGGACTAGGCGATCGCCGATTAGCAAAAATAATTATTTTGCCTTCGACTGGCATGAAAGCAAGTGGTCGTTAGCTGGTCTTAGCTTGAAATTCTTTTGTTATAATTACAGATGCCAAACAACAAACAAAAGTACGAAGAGTTTGCATATAACATACGTATGCATTAGTATACGTACGTTGTTTCATAAATTCGCAAAGCGTGCGCAGCATAACCCTGCTCGCTCAACATCTGCATGCAGACTGATTATTGTTATTCATTTTTCACTTTGGCCTACGGTGGGCGCACCAACACACACTTATTTTTCGGTCGTTGCTTGATTGTGGTAGTGAATCGCATTTGGACAGCTATGGTGTATAGGCTCTAAGTACGTAACCATAGTTTTGTTCGTTTACGGATATTTTTTGATGTTTTTCGAAAACTTTTAAAAACAAACACTTTGTCGCCGTTTTTTTACGCCAAATCTCCAACAGAAGAGAACCAACTGAGAGAGAAAACTGACATTTCATTTTGTGAGAAGCTGTTGAATTCTGTTGGACAAATTTTTGCCAACAGCAATTTTCCAACAGGAAAACAGCTGATCAAACAACAGCTGACTTGAATTTTTGCAAGTAACAAGATTTGCAAAATATACAAATCAATTATAAAATTGGAAAAATACACTAAATTGGCAACAAATATGTATAAACTAAATATGCAAAATAAGTTACATACTTTTTGCGAAGTATTTATATGCATATTATGTACCTTAGTAAATTGTAATCTCCTTTGCGGGAATATATATTAACGGGGCCGCTGTGGTGCAGTGGGGAGTGTTGTGGCCATTGTGGTGTGGCGGACAGTGGCTAGTCTGCCATACCAGAGGTCATGGGTTGGATCCCCAGCCTGGATAGAGGGAAAATTTGTATATAATGATCCACGATCCGATAACAATTAATTTTCCAGAGGGTAGGGGTGGTCTCACAGATCACAAAAAACAAAGTACTACCCTCCGGACGCTTATAGTTCAGGAGACATTCCTTGTTAAATTAATGTATGTATGTGTAGAACATCTTTCTGCGTTGGCGGCTTTTGGCCGCGCTTCAATAAAATTACCGCCAGCCGGCAGAATTCTCTTTCTGGATTAATATCCATGGAGCAATCCACAGTTGTTTTGTATAGAACACCTTTTGACTTCAGCCGCGCTTTACAAAAATAACACTCAGCCGGGAGAATTCTATTTCTGGAGAACTTTAATATTATAATTTAATAATAGTTGAAAGTGTTAAGATAAGATGAATTATCATCTACAGAATATTTCCTGAAAGTTTCACTGAGCCTGGATAGACAAAAAATTCTAACTAAAACCCAATTATCGGGATTTTAAAAATAGCAGCCACTCTAGGCACACCCTCCGAGAGTAGTTCTGCAGTGGGTCGGCTTCAGTATAATGCGCCCGCCGTATTTATTTTCAAACCACTGGAACTTTCGGGAAATCTTCTATGGATGTTAATTTTACTAATTATAACACTCCCGATCGCTCCGCATATAAAATTCGAGAAAGGAAATTTTGCTGGCTGGGGCTATTTTTTTTAAAGCGCGGCAAATGCCGCCAACGCAAAAGTTTGTTCTACTCAAAAGTACTGTGGATCGGTCCATTGAGGGTTATTGTTTTAAAGCATTGCCAGGGCCGGGTGCATTAAATTGAAATCTCTTCTGCGGGGCAGCAGACGCGAAGACATACTGCGGTGGAAAACAGTATGGACATGGGTACAAAGAAAAGCAATTGTTAGTGTGATAATTATTACAATGAAATCCTATTTATTAGATAGTAACAGCGAACCCCAGCGGGTTAGGGGGTCTAGAATATACCCGTTGTAAGGAATGCCTGTCGTAAGACGCGACTAAAATCCACCGGCCTAGAAGGTTGATTATGGCCAGAAAAAATCGTTCGCACGACAGTCGGGCTAGTTTCAGAAGGGACTAGTACCCGAGCGTGCCGGATTTATCCGGCAAAGGACTGTCACATCCCCTACACTCCCCAAAACCTTCGGGGAGTGTCTTGGTGGCTACAACAACAACAACATGGAGTTAATTGTATTGCAGATACATACATATGTGCATATATCTCCACTGTTTTCAGGCAGAATTGTAACTCCATTACCATTTATATAGAACAAAACGGTGCCGATTTATTGTAAAAGAGAGTTCCGGATGCATTTCCGAACTTCAAAAAACCTTTTTGCGAGCCTATGCGAACGATTTTTTAGATTGAGGAGGTTATCGCGAGGTGACAAGACTGACCAAAACGAAACCCAAAAAACTATGTTTTATTTTATTATTTTTATGTTATATGTACATATATACATAATTAACAGCAATAATTTCCACCAATTTTATTATCATTTTAATTTTAATCCTTTTTATCCTTTGAATTTGGGGCTTGTGAATGTAAATAAAAATCAGCTGTTTGCCAAAGCTGTTGAACTCTGCAAATTTTGTGTTCGTTTACCTCTTACGATATTTTTCTCTTGTGAGAGGATAGGTGACATTTTTCTCCAACACCTGGCTGTTGGAGGCTGCTGAGTAAATGCTGTTGGAGAAAGTACGCGAACAAAGCTCATATTAACCGGAGATGGTGAAACCGGCCCTTATGCCTATATGACACTACATTTTTTCCTTGGTATTTTTGGTTTGGAAAACCCACCGAAAGTGAAAATACAAAAGCAATTCTCCTGTAGGTTGAAAAGAGACAAATACTCCCTCAAAAGCAATTTGATTGACATTAAACTTCAAACTAAATGAAAATAATATTTATTTCAAAAATAAATTTTTTTGGAAATTTGAATTTAAATTACTGAAATAAAAAAGTTATGAAACCCAAAAAGAAGGATAGCTGTGTATTCCATATTATGAAGGGAAGCCAGTACGCAATATAATTTTTCTTCCGAACTTCTTCTTTACCCTTACGGCCAAAGCACAAAAAGCAAATTCAAAATTTGTATTTCCATATATTTTTTGAAGTTAACTTCTTAGGCGGCGATACAGAGTTTTTATGGAGAGTGAAATTTGAAATTTGATGCAACGGAAGTTGGCCCCGGAAATAGCAGCCATTTTAGCTGATTTTTTAATTTTTAAAAAAATCAACCTTGATATCGCGTGGTTCGAGAACCTACAACCCCTCGCTTCCAGACCTGACACACTACCGCTGCGCCATCACACCACCTGCGTTGGGTATGTCAAATGCTGCACTTAAACTGAACTAACAATTACAACTTACTCACTTATGTACATATACGTGTAAGTACATAACAGCGCTGTGGTGAAATAAACATTGTGAGAATGTTAATAACACAAGCAGAAATTAAAGTACACCGTTTGACACAACTGGGGTAACTAGCGCAGTAGCTCAGCTGTAAGATGATAGGCTTCCAATTTAAGTGAAGGTGGTTCAAGTCCAGGTCGAGCCAATTTTTTGTTCCTTTTTTTCTTTTTTATTAAATAATTTTCTTTATAATTTTTTATTAAATAAAAGTGCCACCCGAATATCGGGGGTTACATAGATACTAGTTAATTATTAAAATAAAAACGACCAAACAACCAATATAAAAACCAATCGGATGAGCTTGCCGATAAACAAAATCTAATAACAAGAACAAGCATTGCCTTTTCTATAAATAGAATTTGTACAAACAAAAACACACAACCACATGTATGTACATGCGATAGTTTTAATTGCAATATCCCTGCAAAAAAATGTGCGATTAAATCGATATACATAGATTTGTCCCGGATTGATTTCTTTCGGGAACAATCGGTCCACAATTAGTCCCCGATTGTTTCCGAACGGGTATATATCTAAATTGATTATATGTAGAAATTTTACAAAAATATTCAATGTATGTATTAAAAAAACATTAGGTAAAACTAATTGGACACGCTTTCTTTTAATAACAATGATGAATAATAAGTTTGACAAAATTTTACCAAAAATATTCATTGAAAAATCAATTACGATTATACACTGAAAACTGATTATTTAATAAAAAATTTTAATTTATTGAATAGATTTTTTTTACAAAAGTAAAGCTTATTGTATAATCTTTATTTAAATAGGCATGAACATTTATAATTTTTAAAGATTGTTATAAAAAATAGCCTTGGCTAGCAACTTTGAAAAATTCCTCACATATTTTTTACACTCGCATAATGCGTTCTCAAAACTTTAAATATTTGGAGAAAATACTTAATTCTTTTTAAAAGATTTCACTACAAGATGAAATCTAATCGAATAAACTCTTCTAATATATATAACAATTTATAATTTTTAGACATTTTCATAAAAAATAGCCTTGGCTTACAACTTTGAATGAAAGCGATTAATCTACATTTGTACCCGTTCGGGTATACAAGTTGAACAATTAGTAGTCTCTTCATAGGACATGCTCGAACAAATGCGATCAATTCGCTCCATATAAAGGGATGTTAAATTGTATTAGTCGCATTCTCCCTTCCGATTGGTCCCGGCCACGTCCCGGATTAATCGCATTTTTTCAGGGATGTATTTTCAAATTCGCTTCTCATATGATATGTATATGAAACTTGATACTTGTTGCTTTCGAGCCAATATAAATTGAAAACACAATTATTTGTAATATTGAACAAGATGTAAGAAGTTAACTTCTATCACGTGTACTATGCTACACGCGGGTTTTTTTTTATTTTAAATATAATTTATTGAAACAATTGTCAGAAAAAACAACCGAATGCCAAAAAACCTACCGAAATACAAGCTGGGGAACAAGTAAAGAATACCGTCCGGTGAGCTAAAAAAAAACAAAAGTGGGCATGGTCCGCCTTTTTGGCCTGATTTCAGTGATATACTTCTTTTTTGGCGCAAACGATTTTTGAGGGAGCTAGAGGGGGATGAAGTTTAAAAAACCCTTTTTTTTAAAAGCCGATATCTTCCAAAATATTCACTCAATTTTTAAAATTAAGGCATCGTTGGAAAGCTTTCTTAAATACCTTTCATATCATACATTAATATTTCCCCAAGTTCCACACAAATTTTGTAAAAAAACAAAAAACTTTAATTTTGGTAATTTTTTTTGTTTTTTCTTTTTTTTTGTTGAAATGACCTTATTAACACTATACAAAGTTATTTACATTAAAAAGAACGTTAAATTACCTTTCATTTGATATATAATTTGTTACGAAAATTTTGTTAAAAACGTGCAAAACAATTCTTGTTAGTTATGTATAATATCAAGAAAGCATCTATAGCGCGGACAACAGTACTTTTATACAGAACCCCGAATAGCGTTGGCGGCCTTCGGCCGCGCTTTAAAAAATAACCCTCAGCCGGCAGAATTCTACTTCCGCAATAGCATCTATGGGGAAACTTTCCAATAATGTCACACGCCCCCAAAAAAACGACTTCTACCGGGGGGTAGGTGAGGGGAAGGGTGTTCTGAATCCGTAAAATTTAGGCGCCGGACGTACCTCGTTTTCGAGGAATTTATGGTTAAAGTTTAGTAACTCTCCATATAAATACGATTGATAAAGAAAAAACTTTTGCGGAGAACAGGTTTTGCGTTGGGGCCTTCGGCCGCTCTTATAAAAAAAATAACCCTCAGCCGCCAGAATTCTCTTTCCGGAGTAATATCTATGGCCCGGTCCGCAGTGCTTTTGCGCAGAACACTTTTCTGCGTTGGCGGCCTTCGGCCGCGCTTATAAAAAATAACCCTGGGCTACGCCATCCGTCCGGACGTGTGCCCTAACCGTGGCTACCGCCACGGTGATGTCCTTCTGCGTAGTACACCCTTCGTGTGTCAGAAAAGCCTACTGTACAACTTTTTTCATGGTTCTCCTATACCTAAAACTACTAAAACATCTTTTCATTTCACGATAGCTAATTATATAGAAGTCTTGCTATAGAGAATAGTATATGAAATGAAAGATATTTTTATGCTCTTTTAAATGAATATAATTTTTAATATACTTAATAACACAAAAAAAAAAAAATCACAGTTTTTCCCTAAAAAAAATACCAAAATTTGAGTTTTTTGTTTTTTAACAAAATTTGTAAGGAATTTACGAAAAATTTGATACGTCATATGAAAGGCCTTTAAATAAGCTTTCCAACGATACCTTAATTTTAAAAATTGAATGAATATTTTGGAAGATATAGGCCTTTTAAAAAAAAGTTTTTTTTAACTTCATCCCCCTCTAACTCCCTAAAAAATCGTTTGCGCCAAAAAAGAAGTATATCACTGAACTCGGGACAAAAAGGCGGACCACGCCCACTTTTTGTTTTTTTTGTAGCTCACCGGACGGTATCCTTTACTTATGCCCAAGCTGGCTCGTTGGTTTTTAGCCGCCTAGATAGTATTTTGTTTGGTTTTTTTTTCAATATAGCTTGCTCGCTTGCACCAACGCAAAACTGTATTTGACCATCTATAATAATATAATATAATACAATGGCGCTATTATAACTCTGACGAGTTTTATGGCCGAGCTTCTCTCCCAATTCGAGGTGTGCTCCTTTTGTTTTTTCCTACAAATTGGGTGGACCTACAGTTTTATGCCGGCTCCAAACCATAGTGTATAGCATACAGTGAAATGGCTCTGGGATGCGTAGTCGAAATAAAAAAAAGACGATATGTCTTCGGCAAATGTCAAAATCGGGGACAGATTGGTATGGCGGCGACTTCCGGGGGTACAGATTGGTATGGCGGCCGGATGTGGTTGTTGTAAGAAAAGGGACCATAATGACATGGTCCTAACAATCAAAACAGAAACGCAATTCCGGAATTGGGAATTGAAAAAACCAATTCATTATTCCGAAAAGAAATTAAGGCTGAGTTCCTAAAACGCAATTACCGGAGAGAGCGTAAACGCCAGCTATTCCACGAATAATAGCATGTTCAAGGTGAGCCTGCGTTTTGCGTTTCGGAGGCATTTTTGCGTTTAGTCCAAAACGCAACATTAAATGTTACATTTCTCCATACAAATGCCACCACCAAAATGCAACTTAACGCAACTATTTTTTTGCATTTTGAGTGCTAACTCTGAAAGCAACCCTGAAATCTTCGAAAAAATTTGCCATTCGAATGGAAAATAGTGGCAACACTCTGGCAATACAAGAACGAAATACCTACAAGATTACGCATATAGAGTAGCATTAGAATAGGCACGCGAGCTCCATGATGACGTCACTCTACATGTAATGAACGAAAGTAAACAAAACAGAGATCAAAATTAATACCAAAGCGGTTGGTACGTTTGGTTTGCAAAATTTGTGTTATATTATTACATATTTTGCAAATTCTTGTTCTATTTTTTTAATTAGACAAACAAAAAAATAAACCTCAACACCTAATTGCGTAATCTGGGATATTAGCTCCGTTTGTTTCGAACTTCTCAAATGCGCATTTACAAAACGCGGCAGCATTAACACTTTTCGAAAAGCCATCTTCGAAAATGCAAAATGTTGCGTTTCAAATCCAGCATGAACATAGTATAACATGTGCAAGAATGTAAAATCAACAACCTACAAAACAGAAAGAAGAAGAGCAACTTATATTGCATTCACGATCGTCATTGGGCCATAACAACAACTTCAAAATCAGCTGAGCACAGCTGTTCGACCTTTTTAACACACATCCCAGAGTCAAGTCACTATTCTCCGTACACAATGCTCCAAACGGCGAATGCATTTTTTGTGAGAGGCTTTTTCATGGCAAACATACACTCGGAAGGTATGCCGCCCACTGCCGAGAAGTGACTGCTGCTCTTAAAAACCCCAATAATTGGATTTTTACTAATTAGAAACATTTTTTGGTGTTTGCTCGGACTGGGGTTTGAACCCAAGACCTCTGGCATAGCAGGCGAGCACTCTACCCACTGCACCAAAGCGGCCATTGACCATCTCCTTCACACAAAGAATCTGATAGAATACCAGAAAAAAAACGTAGTGTCCAAGGCTAATTTATAGAAGGTTAACCTACTAAATAGCTGATTGCAAACTTTTTTCTATTTTTTTTTATTCATATTGTGATGCTAATGTCAAACTTATGTCAATTTTGATCTTGACGAAATATGAGTTCTACAATGGCGGGCTATGATTTTGACAGAAGCATCACAGAATACACAAACAATTTACATGGAGTGTGTATGTATGTATGTACGTATATCGTACTGCGAAAACCTTCTATAATTGAACCATGGTAGTGTCATATGGGCTTTACTGTGTAACCTAAATCAAACGCACGCCGTCAATTTACTGTCAAAAATTTCTCATGCCCATACAACTTGTATGGGAGTAACCGAAATTGAACGGCGTGCGTAAAAAGCAAATTCGACGCCCAATTTTTGTTTTGAAATTAAGCATTGTGGGTGATTGTTTGCAAAAAAATTGACACTTGCTTTTGATATCGTGTCTGTTAGGTACATATTCCACAAAATAACAAGATTTTCTCTGATTTTCTGTATTTTTCTATTTCTTCATCTGAACACGCACGCAAGTCAATTTCGGTTCAACGCATATGAAAAATTTGCGTGCGTGCGTTAAATTGACGACTTGCGTTTGAATTAGGGCCTTTTCACATTACTCGGTACGACATCGGATCGACACTTTTTGCTCGGTATTTTCAGCTTACCGAAACGATTCCGCGTTGCTGTGTTTTTCACACTTGTGGGAATACTTTCGGTGCGTAATCGGCACAAAGTAGGAAAACAAACATCGAAATTTGCAAAACAAAATTTTTAACTTCAACAAATCACTCAATAATAACAATTATGTCTTCTAGCGAAAACGAAGACATTATATCTTGCTACCTTTATAGCCGAAACGAGTTTTTTACTGACTTTGTTCTTCTTCTTTTATCACGCCGCAAAAATGTATGCAGTAATTCCTCAAATTTTACTGACCGGTCTTACCGCGTTGCGGAATACCGAATTTAATCCGCTCCGATTTCATGTATGCAACACTAATGTGAAAGTGCCAATTGAAATACATGTGGTCGGTAAGGTTTCGGTATACTTTCGGCAAAAACCAAAAGTGTCGATCCGATACCGCACCGAGTAATGTGAAAGCGCTCTTAGGTTACACAGTTAAGCTGGCCACAGACGACGAACATGCTCGCCAACATGCGCGCGCACATGTTCGTCGCCTTTGCCAACTAACGTGCGAACATCTCATTTGTAAATGCGTACTTCAAGTGGGAAGATGGCAATGAATGCGCGGATGATACTCTTGCTATGAGTTAGATTTGCATATATATTTATGATTATGTTTTGTTTTTTTTTTAATTACACTGTAGGGAGGCAAAAATTTCACAGAAAAACGCTGAAATACCTTAACTAAATACGATGGCGTTTTCAGAAAGTCCGGATTAGCTCTTGATTTCAAGATACATGGAGAATTTTTCTATACAGTCTTTAAACAGAAAAATTATATGCACGTTTAAGGATATTATAAGCATTTATCATAAAATGTTCCTATAAAACAATTGTGTGAAAACTATTGAAACGTGCTTTTGGGCATTATTTGGAAGAAAATTGTATGAAAAACTAATTAAATACGTATAAAATCCTTAAACATGCATATATTTCTTTTGTATTCAATGCAATTCAGTAATTTCCAGTGTGATACTCACTTCATCCGCGATGTTTACTTCTCAAGCGTCAACACGAAATGAGGTTGTTGTTGTTGCTTCCAATGCAATGTTCGTGAACCACGCCACTAACGACGAACATGTGCGCGAGCGGTTGGCCAAATATCAAAAAATTTTGATTTTGCCAACATGTTGGCGAACCACGCCATTAACGAGAAAAATGCACCTGACCACGATCATGTTGGCGAGCATGTTCGTAGTATGTGGCCAGCTTTAGTCGCAAGTGTGTATAAGCTCTAAATAACCCTTAAATTACGCCAATCTGAACATGCTTAAGGAAGTCTTTGGCCTTGGTTTCGGCACAATTGGAAAAGAACAAGTGGGGAAAATTCGCAAAAAGAAAATTGAATAATGTTGGAACTGATTTGTAGCTCCAGGATTTTGCTAAAAACGGGTAATGGGTTTTTTTGACTATCTTTATTTTCCTACAAGCGAATATTCGGAAATATTTATATTGTATCAAATAGCTAGAAGAATCGAAAAGTGAAAAGAACGTAACAAGAAACCAAAAAATTAGTAGACTGGTGCCTGTTATTTTCGGGTTAGAAGAAAACTGGTAAGTGCTTTAAATCCCAGGGTTGGCTTTCCAATAATGTCACACTCTCCGAGAAAAACGACTTTTACTTGGTTGTAGGGGAGGAGGAGTAGGTTCTGAATCAGTTAAATTCAGGCGCCGGACGTATCTAGTTTTCCCGGAATTTGTTAAAGTTTTTAAATCATCAATTACCAATAACAACCCCAATTCCTCATTTACAAAACAAATTTCACTCTTTATTTTAGTCACAACACGTATATTACTAATATATTTAATAAATTTTACAATATTGCGTTAATTGCCGCCAACGCAGAAAACTGTTCTGCGCAAAAGTTTTTTCTTTATCTATCGAATTTATATGGAGAGTTCTAAATTTTAACCATAAATTCCTCAAAAACGAGGTACGTCCGGCGCCTAAATTTTACGGATTCAGAACACCCACTCCCCTATCTACCGGTAGGTCGTTTTTTTTTTCGTTTTTTTGGGGGCGTGTGACATTATTAGAAAGTTTCCCCAAAACCCAAACTATACTAGAGTAAGCTATATTTATAAGTCTAGACATAAGATTCTAAATTTGTATTTATATGGGACGGGTTTACATTAAGGAACCAAGGTCCGAGAAAAATGGCTCAAGGGGAACAAGTAAAGAATACCGTCCGGTGAGCTAAAAAAAAAAAAAACAAAAGTGGGCGTGGTCCGCCTTTTTGGCCTGATTTCAGTGATATACTTCTTTTTTGGCGCAAACGATTTTTGAGGGAGCTAGAAGTTTAAAGAACTGTTTTTTTAAAGAGCCGATATCTTCCAAAATATTCACTCAATTTTTAAAATTAAAGCATCGTTGGAAAGCTTACTTAAATGCCTTTCATATGATACATAAATATTTCCCCAAATTCCACACACATTTTGTAAAAAAGCAAAAAACTTTAATTTTGGTAATTTTTTTTGTTTTTTCCTTTTTTTTTGTTGATGTCACACGCCTCCAAAAAAACTACTTCTACCGGGGGGTAGGGGAGGGGAAGGGTGTTCTGAATCCGTAAAATTTATGCGCCGGACGTACCTCGTTTTCGAGGAATTTATGGTTAAAGTTTAGTAACTCTCCATATAAATACGATAGATAAAGAAAAAACTTTTGCGGAGAGCAGATTTTGCGTTGGGGCCTTCGACCGCGCTTATAAAAAAATAACCCTCAGCCGCCAGAATTCTCTTTCCGGAGTAATATCTATGGCCCGGTCCACAGTGCTTTTGAGCAGAACACTTTTCTGCGTTGGCGGCCTTCGGCCGCGCTTATAAAAAATAACCCTGGGCTCCGCCATCCGTCCGGACGTGTGCCCTAACCGTGGCTACCGCCACGGTGATGTCCTTCTGCGTAGTACACCCTTCGTGTGTCAGAAAAGCCTACTGTACAACTTTTTTCATGGTTCTCTGTATACCTAAAACTACTAAAACATCTTTTCATTTCACGATAGCTAATTATATAGAAGTCTTGCTATAGAGCATAGTATATGAAATGAAAGATATTTTTATGCTCTTTTAAATGAATATAATTCTTAATATACTTAATAACACAAAAAAAAAAAAAAAAAAAATCAGTTTTTCCCTAAAAAAAATACCAAAATTTAAGTTTTTTGTTTTTTAACAAAATTTGTAAGGAATTAACGAAAATTTTGATACGTCATATGAAAGGCCTTTAAAGAAGCTTTCCAACGATACCTTAATTTTAAAAATTGAGTGAATATTTTGGAAGATATAGGCTTTTTAAAAAAAAGTTTTTTTTAACTTCATCCCCCTCTAACTCCCTAAAAAATCGTTTGCGCCAAAAAAGAAGTATATCACTGAACTCAGGACAAAAAGGCGGACCATGCCCACTTTTTGTTTTTTTTGTAGCTCACCGGACGGTATCCTTTACTTATGCCGCTCAAGGGTGTATAGGGCCTCTCACAGATCTCAAAACAGAAACAAAAACCTGTCGGAGGCTTATAGTTCACGAGTTATTTGTTGGGGATTTTTTGGTAGTTGGATGGGTCCACAGATTTTACTCCAGAAAGAGAATTCTCCCGGCTGAGGGAAATTTTTGGCTCACATTTCCTTCTGACTACGAAAAGCTATATCTCCAAAAGTATTGTTTTTCAAATGAATCGTTCAGGGGATGTATACTATATTTTCACACGTAGCTTTACTAACCTGTTCGGACCACTTTCACACACTTTTTATTAATTTTATTTGCCGAATTTTACATTTTAATTGTTCGAACAACTGCTTTTGTACCTTTTCAATATTAATAATGGCCACCAACATATAATGGTCCTGCCACACCTACCAAAAGGTAAGTCACATGATAAGGTCGCATGCACAGTGCGCGATTCGGAGCCAATGAAATGAATAAATAAAGGCGAAGGCCGCCTACGCTGAAGAAGGTGGCGGTAGCCACGGTTAGGACACACGACTGGACTTGGATGGCGTAGCTCAGGGTTATTTTTTATAATCGCGGCCGAAGGCCGCTAACGCAGAAAAGTTTATACGAATTGAAAAACATATCTCATTAAATTTATATGTACAAAATACTAAACCACAAGATTATCATAAAAATACTTTTATTAAATGATAATATATTAAAATTGTACTAAATAGGCTACATCAATTCGAGTTTTCACTCCAAATTCAATACGCCCCGACTATTGTTGTTGTTGTTGTATTAGCAGTACTAAGCCCTGCCTAGGCAACACACCTTTGTCATAAACTATCATCAATTTCATCTAACGGTAGACCGAGGAATGTTGCAGCCTCTATGGGGTTTGTCCAGTCTGCTGCAGTATCCCGATCGGAGTTGCGCAAGTGCAACTCGTGTTTCTCGCGGCAGATCGCGCTCTTCTTCTGCTATAGGTGGTGGTTGTCCTCTGATTAATAGGTATGCCGGACGGACGGACACATAGCTGTCAACTGTGTCGGAATGGATTTTATTCAGGGCCTGCCTATAGGTTGCCGAGTTGAGCGGTTGTGGTATGTAATTTTCTACCTCACTGCGTAGATCAAGAAGATGTTTCCTGACATGACGAGGGGGTGGTTCTGGCTCAATTAGATGACTATTTGGATGGTTTCTTTTGTAGCATCCCAGTAAGAATTGCTTGTCTAGCATAGTGTTGTGTTTCTTAACAGGGAGCATTTGGGTTTCGAGGTGAAGGTGTTGTTGTTGTGTCATTAGTAGGCAACCTGTGGCGGTCCTCAATGCAGTGTTTTGGCATGCCTGTAGCTTCGGCCATTGGGTGGTGCAAGTCCCCGGCGACCCCATCGGCGACGCATAGTTTAAGACCGGCCGGCCAATTGCCTTGTACGTCGCTAATAGTGTTTCCTTGTCTTTGCCCCATGTGCTGCCGGCAAGCGATTTGAGAATTTTGTTGCGACTTTGTACTTTATTGGCAATTGCGGTCGTATGCGCGGAGAATGAGACAAGACTGTCGAACGTTACACCTAAAATTTTAGGATTGTTCGTAGTTGGTATCCTGGTGTTACCAATGTGGATATCCAATTCCAGTCTTACCTCCTTCGTCCATGTCGTGAATATGGTCGCGGAGGACTTACATGGAGACAAAGCCAGATTTCTCGAGGTTTTGGGGAGTGTAGGGGATGTGACATTCCTTTGCCGGATAAATCCGGTACGCTCGGGTACTAGTCCCTTCTGACACTAGCCCGACTGTCGTGCGAACGATTCTTTTGGCCATAATCAACCTTCTAGGCCGGTGGATTTTAGTCGCCTCTTACGACAGGCATTCCTTACCACGGGTATATTCTAAGCCCCCTAACCCGCTGGTTTCGAGCACAGGTCGTCTATGTCGGTGCCTGACGCCACTATCGAACAGTCATCGGCGTAGGAGATAATGTTAACTCCTTCTGGTGGAGAAGGGAGTTTTGATATATAGAAATTAAACAACATTGGGGACAGGACACCACCCTGGGGTACCCCTTGTTTAATTCTTCTTGCCTTAGATTTTTCGTTCCTAAAGTCCACCGATGCCTGTCGACCACTCAGGTAGTTCGCGGACCATCGTTTGAGCCTCGGCGGGAGGGATTATTGTGCTAGGTCCTCCATAAGGGTGGCGTGGAAAGCTTTCGACGGGTCAAGTGCCACGAGGACCGTTCTCGCGCAGGGGCGCTTTTGATTGAGTCCTTGAACTATCTGGTTGTTTATGGCGTTTAGAGCTGTTGTTGTGCTGTACGTTTTGTGGAAACCATGCTGGTGGGTCGCTAGTTGTAAATGTTCGTTGTAGTTTGGGAGATAGTACGGCCTCAAGTGTCTTGACTACTGGGGAAAAGAGAGATATTCTAATAAATGACAACTCGTGTTTAGGGTTCGAATATGAATTGAATTTATTTATTCACTTTCACTTCCTTATATACCAAAAATTATTACAATAACTTACACTAATACATATACAAAAAGAAAGAGTGTTCACCATATGCTGTGTCAGCATATGTGAATCATAAATATTTCGTCGGTGCACATTGACAAACTGACGCTGTCGCTCAGTTGGTCATTGTGACCGCTCGGGCAATGCACTTGACAAAATGCAACAAATGTAACTTGAGGCGCCGTATGTGGCGGTGTATATATTTGATGTTAAACTCCCGCTGGGGTTTAACGGAATTTATTTAGGTCAGTCTGTTTTGACAATGTGTGTGGTACATGTGTACACAATAAATTATGTGTACATGACAACAACTGTAAGTGCGGTGTATTTATGTAATGCTACACCTTCCCCCTTAAAAAAAAATAGATATATATATTTGTATTCAACTATATATATCTATTTGGATGACTTAGTGACCCACTTAACGTTTGTCTGAGTTGACAAAATTTATTAATTGCTTTTTGGCTCATATTGCCTGTGTGGCATAAAAAAATATTTTTTTTTGTGTTACATTTGCTTTTGCCTGCATTGCACCTTTTATTTGTACATGAACGTTATTATTATTTTTCTTTTCTTTTTACATTTGGTTCGTATTGTATATTTATACATATATTTAGTACATTACATTTATATATTTTTTTTGTTTCGTTGGCATGTGCCTGTTTATTAAATTGAGTAAACTGGAATGCATATTTATTTACGTTATTACTAAATTTATTATTATCGGATAAAAGTGCAGTGCCTAATTTTAAATTGGTTTAAGCCTATTCTTATGAATAACTATTTCTTTTTTGTTTTTATTGCTATCTCCTATGCTATTTGGAATTAAAGTGTAGTTGTTATTTTTATCTATATTTTTAACTTTATAGTGTCCTGTGTATCTAGTTTCTAACTTATGGGAGGCCTCTTCTCTAACTAAAACTAAATCTCCTATTTTAATGTCTTTATTATAGCTATTTTGTCCTAGTTGGATTTTTGCTTTTCTTTTGCTTTAGTTTCTACCTTTCTCTCTTGGCAGTGTTTTCACATCAGCCTTGGCAGTGTTTTCACATCAGCCGTATACCTGTTTTTTTTTTTCTTTTGGCAGTGTTTTCACATCAGCCGTGGCAGTGTTTTCACATCAGCCGTATACCTGTTTCTCTATTGGCAGTGTTTTCACATCAGCCGTGGCAGTGTTTTCACATCAGCCGTATACCTGTTTCTCTATTGGCAGTGTTTTCACATCAGCCGTGGCAGTGTTTTCACATCAGCCGTATACCTGTTTCTCTATTGGCAGTGTTTTCACATCAGCCGTGGCAGTGTTTTCACATCAGCCGTATACCTGTTTCTCTATTGGCAGTGTTTTCACATCAGCCGTATACTTTTTTCTCTATTGGCAGTGTTTTCACATCAGCCGTATACTTGTCTCTATTGGCAGTGTTTTCACATCAGCCGTGGCAGTGTTTTCACATCAACCATATTCCTATTTCTTTCTATTGGCAGTGTTTTCACATCAGCCTTATTTATATTTTTTCTGTTGGCAGTGTTTTCACATCAGCCTTTTTTATATTTTTCTTTCTATGCAGCGTTTGCACGTCATTTACGTATGGTCAATTTGTGAGGGCCCTAAGCTTTAAGCGTGGGGGTCTTCATATCCCCCTCTTATTTCTCTCTAGAATTGTGATAGTAACCACTCCGGCTCTTGTGACTCGCACCTTGAACCATGTTGCTGCCGTCATGTGGCGGAAGGTCTGTCTCGTCTTGCCACTCTGGTTCAGTCGTACCTTTATGGCTCGTACTAGCTCGTTTGGCAACGGGTTCACTCCGCTAAAATTACGCCACTCGATCGGTGTCTCTACTGGAGTTTCATTGTTAGACCTAGAATTGTCGTTGTAACTTGGCTGCGGTCTGTATCTTCCATTTTGGTAATCTCCACAGAGATTACTCTGGTATTGATGTCATAAGTTCAAAACTGTGTTTGAGCTGTCCGTTATTTCGGTACAGCTGTTGGTAAATCTAGAAATTGCTTCACTCATTGTTGTGAACGTTCCCGCTTGCATGATCATTTTGACCTTGTCATTAGAGCAGTTTTTACACATGGCTTTAACTGCTGCCTGTGTTGCATATCTCGTTGCTAAGTCCGGGTCTAGCCCATCCGAGATGTATGCTCCTACTAATGACTTGGTGATTTTTTCTATTTCTGTTGTGTATTGGTTAGCAGTTTTGCTACTTTGTTGGATGTTCAGGAGTTTTGCAGTTAAAACTTCTACTGATTCACCCTTTATTGCGGTTTTCAACTTAATTTTAATCTGTGCTATGGTAGATTCATTGCTGATAAAATTTCTTGCCGTACCTTTTAATTTTGTTTTTATCATTGTAATTGCCAATGCCTCGTGTGTATCCTTGATTTGCTCAAGTATATCGAGTGCATCTAGGAAGCTGTGTAAATTTTCCGGCTTACCATCAAACTCTGGTAGTACTGACGAAGCAGTTTTGATAAATTCTACTACCGTTTGTGGCATTGTGACGTTTATTTCTGGGGTGTTTATTTTAAATTCTTCCACTGATGTGGCTTGACTGAACGAAGGTGAGGGTGTTCGGCTAGGGACGCGTACCGATAGAAGTAATGAAAAATCTATTTGAATTTCCTCCTCTACTGTTGTTGGTATTGTAGTTTCTATATTATGTCTGGCTAAAGAAGATACTAATTTATCTCGTACTGTAGCAAAAATTAAATAAGCTTCTTTTCGATGTTCTTCAGTAAATAATTTATTTTTCTCGTTAATTATTTGTCTTATATTTTTTAGAGCTTCCAAAATTATGTTGAAATGCTTTATTAATGTTTCGTTTGTGATTGGTATGCTTTTATTTATGCATTTGTAAGATTTATGAGCTTTTTCTTTTTCTACCGATAATAAGTCATATATCTCTTGCCATTTAGTCATTTCAGATTATATGCGCTGTTGTACATTGTTCAATTGTCTCAATTTATTTTTAATGTAATTTTTTATTAGAATTGCAATTGTGACAATTAACAATGTCATGACGCATGCAAAAACTGTTAGCCATTTGTTAGAGATTTCTTCTTCTTTTTCTACAATTGGATTTCCTTCAAACTTTACAATTCTATTTTCAGAATTTTTTCCTTCTGAGCTTTCTTTACCTACTTCGTATCCTGCGATAGCTATTAATACGCTGTTTAGCGCTACTTTCCACCATGCCATATTTAAAAAATAATTTGAGATTTTAAATTTTAATTTTATTTATTCCATTTATTCATTTATTTTTTCCTTAATTCTCTAATTTTATATCTTAATTTTATTTTATCTTCCTTATTGGTACTTAAATTTAATAACCTATAAGCTTCGGCTATTTCCTGATTTTTTCTTACTCTTTTACCTTTTCTAGTTGGTCTATTGTCCTATTTAAGGCTTCGTAATTGAAGTCGTCTGGCAAAGCAATATCCATAAGGGATATGTATTTAAACCGAATTAAAAATAAATTGGCATTCAAATTTACTCAATTTATGTTGTTTTATTTAAAATGAGACCCTAATGTCGGAAGGAAATATACGTATATGAAAATAATGTCCCTAAGCAATGTTACTTGCTGTTTGGTGAAGCGGCCGTTAGGCTGCTAAATTCATATAAACTTAATATTATAGTTATACTTATTGTAATTTTATACTATAAATGTCGCCGACATCAGTGCCAATTTGTTCTGTTGCGCCCGTTTCTCTATGTTGCTTGTTGTCTATCAATTTTTATTCCACTACGATTATGCTCACTACCATTGTGTTTTGCTGCCAGTCAATTATATTTGAACTTTTGCTTGCTGCCAGTCAGTTTCATACCATTATGTTTTGCTGCCAGTCAATTGAATTTTTGCTTGCTGCCAGTTAGTTTCATACCATTATGTTTTGCTGCCAGTCAATTGAATTTTTGCTCTCATATACTTGTTTGTATCATTTCAAATTGTAAGTGCGCGGGATGTTGGTTTGAATTCTCCTTTACTTGTATGTATCATTTTAAATTGTAAGTGCGCGTGTAAAAAAAATTTTCCGAGAGAAAAAGGCTTAATCCTTATGAGATATTTCGCTTTTCAGCAAATTTTTACTCATAAGGGTAAAGCAAACTGGCGGATCGCCATCTAATAAATGACAACTCGTGTTTAGGGTTCGAATATGAATTGAATTTATTTATTCACTTTCACTTCCTTATATACCAAAAATTATTACAATAACTTACACTAATACATATACAAAAAGAAAGAGTGTTCACCATATGCTGTGTCAGCATATGTGAATCATAAATATTTCTTCGGTGCACATTGACAAACTGACGCTGTCGCTCAGTTGGTCATTGTGACCGCTCGGGCAATGCACTTGACAAAATGCAACAAATGTAACTTGAGGCGCCGTATGTGGCGGTGTATATATTTGATGTTAAACTCCCGCTGGGGTTTAACGGAATTTATTTAGGTCAGTCTGTTTTGACAATGTGTGTGGTACATGTGTACACAATAAATTATGTGTACATGACAACAACTGTAAGTGCGGTGTATTTATGTAATGCTACAATATCGGGCGATATGAGTCCCCTCCGGAGGAGGATGCAGTAAGAATCGCTTCGGGTCCGACTCTGCTTCACCTCCAAAGGTTATTGACACTTTGTCCTTCGGCTTCGTCGGGTTAGACAAGGCTTTCACGGTTGCCCAGAGCTTGGCAACCCCAGCAGAGAGATTGCTCCCTCCACTTCAACTTTTTGTGTTCGTCCACCAACGCCCGAATTTCCCGGTCGGTGTGGCGGATCTGGTCTCGCTCCCTGGCGAATGTAGCGGCTTCACCCGGAAAGTTTGGGTCGGATCTCTGGGATTCTACCCACCGGAATGAAGCGTGCATTAGCTTTGGCAATGACCTTGCGGACTTTTTTCTCGCCACCGAGCACATCGGTCGGAGCGGGGAGAGCACCGAATATGCTCTCAGTATATTCTGTCCATCTGTCCCTCTCTGCTTTGTTGTGGTTAGTGTATGTTATATTGTCAGTGGTTATGAAGTCGGTAGGCATATCTATTGAGATGATTATGGGAAGGTGATCTGATGCTAATGTCAACGTATGTTGCCAGTCAACGTTTATAAAATTTTCGCTAACAATTGTAAGGTCTGGCGAGCTGCAGCAACTTCCCGTAATCCTAGTGGGGGCCTCGTCGTTCGCCGTGCAGAATGTCGATCCGTCTATCTGATATTGGCCTCGTCTGTCTTCTGACAGAGCCGATTACCATAGCTCATGATGAGCATTGAAGTCTCCTACTACCAAACGGGTTAGGGGGCTTAGAATATACCCGTGGTAAGGAATGCCTGTCGTAAGAGGCGACTAAAATCCACCGGCCACTAGTCGGGCTAGTGTCAGAAGGGACTAGTACCCGAGCGTACCGGATTTATCCGGCAAAGGACTGTCACATCCCCTACACTCCCCAAAACCTTCGGGAAGTGTCTTCGTGGCTACAACAACAACAACAACTACCAAACGATTATCCCTCGTAAGCAGTGAACTGATTTCGGGGAGATATTGCGGTGGGCAACAGGAGGCTGGTGGAATGTATATGTTGAATATCTGCAGTTCGACGTCGCCCCAACTCGTTTCCAACTGTGACGACGGCCTTATGACATAGTCGACTACGTGTGGCAGCACCGGAGTTTCTATTCCATTGTTTCGCAGAGAAGTGGTGTTAAATTTGACTTTTTTTGGAACAAGTAAAGAATACCGTCCGGTGAGCTCGAAAAAAACAAAAGTGTGCGTGGTCCGCCTTTTTGGCCTTATTTTAGTGGTATACTTCTTTTTTGACGCAAACGATTTTTGAGGGAGCTAGAGGGGGATGAAGTTTAAAACCCTTGTTTTAAAAGCCGATATCTTCCAAAATATTCATTAATTTTTTAAAATTAAGGCATTGTTGGAAAGCTTACTTAAATGCCTTTCATATGATACATAAATATTTCCCCGAATTCCACACAAATTTTGTAAAAAAGCAAAAAACTTTACTTTTGGTAATTTTTTTTTTGTTTTTTTCTTTTTTTTTTGTTGAAATGACCTTATTAACACTATGAGTCAAGTTTTCTCAAGTGGGCCACCTAAAATCGATTTTTCGATATTGTATGGTTTATGGATCAATTTTGAAAGCTAACAAACATTGTAAAATGATCGCAAAAGCGTGTTTGCTAGTTTTGATTTTTCAGCGAGTTATTCGCGGTCAAAGTTTTCTTAACGGTTTTTAATTTTTTTGAATAACTCGGTAACCAATGCTTCGATTCTATTGATTTTTTCGGCATTAGTTAGGAAACTTATTTAGCAACAAGATGTAGTGGCCAGTTTTTGAAATTTCAAAAATGGCATAACTCAAAAGTTCATTTTTTGAAAATAATCGCGCTTTTTCGCCGTTTTTTTCCACGTTCTCATATGTTTCGGAAAAAACACCAATCAGCAGTCTATGCTCTTAATATCAGGCTTTATTTTGCAGAAAAGAAATTTTTGTAACTCCGTACCAAAAAAAAGTTACAACGTTTTAAGTGAAGGCCGGTTGGGGGTTAAAATCAATTTTTTAATATTTTTATTTATTTTCTACTTTACAGCTCAAAAGCACGTTAGGGGGAAATATAGAGCATCAGAAGACTAAAATAATGACATATCAATTTTAAAAATCGGATGTAATATAACAGAATTACAATAAAAAAAACTATTTCCGCGGTATTTGGCGTGATAAAAAAAAAAAACAAAAATTGACCCGAAACCCTATCAACCCCAAGCTTCAAATTTAAGGGCGGACTTTGACAATTTTTTTTTTCGTTTTAACGTGGTCGGGTCAATTAACCGAGTTTTTCGTTCACAAAATATTCTTTTGTTTCACCTAAAAAAATTACCAAAAATAAAGTATTCAACAGATCCTAGTAATACTAGGGTTAAAATGTTTGCAATTTAACAGGATAATTTTTGGAAAAATAAAGCTTTCCTGATTTTTACAAATTCTTATAAAAAACCTACTTTTAAATCCAAAGTTTTTGCTTTCGCTTGCAAGAAATTAACAATTTTTTCAATTTGACGAGCTCTAGTTCACCAAGTTTTTGCTGTACCACCGCAAGTTGTATGTCTTTGGAAGCGTATTTTGATTGTCTTTAGAACATGGTATAGCTTGTGGTTATCGCTTGTATGATACCCAAAAAACACAAAAATAAAACTTTTTTCAGGTGAGACAAAGGGACATTTTAGGGACGAAAAACTCGGTTAGGTGACCCAACTACGTTAAATCGAAAAAATTTGCAAAAGTCAGCCCCTAAATTTGAAGCTTATGGTTGAGGGGATTAAGGGACGAATTTTGGTTTTGTTTTATCACGCCAAATTCCGCGCATATGGTTTTTTCATTCTAACTTTTTTATTTTACATCCGAATTTTAAAATTGATGTTATTATTTTAGTCTTGGGACGCTCTATATTTCCCCCTAACGTGCTTTTGAGCTGTAAAGTAGAAAAAAAAATAAAAATATAAAAAAATTGATTTTAACCCCCAACCGGCCTTCACTAAAAACGTTGTAACTTTTTTTTGGTACGGAGTTACCAAAATTTCTTTTCTGCAAAATGAAGCCTGATATTAAGCGCATAGACTGCTGATTGGTGTTTTTCCTAAACATATGAGAACGCGGAAAAAAACGGCGAAAAAGCGCGATTATTTTCAAAAAATGAACTTTTGAGTTATGCCATTTTTGAAATATCAAAAACTGGTCACTACATCTTGTTGCTAAATAAGTTTCCTAACTAATCCCGAAAAAATCAACAAAATCGAAGTATTGGTTACCGTGTTATTAAAAAAATTAAAAACCGTTAAGAAAACTTTGACCGCGAATAACTCGCTGAAAAATCAAAACTAGCAAAAACGCTTCTGCGATCATATTACAATGTTTGTTAGCTTTCAAAATTGATCCATAAACCATACTATATCGAAAAATTTATTTTAGGTGGCCCACTTGAGAAAACTTGACTCTATACAAAGTTATTTACATTAAAAAGAACGTTAAAATTACCTTTCATTTGATATATAAGCTTTGTTCAACAACTTTACTTGCAACAAGAGCACCAGTGACAAATTAAGAGTAAAAACGAGTAAAAGAGAAAATTATCAACCAAAGTTATTGAACACAAAATCGTAAACATTTGCAAGTAAACAACTGATGCGCTGTTTTCACAATTTGATTTTTAGGTTAGGTTGTAATTGAAATGTTTGAAATTGAAAATGAATGTAAATAACTGAATTAGGAAGACGAAAATCTACTTTGGATATTCCACAACATCGTCAAGATTCCTTTTTGCGCTAATTTATTTAGTATGCAATTAGAAATTTGCGATTAAAATGTTGGCATATTTCCAATTGCAATTTTTGTGATCATATGTTTTTGACGCTTCTATTTTTTTTAAAGCTGCAAGTAGTTGCAAGTGAAAATTTTACTTGCAACTGTTTTCAACTCTCTCGAAGTCTTACTCTCCCAATTTGGGTCTCTTTTGCAAATTTTTTGGGTTATTGAACATAAAATTCGTAACTATTTGTAAAAGCAATTAAAAACTTTGAGTTATTGAACAAAGCTATAATTTGATACGAAAATTTTGTTAAAAACGTGCAAAACAATTCTTGTTAGTTATGTATAACATCATGCAAGCATCTATAGCGCGGTACTATACAGAACTCCGAATAGCGTTGGCCGCGCTTTAAAAAAATAACCCTCAGCCGGCAGAATTCTACTTCCGCAATAGCATCTATGGGACTTCTACCGGGTGGTAGGGGAGGGGAAGGGTGTCCTGAATCCGTAAAATTTAGGCGCCGGACGTACCTCGTTTTCGAGGAATTTATGGTTAAAGTTTAGTAACTCTCCATATTAGCTCGATAGATAAAGAAAAAATTTTGCGGAGAACAGCTTTTGCGTTGGGGCCTTCCGCCGCGCTTATAAAAAATAATCCTCAGCCGCCAGAATTCTCTTTCCGGAGTAATATTTATGGCCCGGTCCACAGTGCTTTTGCGCAGAACATTATTAACATGCGCCCTGTACCCTAAGAAAATGTTACATTTTTTATGTGATGTATGAAACAAAAATAATGCAACCCCTTGGTTATATTAAGGGCAGAAAATGCTGCCCTGTGGTCGGGGAGAGGGCGACATTGTTGGCAATCGAACAATCAACCCTGAAAAAATGTGTGGAATCTATGTGGAATCTATGTGGAATAGAACAAACAAATTTGACAGCCCGATAAAAATGCAGAATAAGTGCGACATTTTTGCCACAATCGGAAACGCCAATAGTTTCATTTCACGATAGCTAATTATATAGAAGTCTTGCTATAGAGAACAGTATATGAAATGAAAGATATTTTTATGCTCTTTTAAATGAATATAATTTTTAATATACTTAATAACAAAAAAAAAATCACAGTTTTTCCCTAAGAAAAATACCAAAATTTGAGTTTTTTGTTTTTTAACAAAATTTGTAAGGAATTTACGAAAATTTTGATACGTCATATGAAAGGCCTTTAAATAAACTTCCCAACGATTCCTTAATTTTAAAAATTGATTGAATATTTTGGAAGATATATGTTGTTTTTTATTGCAGAGTAGCACGAATCAATAAAGAACAAGTAAGGAAGCCTAAGTTCGAGTGGAATCGAACATTAGATACTCAGCTGTATGCTTTCATTGTTTGTTTGTGTTTGATGGATTTTATATAAAGTTAGTGCTGCATAAAGTGGGCGTAGCCACGCCCATTTTCAAAATTTTTATCAGTCATCCAACTAAGCATATGAATATTATTCTTTGTGCAAAATTTCATTCCTTTATGACTTCCAGTTACAAAGATGTCACGTTACAAATTTCCAAAGCGTGTTCTAGAAATATCTTTGCTAAAAAGTAGGAGTGGTCATAAACCGATTTCAATAAATTTCTGCGTGTCTATTAACACAAGTCATAAAAGTGTATAAACCAAGTTTCGTCATAATATTTCAATTATTTGTCGAGTTATGGGCTCCGAAATCTTGTAGATTCCTTTGTCTAAAAGGAGGCGGTGCCACGCCCATTTTCCAAAATGTTTCTATTTTTTGTTTCCGGTCTATTGTAGAAATCATGCCACAAAATTTCAATGAATTATCTTTATATTTGACAGAGATATCGCTTAAAATGTTTTTATTGGGCCACTTTATAATACCCATATATAAAAGTGGGCGTGGCCGTCAAACCGATTTCTCTAAAATTTTGAACATGTATTACCACAAGTAATAAAAGTGTACACACCAAGTTTCGTAATTATATATAAATTATTTGTCGAGTTATAGGCTAAGGAATCTCGTATATTCCTGCTTCTAAAAAGAGGCGGTGCCACGCCCATTTTCCAAAATTTTTACGGTTTTCGTTTTATGTTCGTAGTTAGACCCCTGCAATAAAATTTTATCATATATCTTTATATTTGACAGATATATCGTTTAAAATGTTTTTATTAGGTCACTATAAGACCCATGTATAAAAGTGGGCGTGGTCTTCAACCGATTTTGAAAATTTTTCGTCCAAACATTTGCCTAAGTAAGTATATCACTCGTACCAAATTTCATTGATATATCTTCAATGGTCTCTGAGTTATGACTCATAAAACTTTCAATGTTTGCCCCTTAATAAGTGGGCGTGGCACCGCCCATTTTCCAAAATTTTTGTGTTTTTTGTTTTATGTTCGTAGTTGGACTCATGCCACAAAATTTCAGTGATAGATCTTTATATTTGACAGAGATATCGCTTAAATTGTTTTTATTAGGTCCCTTTATAATACACGTATATAAAAGTGGGCGTGGCCGTCAACCGATTTTAACAATTTTCCGTCCAAACGTTTGCGTAAGTATGTAAATCACGCGTACCAAATTTCATTGATATATCTTCAACGGTTTCTGAGTTATGGCATGTAAAACTTTGAATGTTTGCCCCTTAATAAGTGGGCGTGCACCGCCCATTTTCCAAAATTTCATCAAATTTCTTCATAGGGGCCTGAGCTCAACACGTGGTTAAATTTCATCGCTCTAGCAAGTGGTTCAGTAAATGGTTTCATAAATGGCAAACATTTTAACAGATGCAAACGTCTCCATCCTCTTTTGTGTTTAGCCCTGGAAAATTTACATCTTGACAGTTTTATTGAACACTGTAGCATCGAAATACCTGATGATAGCAAAGCTTATTTAAAACAAGTAAGGAAGCCTAAGTTCGAGTGGAATCGAACATTAGATACTCAGCTGTATGCTTACATTGTTTGTTTGCGTTTGATGGAAACACGGTGTACTTTATATAAAGCGAGTGTTGCATAAAGTGGGCGTAGCCACGCCCATTTTCAAAATTTTTATCAGTCATCCAACTAAGCATATGAATATTATTCTTTGTGCGAAATTTCATTCCTTTATGGCTTCTAGTTACAAAGATGTCACGTTACAAATTCCCAAAGGGTGTTCCAGAAATATCTTTGTTAAAAAGTAGGCGTGGTCATAAATCGATTTTGGCAATTTTTCGTCCAAACATTTATCTAAGTAAGTATATCACGCCTACCAAATTTCATCGATATATGTTCAACGGTTTCTGAGTTATGACTCATAAAACTTTCAATGTTTGCCCCTTAATTAGTGGGCGTGGCACCGCCCATTTTCCAAACTTTTTGTGTTTTTTGTTTTATGTCCATAGTTGGACTCATTCCACAGTGATAGATCTTTATATTTGACAGAGATATGGCTTAAAATGTTCTTATTAGGTCACTTTATAATACATATATACAAAAGTGGGCGTGGCCGTCAACCGATTTTAACTATTTTCCGTCCAAGCGTTTGCCTAGGTAAGTAAATCACGCATACAAAATTTCATCGATATATCTTCAACGGTTTCTGAGTTATGACTTATAAAACTTTCAATGTTTGACCCTTAATAAGTGGGCGTGGCACCGCCCATTTTCCAAAATTTCATCAAATTTCTTCATAGGGGTCTGAGCTCAACACGTGGGTAAAATTTCATCGCTCTAGCTATATTGGTGGCTGAAATACCAAATTTCCGATTTTTTATATATAGGAAAAGTGGGCGTGGTCATGGTCCGATTTCGCCCATTTTCAATACCAACCGTCCCAGTCTCGATACCAACTTGCATTCCAAATATCATCAAAATATCTCAATTTTTGCGCGAGTTAGAGTGTTTACAGACAGACGGGCGGACGGACATGGTTCAATCGATTTCTCTTTTCACCCTGATCATTTTGATATATATAAGTCTATATCTATCTCGATTATTTCATTCTGTTACAATCCACCGTTATGTGATTAAAACTATAATGCTCTGTGTGCTAGTACAGCTGAGTATAAAAATAACAAAGCCAAGATTAAGCTGGATATAATATTCGACCTTTATTCCAATAAGTAGAAAAAGAAAAGTGATCTTATAAAAAGGAAGTTGCTGCTTAACTGTAAACTGAAAAAATTATATGTATGTATGTGACAAAGAATGTCAACAGGAATAAGCGAAGAGTGTTGCCATATGTCAGGGATGGGCGCCACAAGGCATATAAACGCAGCAGAGGGGCGATCATGCATACCCAAGTTAACAATAAATTCCTGTTGACACTCATGCGCAGCTATGCAATGTGAGTTGACACAGTTTGGGGGTGAAAACAGAATCAAATCGTAGTGACATGACGTTACGACAGCGAAAGTCCTTTACGTAAACATATTGCTTCAAAGCCAGCGACTGAAACATTTTAAAATAATAAAATTAAATAGTTAAATTTATTAATTTAATGCTTTAGACCAGTCCTGCTCAACGCTCTCGTATTAAAAGTACAAAACTTATTACATGTACAAATTTTTTATATGCACTGAACAATTTTTTGCTCATATAAATTTTTTTATGAATTCCAATAAAATATTATTTTAGAATTTATTTTCAAATGGTAGTATCACATACATCACAGATGCTCATAAAAATAAAATATTATAAACAAAATTTAAATGAGCAAAAATTTTCTCAGTGCATATAAAAAATTTGTAGATATTTTGTATTTTGTACTTTAAATACGAGAGCGTTGCGCAGGCCTGCTTTAGACTCTTATTACATTTGGGTGTGTACTCGTATAAATATGTACTTCTGCGTTTTTGGTCACCAAAATTAGAAATCGTTCAGTTGACAACGTAATTTTGTCGTTGGCGACGTCGCGCCGCATAATTGATTTCATAAGAAACTGTGTCGTTTCGGTTCTGTTCTCACACTTAGAGTTCAGCTTTGTACATATGTACATACACACATATGTATTAGACATACACATATGGACACTGAAATAGGTGTAAAAGTTTTTCTTTCACAGCCTTACAGCATTCGCAATTAAAACGAAGTTTTGCTTAGTTATATGAATAATGTACGTTACTAAGACGAATTATGTTAAAATTATTTAATTTCATTTATTTAAAGGAAAGTTATATCAGATAAACAAAAATCTCCTGGACACTGAAATAGGTGTGCAGGACTTTTTTTTTTTCAAAATCTCAAAAATAATTCAGTTAAAACTTCTTTATTCAATTGATTTTTATTAGATAGTATATCTGTCATTGTTTTGTATAACTTTGGCTAATCTATTGGTTATGGATGTAGTTAATTTGTGGCAGTTTTCTAATGGAGTAGTAGTAGGAGTAGTTCCCGCGCTTTCTGCCAAAATGGAGCTTTCTTTGGAAATGAAAAGGCTGCCAATCATCTCTGAATATCACTACGCAAGGTCTAAATTGGTTTTGGATCAGGAAATTCGCTTAGCCATTCCATACAGGTGACATTTGCATCGTGGAAAAATTCAAATCCCAATCGTTTTCTTGTTGAAAAATCCTTTTATGTGACATGTTTCCTTGGCAATATGACAGCTTAAGATTCTACTAAATATCCCTGTACTTTATAACGGTCAATGTCTCCTTTAGCGAAAATAACAGACCAGCACTTTTCCAAGTTGCACATCCTTAAACCATCATGTTTCCACCCCAAACTATATAGTCCATTTAATGCATCACAGATCGAATTCTTTGTTGTAATATTTGTGGACATGATTCCAGAAGTTCATTACGTCGCCCAAACGGCAAAGGATTTGCACCATTCTACATCTAAAAGACGATTAGGCAAGTGGGTGGAAACATAATGTGCCACTTGGTAAAGTCTTGGTCTGTTATTTTCGCTAAAGGACACATTGACCATTATAAAGTACAAGGACATTTAGCGGAATATTAAGCTGTCATATTGCCAAGGAAACATGTCACATAAAAGGATTTTTCAACAAGAAAACGACCCAAAGCACGTTTGGGTGATTGGGTTTTGAATTTTTCCACGATGCAAATGTCACCTGTATGGAATGGCTAAGCGAATTTCCTGATCCAAAACCAATTTAGAACTTGCGTAGTAATATTTAGAGATGATTGACAGCCTTTTCATTTCCAAAGAAAGCTTCATTTTGGCAGAAAGCGCGGGAACTACTCCTACTACTACTCCATTAGAAAACTGCCATATATTAACTACATCCATAACCAATAGATTAGCCAAAGTTATACAAAACAATGACAGATATACTATCTAATAAAAATCAATTGAATAAAGAAGTTTTAACTGAATTATTTTTGAGATCTTGAAAAAAAATCCTGCACACCTATTTCAGTGTCCAGGAGATTTTTGTTTATCTGATATACTTATTACTATTACTTTCCTTTAAATAAATGAAATTAAATAATTTTAACATAATTAGTTTTAGTAAAGTACATTATTCATATAAGGCGCATTTCTGTCGTACCAAGTATGAAAAGAATACTCGCTTATTCTATTTTTAAAAATAGTCAAGTTGGTGTTGTTGCTTTGAAGGTAGTTTGATGAATAAGCGAGTATTCTTTTCATACTTGGTACGACAAAAATGCGCCTATAATTAAACAAAACTTCATTTTAATTGCGAATGCTGTAAGGCTGTGAAAGAAAAACTTTTACACCTATTTCAGTGTCCATATGTGTATACGCCGCCGATTGACGCCGCCGCCGCCGCGCCGATTACCTTCATAATCGGCCGCCGCCGCCATAATCCGTGAAATCGGCGTATCGGCGCGTCGGCGTGCGCTGGCGCGCCATACCCGTATGGAGCGAGATGTGTACATATTTTCCTAGTTTTGCTAACTGCTAAAGTTCTTCAAAATTAAAAAAAGGAACCAATCGACGTGTTTTGACCTTAGGAACACGAAGCTGAATGCGGAAATGTTTTATTTTTTGCCGGTTAAAAGTTATTAACAAAAACTTTGGCTGTTCCCTACTTTACTAGCCTCAGTCCTAAAGAATTTAAGCTACTGGAAAATTTCAGTTCGTTGGCTTACATAATTTTTTCTCAGATACGGAACTTTTCTGGGATCTCTTCCATTTAGTCCTACTTATCGAGGTGTGTTGCTAATTGTTCTACTCAAAACTGCACCATTTCAACCCTCCTTGATATCATTAGATGCCGAAAATGATCCCAAACATGCCTCCAGAATCGAAAACTCATAGTTTGAACGTAAGAAAGTTGCTGTTTTTGAGTAGCCCTCACAGTTGTCAAACCTCAGCCCTATAGGGAATATTAAAGAAGACGATGGGGGATCAAAAATGGAAAAATAAGCAAGAGTTATGGAAAAAAAAATTAAAGAAGCTTGGTACTTAATACCAGTTGCAAATTGCGCTGATTTGGTCAACCAGTAAGAAAGTTATAAAAAATAAAGGAGCTTCAACTAAACATTAGTTTAAATCTAGCAGCAGCAGTAATATTGTAGTTTATTTAAAAAAACAATCGAATTTAAAGTTTGTCCCTATTATTATTTCCAACTTAAATTATACATTTCATTATTTTTATTCATACAAATTAAATTATTATACAAAAACTACCCCAGAGTCATTGAAGCATGTCCTCTCCGTGTAAGCATCAATATATGGTAATTATTATTTGGTCTTAAAATTAAATAAATGGAGAATTGCAAAATTTTGTCCCTATTATTTTTTCCAGCACTGTGTATACATATATTTATTTTAAAGTGCCTTATATATATATAAATATGTACATATGTAAATATATGTATGCATGTTTATTATCATACAAAATAAGCAAATGAATTTAAATTTACCCTTACATATGGATTTGTGTATATTCTTTAATATTTATTTTCTTTAAGTATTTTATATTTTAGTTTATGTAACAATTGTTTTTGCTGTTAATAAAAAAGTTTCAACAATTTAAGGTGGAAATTAGTTTATTTATTCCATTCAGCCAGCGATATTAAGGTAACTAAATAAAATTAATATTTGAATAAGGATTGTGATTTGTAGATTTGGGGCAGGGCAATTTTTTTGGCGCTGATACAATAACGCCAGCGCCAACCGTGGCGCCAACTCACGGCACTGGCACAATAACACCTTTAGCGCAATTGTCATCAAATAATCGATAAATAAAATTTTTTCGCTTGTTACTGTTTACCATCCCTGTTTTAAAGTGCAGACATTGGTGACTTATCTGTAACCTTATAAAACAGCTGATTCAACCAACCTTACGACAAGCTGTGTTACTAGTCATTGGTGCCTTATCGTAATTCTGTAGCTGTATCCTTAACTTACAGACCAATTGGATTTTGGTTAGCAACCCTAAATCCGTAAACAGCTGACACTTGTGAAAGCAGATATAGGAAGGTAGGCGCGTTAGCGACTGCAGAAACTTCTTTTTTTTTATTTACAAAGGTAGATTATAATATCAAAATCAAAGCGAATTCACATCATTGCCAATAGTAATGGGCGAGTCCCAAGCGAATTCAGATTTTTACAAGGAGAAATATTATTTTGACATTACAATCTACCAATTACAATAACAAAATACATGGGAAATTTCTTAATTCGCCTATGCGCCTACCTTCCAAGATCTGCCTCGACAAGTGTCAGCTGTTTACAGATTTACGGCACCACTAACAGCTCACATGAATACCGATAAATTTACAATAAGGTTAACGATACTGAAATACTTACAAGTCACCAATGTCTGAACCTTTATTTCTTTTGGCGCAATTCTGCTTACATATACGAGGGCACAATTAATTTTAATTTTCATAATCATTTGCAAAAATATTCCGTATATATGTGAAAATATGCTGGAAATGAAAGTCACTTAGATCACTATCAAGCACACATAATTGTGACGTTGTCATACGTATACATATACTATGATGCTGTTATTGGCGTTGTGGTTGCGCCATTTTACACTAGCGCTATATTGGAGCTGGTGTTAGCGGACGAAATTGAGTCAGTGTTATATTGCAATAGCGCATCATTGAGTTGGCGCTACATTGAGTTGGCGCTATACTGAGTTGGAGCTACATTGAGTTGGCGCATTTCCCAAATCGGAGTTAGCGCAATAACACCGGGGTTGGTGTTAGCGCAATTGCGCCGCGCAGCGCAGTGTTACCCATGCCTAGTTGTTTAGACAGCGAAGAAGCAACACAAGCACTGGCTGCGTTGCTTTGTTTGTTTATGCGACAGTGCGCCATTGCGTATGTATGACCATGAATAATAAATCATTTTGTACTGCAACCAAATTTTCAAGTTGCAAAATTGCAATGCTTTATTTTTCAATTCATATAATAAAATTTGCTGTATTCTTAAAGGTTCTACTAAATCTTCAGTTATAATTTACTCCCCATCCTTGCATACCTTAACAAGTTTAGTTATGTACTTTTGAAAAAATTTCGTAAATGATAACAACTCTCAACTATTTCTCAATGAATATTCTTCAAATAAATTTTTAATGTGTATTTTTTACACTAAAAACTCCTTATAGATATTTTTTTATTATTGGAATTTCCAATATTTTACTTGGTGAATCCAAATTAATTTATAAAACATTTTTTCAAGTTAAAAATTCCCTAGTAATACTTTTTTTATTATTATTCAAATATTTATTTTATTTTCAAAGCATTGCTATTTTGTACGTTTGCCCCATATGCTTAGTTCTTACACCACTGTTGCATAAATCTCTCTGTTCTCACTAACACAATCTCAGTTTTAGTTTTGCCGGGGTCTGTTTTATATAGAGAGAGGAATTCACCAATTAAATGTGCAGTGTTGCCGCTAAAAAATTTCAAAAAGTGGCCGAAAGAAGGAAAAAAATGTCTCCCAAATTTTTTTTTAGCTAGAAACACATTTTTATATATTTTTGTGGTTTATTTAATGCTTAAAGCAATTTGCAAGCGGTTTGTGCCCTTGGTCTTAAATAGTGAAAGTTTTGAAAATAATCTGCTGATGCACTGCTATGTGGCAGCGTTAATATATTTGCAACAAGTTCTCATTTAAGTTGTTTTTCATTTCCCCACGTTGTGCGAAAACTCTTCTATTTCGGTTTGTTAAAACAATTTTCCTGAATTCTAAAAATTTTGACTCCCAAATAACTCTTTCGGGTTTTCCTTCGCAGCGGAGAATTGGTAATGAAAAGTGAAAAGGTAACAAAGAGGCTTTTTATGTGAATTTTATATCAGCTATTGGCCAGTTTTTAATTAAGAAAAATTTAAAAAATTTTTTTGGTAGAAGTTGTGGATCCATTTCGGAGACCACCACATCCCCTCATCAGACTTCTTCCGGCGGCCTCAACCGAGGATCGAACTTAAGTCGTTTCGATTGGTAATCCAATGGCATCCCATTGAGCTACCACCGCCGTCAGCTTTGTTTCGCTTAATTCTCAATTGTCCTTTTATTACAATCTACATACCAACAACAGTAGCAGAAAACGGCCATGTAAAAACAAACGTAAAAAGCTTTTTTTATATTTAAGAAAAAAACTACTAAATATTTATTACATTATAGGTTTGAAAGTAAAAAAGGACCAAAAGTGGCCCAAATTTTTAAAAAGGTTCAAATATTGCATATTAACGAGAAACCATCGATATTATCGATACTATCCTATTATTATTCATTTATTTTGATAAAAATCTTATAAAATGTCTACGTGGTTCTTATAGGCAGTTGAATTCAAATCTATATATTAATACGCTAACATGAATTTTGTCCGCGACCTTTCGGCGATTCCACTGAACCGATTTTAAAAGTTAGACCATCATTAGAAAGGGAATTCCTGAGAATATATCGATTTTGATTATCATTAAAAGCGATTGGAAAATACGTGCTCGAACTACAAACGGGTTTTGAATCAAATAAAGATAAATTTTAATAAAAAATATCATAAAATTAAACATATTTTTGCATTATGGAACTACCAGAAAACTGTCGATTTTCGACAGTAGCGGGAACTCCTAGTTTGATTAAAAGAACAAAAAATTATAGAAGTAAAAACAACAGTACATATGATAATAATAACAATAAAATAATATCGTAGCATCAGTAGCGATATAAAATATCGATAGTGTGGACAACATTACCACGAATCGATATATTGATAGTACAATCGCTAATTTTGCAGTGTCTTTCTCGCTCTATTGCTTTCGAACTCCAATGCCATTTACTTCATTAGTGTCATAATTTAAAAAAACCAATTTATGTCTACTTCGCTATATATGGAAGTAAGCTACTATACTAAAGCGACAATATTTTTTAAATAAATCCCTTAATTTTCATTTATCACCATAAATTTCATAACAAATAAATAACACTGATTCTCACTACTAAGTATCGATTCAGAAAATTGTGTTGTGTCGTTATTGAAGCAAGTGTGGTTTGTGCTTTTGGCATGTACATTAAGGTGGAGTGAAAACATATAGAGCTTTTTTTTTGTTTTTTTTTTAAACGTACCAATGAAAATTTGCCTTTATACGAGTTAATGAACCCCACAAAATTTTATGGCGGTAGGATGACATTTTGAACTGCCCCCAGCCCCACAAAGTTGAAAGCAATAAGCACGATCTGGTACAAATATGAAATTTTGAAAATTATAAAAGCAAAAAACGAAGTGTGAGCATTGATAAACATGGCTAAGCTGAGTATTAAAGAGAATTTTTTTTTTTTGGAAACAACAACAACAAAAGTTATTAAAGGTCAAAGTTTATATTATGCATTTTTTAAATTGCAATTACTTAAAAACTACTGAACCGATTTCGAATATTTTTATACCATTCGATAGGTGTTTTGATTCCCTTTAATTTCATATACATTTTCCGGTGCGTTCCATAACAACCCCCAGCGGGGGTCAACCCCCTTTTACCCCCCTTACTTTTCATATATAAAATGTATACCAAATTAAAGAGAAAATACTTGCGAGTAGGCCAATAAAATTTTACAGGCTTATTTCTGGGCTAGAAAGGTACCGTCCTGGCTTTGGAACAAATTGAATTTCTAAAACAAAAATTCGCTCCACCTTAATGTACATTTGTATATATACATATGCTCTCTTGTTCTCAATACCACTCGCGCTCAATATTGGTTGCCACTATCCTAAAAAAAATGGTGATAATAATTCCCAACAAAATAATCAAAAAATTACAAACAGACTAATAAATTATCGCCTTCATAATTCGAATGATAAAAGAAACTTAGAAGAAGTACACCTGCTTTGGTTTACGAAAAAAATTATCTGAAAGAAATTACATCTATGAATGAATTTTGTTTGTAGTTCGTTTGATTTTTCTTTAGTCAAAGCTTTGTTAGAAATTAAAAAAAAAATATTTTTAACATTAACAAATTAAGTATACCTTAGAATAATTTTATCATATTGAAAAAGAAAAATACTAAAATCATTTGATAGTTACCAAATTACCAACCGCAAAAAAATACCTATTTTGGAATTAATTAAAAGAGATACATATGAAAACTGGTCGGACGTGTTTTCCAAGCGCTCTGTTTGTTTATTTTATATACGCTGTAAAACGCTCAGTTTATAGTTTTAAACGCTTGTGATATTTGCTTAAGCATAACGTGCCTGCAGATATGTAATATTCGAGTGGTGTCCGCGCTTGTAATCTCATATTTTTGCGAAAACAAAAAATAAAAATCAATAAAACAAACATTAAAAATGCCTGCAGTGCTTCTCAAGCCTCTCTTAAACGACGTGCAAGCAGAGAGTTGCCGTACACCAAAACTACCAAGCTTGATGATAGCGCTGCTCTTCCCACAGTTTTGGCAGCGATAAGAGAGCTTGAAGAGAAATTTTCCCAACAGCTGAATACACTCTTTGCCAACCTCTCTGCAAAGCTGACTGAGTTGGATGAAAAGTTGAGTAAGCGAATTGACGATGAGGTTGCTCTGCTATTGCAAAAAATTAATGAGTCAGCAGAAAGGGTTGCTGAGCTGGAGGCCGCATCTAGCAGATATGAGGGTGAGATCACTGAATTGCGAAAATCCATTGGGGGTATGGTGTCTGAGAAACGCACATCAGAGTATGCAGCTGATGTCGTTGCATTTGGTGTGCCTTACCAAGAGGGTGAAAGTTTAAAGGGAATATTCAACCAGATTTGCCTATCAATTGAATATATGGTCCCTAAAATTAAAGATATATTTCGAACTAAATCACCTATGGGCCACCCTAGTAACACTATAATAATAAAGTTCTACTCCCCGCATGACCGATACTGTACTCTCCGTGCATTCGCTGAGTATCGTAAACGCACAAAATCGATCGTTTCGCTTGGTGTGGTGGGGCTGGACGGAAACTTCAGCATCTACGAAAGCGTCACAAACGAAACACGCAAGCTATTGCATGAGGCGATTGAACTGAGGCGTGCGGGTAAGCTGCAGTCAGCGTTCACGATCAATGGCGTTGTGCATGTACGAAAAGAGAGGGGCTCTCCTGCAGTTAAAATATGCAACAATGATGAAATGCTGCGATTTCGCTGAGGTACTCTCAGCACTTGTGCTTAATGCATTTATCTCTGCGTATGTATGTATGTTATTCTTAGTTTTGTTAGGTAATTCTCTTATTATGTTTTTTAATGTAAAGATAGCACATCTGTTTGTTTTTTTGTCGCGTTCCCTTACCTGCGTATGTATCTCTGGATTTAATGTTGCTTTTGTTTATCGCGCTGCTCTGAGTAATGGTTATACCCAATAGCAGATATGGCGTTGATGACTGTAGTCCTGCGATGATAAATATCTTTTGTAGTGGCCAAAAGGGTTTGAAGGTTGTTCACTTTAACGCGCGTAGCCTCAATGATGAGAAAATGGACATGGTAAGGAAAACCTTTGAATATTCAGCTGTGGACATTATATGTGTGTATGAAACTTGGTTCAGGCCTGATATTAGGGATGCACATTTGGATATCAAAAACTACAAATTACTTAGAAATGATAGGGTAGGGAGAAAAGGAGGCGGAGTTGCTGTCTACTATAAAAGTAATTTAAAAGCTAAGTTGGTAGTTCAGTCAGCTGGAAGTAATGTTGAATATATGTCTGTTGAGTTGTGTACTCCTCTGTCCAGAACCCTTATATGCTGCGTTTACAATCCGAATAAAAATTGTAGTCAATGTGACTTCTTCCGTTATGTGTCATCTGTTTCAACTGACTACGATAATATTATTGTCTGGTGATTTTAATATTAATTTGTTACATATGGATTGTCACAGTTCTAGTCTTGCTGATAGTGTATATGGTGTTGGTATGTCTTTTGTTAACGTCTCTGTACCCACAAGGTATGGTAATATGTAATAGTTGTCCAAGCCTCCTTGACTATTTTATTGTATCTGACCCTGCTATTGTATTGAAATTTGACCAAGTATCTTTTATATCTGACCACGATTTAATTTTTTGTGCATTTGATATCAAACTTGACCGAAATAATGATCCCACCGATGTGTACACCTTTGCAGACTATCGCAGTTTAAATGTCGATAGCCTCTTTAATGAATTAATTGGAATTAACTGGTCTACTTGTTGGGGTCTCAGCTCAGTGAATGAAAAGCTCTCTTTTCTTAATAGAGTGGTTTTGCAAGCTTTCACCGTTCATGTTCCTGCTAAAACTTTGTTGAATAGAGGTTCAACTTGTCCGTGGTTTAATAGCATTTAAAGCAGCACTTTTATTGTACGGCGTCAAAAACGAACTTATTTTTCAAAAAAACTATGCCCCTCCCTGCCTAACAATGTTCTGTGGCGTAATCTAAAGTCCTTGCGTGTTCATGTTAGTGATAAGACTGCTTGTACACTTAGCCCTGACACTATGAATGATGCATTGTAAATGGTATACCGTCTTCTTCTTCTTGTTCTCGCCCGTCTATGTCCAATCCTAGTTCCTATATGATGCCCCCTGGTCAGATGTTTGAGTTTAGTGCAGTGTCTGAACTTGATGTTGAAAAAACCGTGTATAAAATTCAATCCAACGCAATTGGCGAAGATGGGATACCAATAAAATTTATAAAAATAATATTGCCACTTATCTTACCCACGCTTACACACATATTTAACCATGGTTTTACAACCTCCTATTTCCCAGATGAGTGGAAAGTTGCCACAGTACTTCCTGTTGCCAAAAATAAATCTGCTTCCAGTCCTTCTGACTTCCGGCCTATCAGTATTCTGCCTGCTTTATCGAAGGTTGCTGAGTCGCTAATGTCTGAGCAAATCTATCGTCATGTTAATGCTTACAATTTATTGTCTCAGTTTCAATCTGGATTTAGAGTCAAACATAGCTGTTCAACAGCTATGATAAAAATATTAGACGACATTAGAATTGCTTTTGACAAGAAAGATCTAACATTGCTCTGCTTACTAGATTTTTCTAAAGCCTTCGACTCGGTTAACCATAAGTTAATTTGCCTAAAATTGCGTGATAACTTCGGTTTCTCTTCGTCCGCTGTACAATTGATGAGGAGCTATCTGACAGGCAGGTCCCAGCGTGTTAAGATTGATTTAAACCTCTCTTCGCTACGTCCAATATGTTCTGCTGTTCCCCAAGGGTCTATTCTTGGGCCGCTGTTATTCAGTCTATTTGTAAATGATGTTTTCTCTGTCTGTGAGCATGCTCGAATTCATGCATACGCGGATGATATCCAATTATATATGTCCAATCCTATTGATCAGGCAATGAACCTGTGCTCTAAGTTTAATAAGGATTTATCTTCCGTTAAGCTCTGGGCTGAACAAAATGGCCTTAGTCTGAATGTCAATAAGTGTTATGTGTTACCTATTTGTAAAAAACATCCTAAGTCCACAGATGTTCCTTCCTTGTATATTGGTGAGCATGCTCTCAAAATGGTATCAAAGGTAACTAATTTGGGATTCGTTGTTAACTCCGACCTCACCTGCACTGATCACATCAATGCAACAGTTGGAAAAGTATACCTTACTCTGAAAAGCCTTCGAATATCTGCCCCATTTACGCCGATCGCCATAAGACGGAAGCTCGCTATCCAACTTATAATGCCGATAATAAGCTATGCGGAGTTAGTGTATAGCAAGCTAGATTCTCAGTCGGCTCATAAGTTGGATGTAGCATTTAATCACGTCACCCGTTATGTGTACGGGCTATCAAGATTTGAACACATATCCGCCTGGAGGGCTAATCTATTAGGGTGTGAACTTCCTGAATATTTGAAGATAAGAAACTGCATTTTTCTTTTCCACCTCATAAATGAGAAAACACCCAGTTACCTCTATGAGAAGCTAAGTTTTGCCAAATCCGCTCGTGTACATGGCCTTATAGTTCCGCATTATAACTTTCTCCCATCTGCTAGACTATTTTTCATCAACGCTATTCGTATATGGAACTCTATTCCTGTGGGTGTTCGTAGCAGCATAAACAAGAGCAATATTAAGACCGTTCTGATTTCGTACTTTTGTAACTAGTAACGTAAATATTATATTATATATGTATGTATGTTTGTGCAATCCGTAGATGTGCTATCTATAACTACTTAAGAAAATTATCCCTTTTCTTTTCTTTTTTCTATATACATATGTATTGTTCATCTATAATGTTATATTTTTTTATTTGTTTTTTTTTCTTGCTCTGTTTTGTTCACTGTTTTATCACTTTTGGTATGTATAGGTATATATGTATATTTATATTAAGCTATACTGACTAAATATTGGAATGTATTAATTAATTATCAATTTGCTCACTTATTTATTTATTTTGACGATTATTGTAAATGCTAATTACCGCTTGTGCTAAAAAAGACTTCAGGTCTTATTGCACTTATGCTGAATAAATAAATGAAAATGAAATGAAAATTACCAAGTGTGGCAACCATATGCTCAGTTTGAGTTTGTCCTTCTCCCCACCAGCTGGTACATTTACCTATTTCACCATCCCCATGCAATGAGCCAACGCGACCCGTATGGGTAAAATACCCATATGGGCTCAATCGCCCATGGCTGCTCCAGAAGATCAAAAGGTAATTGACAATCGTTGGGTGTTTAAGGTAAAAGAAAAACCGGATGGCACAATCGAACGATATAAAGCGCGTTTAGTTGGTCGTGGTTTTACACAAGAGTATGGCATCGATTACGAAGAGACATTTAGTCCAGTAGTAAAATATACGTCCATTCGACTAATACTGGCATTAGCAGCAAGCCACAGAATGAAGTTAATGCAATTTGACATTAAAACAGCATTTTTGTATGGCGAATTGAAGGAAAGTGTATACATGAAAAAAACAGTAGGTTATGAAGACAAAAGCGGGCGCGTATGCAAGTTAATAAAAAGCTTATACGGGTTGAAACAAGCTTGGCGATGTTGGAACCAAAAGTTCACTTTATTCATTCGTAATTTCAATTTTAAACCAAGCAGTGCAGATCCGTGCGTATTTGTTCGTAAGAATGGAGATGTAATGACAATTATCGCTATCTACGTTGATGAAGGATTGTTAGCAGCGAGCGACGAGAGCGAGATTGATGTGATAATTACATATCTACGGCAATTTTTTCAAGTAAAAGTTTTAGAAGCAAAACATTTTCTCGGTTTTGAAATTGAATCACAGCCCGATAATTCGATACGGATACATCAGGAATCATATGCCAAGAAAGTTCTGAATCATTTTAATATGATTGATTGTAAAACGGTACGAGTTCCAATGGACTGCAATCAAAGACTGGGCGATTTTGTAAATGACGAACACGAGAAGACGTTTCCATATCGAGAAGCCGTTGGTAGCCTAATGTATTTGGCTATAGGAACAAGACCAGATATCAGTTATGCAGTCGGTGTGATCAGTCGGTATTTGGAACGACCAAGCGCAGCACGCGTTAATGCTGTAAAACGCGTTCTGAAGTATATTAAGGGCACATTAAATACAGGTATACTTTATAAAAGCGATACTAATTTTGAGTTAATTGGTTATAGCGACGCTGACTACGCTGGAGATACAGACACGAGAAAGTCAACAAGTGGTTACGTTTTTCATATTGGTTCGGGTGCGATTAGTTGGGCATCAACCAGACAGCAGTCAGTATCAACATCTTCAACAGAGTCGGAATATATAGCCGCGTGCCAGGCAGTGAAAGAGCTCGTTTGGCTTAAGTCGCTTGTTACCGAACTGTCCATGAGAATCAACCTTAAGGTGAAGTTATACGTGGAGAATATTAGCGCGATTCGACTGATAAAAAAAACCCCATTGACGTTCAATATCACTTCATAAGGGAGAAATACGAAGAAGGCTTTTTTGATCTGGAATATATTTGCACAAAAGAACAGATATCAGACATATTTACCAAACCATTAAATAAGAATCGTCATAGGTTTTTATGTCAACTAATGAATTTAACATTTGATTCAGATGGTTAATTTAAGTTTATTTTGTATTAGACAATGCCATATGTCATAAATTTGTGTTTGACAATGCATATTTCAACACTTCCACTCATTTTCTAATACAAAATAAACTTAAATTAACCATCTGAATCAAATGTTAAATTCATTAGTTGACATAAAAACCTATAACGATTCTTATTTAATGGTTTGGTAAATATGTCTGCTATCTGTTCTTTTGTGCAAATATATTCCAGATCAAAAAAGCCTTCTTCGTATTTCTCCCTTATGAAGTGATATTGAACGTCAATGGGGTTTTTGATCAGTCGAATCGCGCTAATATTCTCCACGTATAACTTCACCTTAAGGTTGATTCTCATGGACAGTTCGGTAACAAGCGACAAGCCAAACGAGCTCTTTCACTGCCTGGCACGCGGCTATATATTCCGACTCTGTTGAAGATGTTGATACTGACTGCTGTCTGGTTGATGCCCAACTAATCGCACCCCAACCAATATGAAAAACGTAACCACTTGTTGACTTTCTCGTGTCTGTATCTCCAGCGTAGTCAGCGTCGCTATAACCAATTAACTCAAAATTAGTATCGCTTTTATAAAGTATACCTGTATTTAATGTGCCCTTAATATACTTCAGAACGCGTTTTACAGCATTAACGCGTGCTGCGCTTGGTCGTTCCAAATACCGACTGATCACACCGACTGCATAACTGATATCTGGTCTTGTTCCTATAGCCAAATACATTAGGCTACCAACGGCTTCTCGATATGGAAACGTCTTCTCGTGTTCGTCATTTACAAAATCGCCCAGTCTTTGATTGCAGTCCATTGGAACTCGTACCGTTTTACAATCAATCATATTAAAATGATTCAGAACTTTCTTGGCATATGATTCCTGATGTATCCGTATCGAATTATCGGGCTGTGATTCAATTTCAAAACCGAGAAAATGTTTTGCTTCTAAAACTTTTACTTGAAAAAATTGCCGTAGATATGTAATTATCACATCAATCTCGCTCTCGTCGCTCGCTGCTAACAATCCTTCATCAACGTAGATAGCGATAATTGTCATTACATCTCCATTCTTACGAACAAATACGCACGGATCTGCACTGCTTGGTTTAAAATTGAAATTACGAATGAATAAAGTGAACTTTTGGTTCCAACATCGCCAAGCTTGTTTCAACCCGTATAAGCTTTTTATTAACTTGCATACGCGCCCGCTTTTGTCTTCATAACCTACTGTTTTTTTCATGTATACACTTTCCTTCAATTCGCCATACAAAAATGCTGTTTTAATGTCAAATTGCATTAACTTCATTCTGTGGCTTGCTGCTAATGCCAGTATTAGTCGAATGGACGTATATTTTACTACTGGACTAAATGTCTCTTCGTAATCGATGCCATACTCTTGTGTAAAACCACGACCAACTAAACGCGCTTTATATCGTTCGATTGTGCCATCCGGTTTTTCTTTTACCTTAAACACCCAACGATTGTCAATTACCTTTTGATCTTCTGGAGGATCAACTAGTTCCCAAGTGCCATTTTTTATCAGGGATTTATATTCGTCGTCCATCGCATGCTTCCACTGCGTCGATTCATTTGAACAAATTGCCTCTTTATATGACTTTGGTTCATACATTACCGCCGAATAGCCGTTGATTGAACAACGCTTTGGTGTACTTTGAAAAAAAAAAAAACGTTGTAAATACAAAGACTTTTGCAGTTAAATGAACAACTTTTCGCAGTTGAAATGTGCCCAACAACGCTCCGTTGTTGTTTCAAAGATGCGAGCGTTTTTGATTCAAATACTTTTCGTATTTAAGCTAACAACTTTTGCTTTTGAATTAACCGCAAAAGTTTTTGGTCGAAAAAGGGGCACCATTGAAGCAAATACTTACGCATTTAAGGTAACCTCAAGAAAATTGTAAAAATATTATTTTTTTTAATATAATAGATATTATTTTATTTTATTTTATTTTTTTATACATATAATATATGTAAGTATGTTTACATATCGAGCCTTAACCGCCATAAAGTGTATCCAACAAAATGATCCATTTTAGCGTTTTTAAGGAAATCAATAACTTATTATAGTACGCATCAACTCCCACAATTTCATAGACTTAAGGCCGGTTTCACCACCTCCGGTTAAGCACTTAACCAGAGATTTTTGCCCGGTTAAGCAATTTATTTGACAGCTCGCCATACAATTTACGTCAAACTAACCAGCGATTAAATTAACCGCAGATTGTGAAACCGGCCATAAATAAATTTCAAGGCTGATTACAAACAGTATGAAAAGAAAATAAAAAAAACTCCTGTTAAATTTAATTTTTGTTGGATACACTTTTTGGCGGTTAGGGCTCGATATGTAGTAATATTAATATTAAGGCCCGCCGTCACCAAACGAGTCATTCGTCCATTCACCATTTCCAAATGCATCAGTACATCTGCAGACAACTCCCACGACATCAAAACAAGCTAAGTTTATCAATATATATTAGTTTTTGTTTAATTAATTTTTTTTATTTATGTATGTATATTACTTTCTTATGAAATTTATTTTATTTTAAAATTGAAACGAATTGAACGAATTTCAAAAATTTTGTTTATTTTTTTCTTTCAAATCCTTCTTTCTTTTTACTTAAAAAATGTTTAACAGCAAGCGAGTTTTTGAATCAACAACGTACGTCTTTGAATTAACTACGGAAATTTGTTGAATCAAAAACTTTGCAGTTAAAACAAATACTTTTGCTGTTGAATCAAATACGGAGATTCAACAGCGGAAAGTTGTTGATTTAACTACGGGTATTTTTTTCAGAGTACTAATCTTGGGTCGTAAATTATACCGCCCGCTTTGTCGCTCTTCGTCATCAGTTTTTGAGATATTACGATCCTGTGAAACACTCTCACTTGCTTGTTCAATAATTTGATCATGATTGTTGCTGACCTCATTATCATCAATTTCTGATTCTTCGTAAATAACATATTTTTCAATTTGCTTTTCATTAAATCAAACATCGCAGCTCATAAAAACTTTTTTGCTGAACATATCATACAGACGGAAATTTTTTGTTGTGGGATCGAAACCAACCAGGTACACCTTTTTTGCTTTCGGATCCCATTTTTTACGACCTGTTTGCTTCGGAATCTGGACCGAATGTGGTCCCAAAAATTTTTACGTGACCCAAATATGGCTTGCGCTCAAACCATTTTTCGTATGGAGTACTACCTATACAATTGCTGTTTGTTGTGCGATTCAGCAAGTATGTCGCCGTACGTACTGCTTCTGGCCATAGTGACTTTGGCAAACCACTTGCAATAAGCATGGTTCTCGCACTTTCTTGAACAGTACGATTATCTCGTTCAACGCGACCATTTTGCTCGTGAGTGTACGGTGCAATACCTTCCAATTGAATACCTTCGTTTCTTAATAGATCCGTTAGCAAATTTCGATTGAAAAATTCTTTTCCATTGCCAAATCGAAAAGGTTTTCTTTGCGATCCATTCATATTTTTGACTAGTGTTACTAATGCTTTCAAGTGGCCGTATGTTTCATCTTTTGATTTTAATATAAATATAAAGCGAAAGCCAGTTGTCTCATCTTTTACTAACATAAAGTAGCGTATGGAGCCTATTCCATTTACTTCACTTGGACCGCACAAGTCTACGTGCATGTACTCACCTCTTACCGATGCTCGCTTAATGCAAGGCTTGTGAGTTACTCTAGTAATTTTACCATAAACACAATCGTCTTGTTACACATCTTTTGAATGGAATTCACATTAACATGCCCCAAACGACGATGCCAGTGTTGTAATGAGACCGCTGCTGAGTTTGCATATTCGTCAATATGTAACCGAAATTCATTTCAAGCTGGTTCATTGCGTTGCGCTTTCCTACAGCAACAACTTTGTTTGATTGGTCGACGAACTTGCAACCATTTCTTTCGATAATAACGTTGATGCCCTTGTCTGTTATCATGCTTGTTGATAATAGATTTTCGCAGAGTTCTGGAACATACAATGTATTCTCTAGACGAACGGGCTTCCACTGATTGTTTACTCTCACATCAAGAAGAATTGTTCCTATTCCTTCGATCTGTAAAAAAATGTTATTAGTGACTTTTACTTTACTATTGTTCGTATACTTTCGCAATGTAGAGAACCACTCTCGATGAAACGTCATATGCTTTGTGGCTGCAGAATCGACATACCAACAATCTCATTCCTTACCTTCTGACTCATCAGTGTCCTCGACGGAACACCATGCCATTTCACGACCTTCTTTGTTACCTTTGTTTTTGTCGTCTCTACTTAACAGTCTTTCATATTTTTGACAGCATTTATCATTTGCCCAATGGCCTTTCTCACCACAAGCATTGCATTTCGTCTTCTTCTTCAAATTGTCAATTTTTGCTTTTGACTTAAAAACTTTTTGATTTGACGGCTTTGACTTTGCTTTCGCTGAAAACGCTGCGCTCATAGTAGCCGCTTCTTCTCCACTAAGTCGATTAATATTTTCTTCTTCCAATTGCAAAGATGACATCAACTCATTAATGGTACGATTCTCCTTTGTATTATACCACACCGTTTTGTAGTTGTTAAAATTTTACGTCAACCCAGTAATGATGCGTGCCATTTTTAGCCTTTCTAATAACTTTTCATTTTACTGTTCAATTTCGGAAGCTAATTGATTTACTCTAGTTACATAGCATCCCTGCAAAACTGCTCCAAGTCCGATGACCGGTCAAATGACTGGGAGGCCTGACCAAAAGTTTTGGGATACTTCCCATCAGAATATTAAGGGCATCGGTAACTTTTCTGACCGTTTCATTCCTCGTGTTCCCATCTGTATATTTTCAAATTCCATTCTATCCTATTCTATCTCATTGGTTTTGCCCTTTGCTAAAGTATACGTACTCACACCCGTCATTGCTGACAGGCATATATGATATGAATACTGAGCATCATCTGACCAGTATAATGACCATCATCTGACCGGAATAATGATAGTCATCTGACCAGTATAATGACCATCATCTGACCGGAATAATGATAGTCATCTGACCAGTATAATGCCCATCATCTGACGGGAATAATGATAGTCATCTGACCAGTATAATGATCATGTTCTGACCAGTATAATGATAATACTTACTGTACCAGCTCAATTATTTAATAAACAAAAATATAAGTGATTTTAACAGTCTCATTTTATATAATTTTTTCAATTTATAACAATTTTATTTTATTATTTTTATTTAATACTTATGTATACCTAGGAACATTTTTTTAATTCATTTCATTTTTCAATTAAGAATTTTATTATATTTTTTATTACAAAAATATATGGTCAATTCCACCTAAAACGGCCCTATCCAGCAAAATTAGAAATCACTTATTTTTAATTAAATTAAATTTGTTAATATGCTCAAGAGGATGATTCTTATGGCTGAATAAAAAAAATTGGATTCACGTAAATTTTTATAAGTTCGACAACACTTTGAACTTTGTCTATACTGAATATTCAGTTCACATTCTCTGCAAGGTGTCTCTTTATTTAACATTTTTATACTCTTCCATTCTCAATATTAATAAAAACCGTTACCTCTGAAGAGACTAGGTCATTGTTTTACATTTCTGTGAAGTTTCGATATTATACGTTTTATAGTAACAATTTTATGGCGTGTTTAATATACTTAAATTTTCGGTCACACCCGTCACAGAAAAAATTGAAAAAGTTTAATTATATTGGTACTTTACATTTTAACCACCTGACACTCTCCAATAATAACAAAGTAGTCGCGATAAATACTTAGTGAAATTTTCTTAAAATTTATCGCAGTAATTTAGTATTCAGTTCTAAAAAATATTTGGTCACACCCGTCACACCAACGCGAAGTATACATATATTTTTTAATAGATTCGAAAAACAGAAAGCGCGAACAGAGGAAGAAGCTTAAAGAAAACAAAGAAAAATATGAATTGCATCTAGCTAAGGAGAGAATAAGAGATAAAAGAAGGAGGGATGCTAAAAAAAATGATAACAGATAAAACTGCGCATCTCAGTTTAAAAATCGATACAATATTTTTAACATTTGCCAGGCCCCTAAGGATTTTGGATTAGAAATGACTTGGAATTTTTTCGCTACAGGCCATGGTAAAGGCGCTGTAGATGGAATAGCTGCAGCTGCAAAAAGAACCTTAAGTACGGGCATTAAGGCTAGAGAATATTTTATGAAAACACCCGTTGACTGTTTCCAATATCTAGTTGAAACAAAGAAACTTAATAAGATCGACGTTTTTTACGCATCAAAAGACGATGTTGAGCGCGACAGTAATTTCTTGAACGCAAGGTGGGAAAACGTAAAATTAATAAAGAATATTCAAAAAATGCACAACTTTAAAAGAGCAGATGCGGTCTCTGTGTATGCTTGCGATTCATATTTATCTGAATTTAAACAAATTTTCCTAAAACATACACCTTTGGAATAATGTGAGTTTTATGATAGCGAGCAAACAATGTTATGTTACTTTTTTTCATATTACGGGTTATAAATGAAGTCAATAAAAACTTTTAGTTCATCAAAAATTTTGAATTTTGGTACTGGGTCACACCCGTCACATAGAGAGGTCACACCCGTCCAATTTTTTAAACAGGGTTTTCGCAAGAAAAACGTGAATTTCAAAATAGTAAGTATGCTATACAATCAAAAAGACTTTGAACAACGTGCTGGACTAAATTTTTTATATGCGTTCTGTGAAAAGTTTTACAAAATTCATATGCAAAGTGGAATTTTTGAAAGCTCAAATATATAAGGTCACACCCGTCCCAGCTTTCTAATGGCCACTCTGGTCGGAAATGGTGTCCTTCAAGTATATATCTGCTATCCACCGTTTTTAACTTTCCCATTGCTGGGAATAATGGCCTTTTTTTGAAATGCAAGCTTTCCATTTCAAAATTATAGCGAAAATTATGAGTATCATGGTCACACCCGTCACAATGGAATTGACCATATACTTTTTTTTAAATTCATCTCATTTCTTCATATTTAATATTTTTTTATTACAAAAATATATATACTATTTTTTAAATTCATTTTTCAGTCTCTAATAATTAATTATTTTTTAAAAGTAATAACAAAAAAAGTAAAAAATGAACAAAAGCAAAAAGTAATAACAAACGCAAAAAGTAATAAAATGAACAATATAAAAAGCAAAAAATAGAAAGCAATCAATTAAAAAGTAATATAAACTTATTCTGAATTGTTCAATAAATAAAAAAAGTAATAGAAACTTATTCTAAATTGTTAAATTAAGTTTATGTTGATATCTTCGTGGTTTAATGCGATGGTGGCTTAATTCGACAGCGTTTTTCACCCTCTTCTCGAAAAAAATCCGCCCCTCCAGTTTGAAAATATCTATGGAAAGGAATGCAAGTTTTTTAATAGGTTGAGTAAATTTTAGTATACACTTAACAAAAATTACCATATAAAACCTTGTCGACCAAAACAAGTTTTGACAAGGCCTTCTTATTCCCACGACCGTCCCAGTTGAACAACTCCAGCAATTCGTCGCTCAGGACTCGTTTTAACACCTCTTCCAATTCTCCGTTTTTCCCTTTTAGGATGTAAAGGTACGAGGCCTATAAAGAAAAACATTAGAAAGATAGAATTATAAGAAATCAAAGTGCATATAAAGTATATATATGTAGGTAAACGTGGGCGTGGATATATCTAATAAGGATATACTTACGACTGCGTCCTCATAACTTTTCTCCTTTAACTTCTCCTCAAGGTCGAATAATGCATCGACGGACATTAGTGGCATCGAGCCTTTAATTTCTGTATGCAAATCATCACCCGTCTCCCCACTCATCTTACACACAATATGATGTACCTTCTTAGTCAAAACTTTGCCCTCCCGCATAGTCCTATGATGCGCCAATACATCTGTTTTGGGGACCATCTAAAATACATGTAAGAAAGCATGAGTATGTAGATAAAAGGATATAAATGAAAAATTAACAATATTATAAGGAATTTCATACATTATCTTCTATTTTGTCGAGCCGAACTTCCAAAGTGCAAAGTTTGTCGAAAAGTCGGCCAAGCATATCGCCTTGGACTGAAGCTGTGAAAGAATAAATGTAACAGTTTATATATTTTAACACTTTCGAGCAGTGGATATATATTAACAACATAGTACATTGAGTTTATTTTACCTGTATTGATGTTGGTCACCTCAGGAGCATTCGAACTGGCCACCTCAGGAGCAGACACTTCAAGTTGTGAACCGAATACTAAAAAAAGTGTTATTAGTCGCTCGTAAAACGAATATGAAACCTTATCGAAACTTACCTTGTTGAGAACTCCCATTAAAACTAGATGATAACTTCATTTTTTTTCTTGCTATCGCTGATGTCGTTGGTTTTTCGCCTCCAAAGATTATTTTATTTATTTGGCTGTGGTCCATCTTCCCTAGAATTTTTGTTGTGCTGCAAGAAAAAAAAAAAAAACATTTGTAGTATAAGACATATGTACATGTAGTTTCAATTTAGTAATATTAGTTGGAAAAGTCGTGAAAGAGGTGGTGAAGAATAGGAACCAAGATAAACTTATTTTCAAAAGGAATAGTAAAATATTTGTATTGAATAGAACTTCTGGAAATTTTTATTCTCTCATTATTCAATTGACTCGCCAGTAAAATGCCAAGTGAAGGAAATGATTCAAGAGGTTCGTCGAAGTAATTATTTATTTCTTTAAAATTGTAACCAATTACTATTTCTTCTCCCGATTCTAACCGCGTTTCTATTACTTTTAAAGGTCCAATTAGTTGACTAAAACAAAACGAGTCTTTTTCTTTTTTAACATTTATCGAAAATTGTCCATATTTTGAGCTACTTTCTTCAAATGCTTTTCTTTCTTCGAGTCTTAAAAACAGTTGTTGTAATATGTTAGTCGGGCTTTTTATAACTTTTTTTATTTGTTGCATAGCATTTTCAAATTTATATGCGGAAAAAGAATCTAATGGCAAGAGATCTTTGGCACAATCGGGTAAATGAAGAAGACCATGAACATTAAAGCTAATATAATGATTGCCATATATTTCTCCAAACGAACTAACAAAGTCTTGTAATAAACCGTTCACAACATTTGTTTCTGTTTTGTACGATCTTTCACAAGAGAGAATGCGTATGCTCGCATGCAATAACAGAAAATTATAAAATGCATCATCATCAATGCAATTTTTTAACACAAATATACCTGAATACAACAAAAATTGCCTATATTCTGTTGATTTCCAATGCCCGATGTCTTTTAAGTTTCTACACACTCTTCCGAACTCAGATGGTACCCAATTCGAAACGACTTCCAATCTTTTATTCATTTCGGTAATATTACGTTTTGTGATTAAAAGACCAAGCAGTTTCTTGGTAACACCTAAGTCTACGAGGTGCATAGGATCCAAATGGAATTGGGACACCATTCCAAAGTTTGTTGCTTCAAGTATATTTCTTTGCCTCAAAAAGTTTGAATTATGATGACCTTTGTCAACTCTATTTTTAAAAGAAGCATCTGTCCTCAAATTGCCAATTTCTTTGGAAAAAAAGACTCTGTTAAAAGAGTCATCATAGGTGCCAATTTAGTTACATTTGGGGCAAGCATGTTTCCCATTATGATATTTCACACTTGTTACAAAGGCACGAGCTGGAGTATCGCAAGTAAAAATGCGAATATCAAATTTTTTTAATGTTGGGTTAAGCACTCCAACTTTCAAACCATTTTCTCGTCAATAAATTACTTCTTCACAAAAATCTTTCATAAAGTCATCTACGTTATCTGCCTTTTTTTTCGTGAGAAGCAGGCAATAGTGAAGGGTTTTTTATGTGGAAATCCAACAATTGAACCCAAAATTGGCCACAAAACTTTGTTGGAGTTTTTAAACAATCTCAAACCATCTATGCCGACATCAATTAAGATCTCATTTTGCTCGTTCAAAAAGGAAAAATAATCAGACTCAAGGTGTTTTTGAATGCCAACATATGTAAACTCCCCTCCAGGAATTGTTTTAATTTGAACTTTTGTCTTATTTGTTTGGAAAAGAGTTTTTGCACAAGTTGGTAAATCGCGAACACCAATTTTTTTTAAAACACAAAGTAATTTAGTCAATGCCACATGGGAGGTGTTAGTCTCAATAGCCCATTTCTTTATTTCCTCGCATTTTTCTTCCACTGTCATTTCTATTTCATTTTCCGACCGCTGATCCGATTCGGAAAATGAAATTTCCGCCATAGAACTTTCCGCGCTAGAAATTTCAACATTAGTAATTTCCGTGTTAGAAACTTCAGCGCCAGAAACTTCCACATTTTCTTGCTAATAGTGCTCAGCCCCATCCGCTTCGGCGAATTGGGGCAACCTTTCATACGCTTCAGCACTTCTTTCACAATTTCTTTTTTCTTCACATAAATTATTGTATAAAGTTCTCCTTTTCATTTTAAGGAATAGAATGCAAAAAAATGTATAAGCACAAGCAAATTAATATAATTTTTAAGATGGAACACAAAACATTCACCTTTTTTCACGCTTTTTCAGAATCGCAATAAATAAGTGATGGAAATAGTTCATCAATCTTAGCTTCGATCGATATATCGATATTTTAGATTCCAGATGGTAACCTGCGTTTATCAACCGCTTGAGATCGGTTTTTTTCTGAAACATGTATGGATTAATTAAAAATTTTTAAAAACATTGTTGAAAAATTTTATACAAACCTTTTTATTTTTATTATTTCACTTTTTACTATGATGTTTTTTTTTTTTTCATTCGTATTAATAGTTATCGAATACACACAAAACGCAGAGTTGCATGGAAAATGCAACTCTATAATCCGAATTTTATTCAGGGCCCCGAAGCGGAGCGAAGAGCCAACGAGCTAAGGTATTTTCCCGGATTGCAGCTAAAAATCACATATCTCAGTTAAGAGTGAGAGAGAGCGTCACTTCTGGAAAGGCCGTAAAGTGCATATTAATAATAATTTTTTGGTAGCGGATCAAACGAAAAAAATCCATTTCTCCGTGTCCCTGATATTAATAATTGCAAAATAGGTAATAGACAAACATGTTTCTGATGGTGGTTGAAAAAAAGAACACTATTTTTGAAAAAATAAATGATTTCCGTTGTAAGAGTTTTTAGTGCTTAGCACGAAATTTTTATTTTTTAATTCAATTTTTTTTTTTTTTTAATTGGGGTAAGTGGAAAAAAATTCAACAACTATTTACAGCGAAGGTTGAGTGTATAGCTATTTCACGAAAAACCATTTTCGATCATCAGCACTCTTTTCGGAAGTGGATGCACTGGGGATTGAACCCGAGTCCATTCCATCTTCAGCCGCAATGACCCAACGCATAAACATACTCGGCCATTGAGACTCTGTGCAAGCTGTTGGATTTTCCCCACTTTTGCCTTTTTCATTTTCAACATTAACGTTAGTGTGTATATGCTTTTGCATATATTCTACCCAAACGTGCTGAATTTTTGTTGGCAGTTCGCAATGAACATTTGTTGTTGGTATGTATTTTTTTATATACCAACAACGTAGAATATATGCAAAAGCATATACACACTAACGTTAATGTTGAAAATGAAAAGGCAAAAGTGGGGAAAATCCAACAGCTTGCACAGAGTCTCAATGGCCGAGTGTGTTTATGCGTTGGGTCATTGCGGCTGAAGATGGAATGGACTCGGGTTCAATCCCCAGTGCATCCACTTCCGAAAAGAGTGCTGATGATCGAAAATGGTTTTTCGTGAAATAGCTATACACTCAACCTTCGCTGTAAATAGTTGTTGAATTTTTTTCCACTTACCCCAACAATTAAAAAAAAAAAAAAAAATTGAATTAAAAAATAAAAATTTCGTGCTAAGGACTAAAAACTCTTTCAAGTAAAATTGTTAACGTTGTTGGTATATAAAAAAATACATACCAACAACAAATGTTCATTGCGAACTGCCAACAAAAATTCAGCACGTTTGGGTAGAATATATGCAAAAGCATATACACACTAACGTTAATGTTGAAAATGAAAAAGGCAAAAGTGGGGAAAATCCAACAGCTTGCACAGAGTCTCAATGGCCGAGTGTGTTTATGCGTTGGGTCATTGCGGCTGAAGATGGAATGGACTCGGGTTCAATCCCCAGTGCATCCACTTCCGAAAAGAGTGCTGATGATCGAAAATGGTTTTTCGTGAAATAGCTATACACTCAACCTTCGCTGTAAATAGTTGTTGAATTTTTTTCCACTTACCCCAATTAAAAAAAAAAAAAAAAATTGAATTAAAAAATAAAAATTTCGTGCTAAGCACTAAAAACTCTTTCAAGTAAAATTGTTAACGTTGTTGGTATATAGAAAAATACATACCAACAACAAATGTTCATTGCGAACTGCCTACAAAAATTCAGCACGTTTGGGTAGAATATATGCAAAAGCATATCGCTAGCTTAGAGTGCAAATTGTGTAAGTCCTTTTTTAAAACTTTGTAGGAGAGACGAAAAACAAAAAAATTAAAAAATTTCGAAATGAAAAAAAAATTTCCGTTCATGTAAATATTTTGGACTTACACAATTTTCTTCGATTTTTGGACTTACACAATTTGCGTATCACTGAATAACAACGAGTATAAATATGACAAGAATCACAGACTTGTTTAGCGCGGTGCGTATTTGATTTTTCTAGCGTTCTACATAAAAATACACTTTTTCTTAAAAATGGACTTACACAGTATGCACTCTAAGCTATCGATATACACACTAACGTTAATGTTGAAAATGAAAAAGGCAAAAGTGGGGAAAATCCAACAGCTTGCACAGAGTCTCAATGGCCGAGTGTGTTTATGCGTTGGGTCATTGCGGCTGAAGATGGAATGGACTCGGGTTCAATCCCCAGTGCATCCACTTCCGAAAAGAGTGCTGATGATCGAAAATGGTTTTTCGTGAAATAGCTATACACTCAACCTTCGCTGTAAATAGTTGTTGAATTTTTTTCCACTTACCCCAACAATTAAAAAAAAAAAAAAATTGAATTAAAATTAAAATTTCGTGCTAAGCACTAAAAACTCTTTCAAGTAAAATTGTTAACGTTGTTTGGTATATACATAAAAATAAAATACCAACAACAATGTTCATTGCGAACTGCCTACAACAAAAATTCAGCACGTTTGTGGAGAATATATGCAAAAGCATATACACACTAACGTTAATGTTGAAAATGAAAAAGGCAAAAGTGGGGAAAATCCAACAGCTTGCACAGAGTCTCAATGGCCGAGTGTGTTTATGCGTTGGGTCATTGCGGCTGAAGATGGAATGGACTCGGGTTCAATCCCCAGTGCATCCACTTCCGAAAAGAGTGCTGATGATCGAAAATGGTTTTTCGTGAAATAGCTATACACTCAACCTTCGCTGTAAATAGTTGTTGAATTTTTTTCCACTTACCCCAACGATTTCCGTTGTACTTTTTCATGAAAATCGTTGTAAAATAGTAAAAATTTATTGAGCACTGTATTCTGCAGGAGAAAATATTACACATTTTTACATATTTTATTCAGATTTTTTGGGTTTTCGTTCCGATAACTCAAAAAAATATATAAAGGTTGATTATGTGATATCGATTAGTAACACCCAAAATGGTTCCGATAAATCGATGAGAAAGCAATCATGAATCTCTAATCATATGTTTTCATTTGTTCTATTTCCACCAATTTCAGCTCTGAAACACATACGAGTGCGTATGTGTTGGTAATATTATATTTTTGCAATGGTGTTAGTACTTTCGGTCAGGGAAGTTTAGCAGGGATGAAGAATTCTTCATATAAAGTCATCGCACGGATATCGGAATTTTTTTCATAAATGCTTTCGAGCTTTTCAATCATTTCTTTAGAAGTTTCGCACGTTAAAACCAGATTTCCGTGCTCAGTATCCAACGACTGGATAATTGCATTCATGACTTTTCCCTCGTCCCGTTTGAACTTACTTTTTTCTTCTTGGGGTGCAGTTGTAGCTGGTGTTATTCCTTAAATGTTATTGGTCAGTGCACGCGATGTCATGTACGCTTTAACTTGGAACTTCCATAAACGATAATTTGAAGAATTTCTTAGAATGTGGCCGGTAAAATTGCTGTCGTCTTTTTGGTTATTCATCTTTAATACGCTGCTACAAATGGCTTTTAATTTTTTTATTGAGATATTTAAAGCTCTGGGCCTATAACCTGTTGTTTTTTATTGCAGAGTAGTACGGATCAATAAAGAAAAATAACAAAGCAAAGATTAAACTGGATATAATATTTGACCTTTATTCCAATAAGTAGAAAAAGAAAATGGATCTTATAAAAAGGAAGTTGCTGCTTAACTGTAAACTGAAAAAATTATATGTATGTATGTGATAAAGAATGTCAACAGGAATAAGCGAAGAGTGTTGCCATATGTCATAAATTTGTGTTTGACAATGCATATTTCAACAATATAGGCTTTTAAAAAAAAAGGTTTTTTTTAACTCCATCTCCCTCTAATCGTTTGCGCCAAAAAAGAAGTATATCACTGAACTCAGGACAAAAAGGCGGACCGCGCCCACTTTTTTTTTTAGCTCACCGGACGGTATCCTTTACTTATGCCCTTTTTTTGCAACTACAAATTATTTAAAAACTATACATCTCCGGTAGCCGGAACTTTTACATTTAGAATCAGGAGAACCTCCTCTACAACGCCCAATAACTCTTTTTTTCCAACGCGTGGTAGACTGTTAAAAAATTTTCCCAATAAAATTTAAGAAAATTATCTAACATAAACACGACATTGGTTTTATTCATTGTAATGATATTCATATAAACTTTTCTGCGTTGGCGGCCTTCGGCCGCGCTTATAAAAAATAACCCTGGGCTACGCCATCCAAGTCCGGTCGTGTGTCATAACCGTGGCTACCGGTGCGTGTTTTTATAAGTGCTTTTCCTCGGCAATCGTACTTACAAACATCTTCGGTGGACGGGACTTTTGGATTTAGAATTAGGAGGGCCTCCTCTACAACCCCCCATAACTCTTTTCAACGCGTGGTAGACCTTTTGCTTTAAAAAAATACGTGAACATTTTAAAAATATAAATACACGCGCGCCATCTGTTGGAACATAGCGGGGAACAAGTGCAGAATACGATCCGGTGAGCTAGACAAAAAACAAAAAGTGGGCGTTGTCCGCCCCTTTTTGCTGATTTCAGTGATATAATTTTTTTTTGGGCTCGTTCATATTAGGGTTGCTAGGGGGGGGGGGGGTACAGATGAAATTTTCTAAATTTTAAAAAGCGAACATCGAAAAGTATTTAACTGATTCTAAATGCTTATAGTTATGTTAGAAAATTGAGAAAATAAGAAAAAAATATATTTTTTTTTGTAAAAAACGTAATTTATTTAAAAAAAAATCATTATAAACATATATTTTTGTTACTGAAATCAAAAAGAGAATTCTATTACCCTTAATTTGATATATAAAATATCGGGAACTATAGGCCTCCGGCACGTGGGATCTTCATTTTTTTTATCTGGGGGCCCTCCCCTACCCCCCCTAAAAAACTTTTTCTACACGTGGTGGAGACATAAAGTTTTACCGAGAATTTTTCCGCCAACGCAGGAGGATGTTCCACGCAGAAATACTGTAGATCAGTTCATAGATACTATTCCAGAAAGAAAATTCTGCTGGCTAAGGGCTATTTTTTTTAAGCGCCACCGAAGGCCACCAACACAAAGGGCGTTCCACGTTAAATTAAATAGTACGTTTGAAATATATCGTTTTTTCCATATGCCGTTAGTATGAGCATATACGTGGTTGATTTTTTTTTTATTTTCTCAATTTTCTTACAAACTATTTACTATAAGTGTATACATATGCATATCATAAAAAAGTGTTTTTGATTACCATTTAAATGGCGTGCTTTAATTTAAAATCGCTTGAGTGCTTTTCGAGATATGTATGTATTCGCTTTTTAAAGCGGACCACGCCCACTAATGTTTTTTGTCTAGCTTAACGGGCCGTATTCTGCACTTATGCCCATAGCGGTGGTTATAACCTAAGCAAGAAATTACATACATACATACATACATACATACAGATGAAACTAATAAAAGGGTGTTAATAACCCTCAGCCGGCAGAATTCTCCTTCTGGAGAACTTTAATATTATAATTAAATAATAGTTGAAAGTGTTAAAATTAGATGAATTATCATCCAAATATTTCCTGAAAGTTTCACTGAAAAATTCCCAGTAGTTTGTAAATAAATAAAATTGGTTCATTATATCCAAGCTGAGCGGGTGTTAATTTCCGAATTACAAGTTATTCTCGGATGAAACTTGGTGACAGTATCCTATAAATGTTGTTTTCATTTATGTTGGCACTTTTTTAACACGCTTTTATTAGATTCACCTGTATGTATGTATGTCTGTATGTATGTACATACATGTTGCTATTTTCAATTTTCATCAACGACATACAGAACGAGCTAAAGTTCTGTAATTTCTTAATGTATGCTGATGACATAAAGGTTTTTCAGAAATTTAAAGATCCTAGTGATCTCGTTAACATGCAATTCGATAATGCTTCGCTGGTGTCTTGGTGTGACCGAAACAGCCTAAAACTGAACTTTGACAAGTGTAACATTATCTCTTTCTCGCGGAGCAACGCTGTTATTCATCACAACTACTTGTTCAACGATATAAACGCTTTCAACCGCCAAACTATTGTAAAGGTTTTAGGATTTTACCTAGATTACAAACTCAAGTTTGATTTTCATAGAGAATATGTGATATCCTCGGCAAACTCTAAATTAGGCTTCATCAAACGCAACTCTAGGGACTTTCGCGACCCTCTCACTCTAAAAAGTATGTTCACCTGCCTAGTAAGATCCATAGTTGAGTATGCCGGCGTCATATGGGACCCCAATACCGAAATCCATTCCCACAGAGTAGAAAGCGTTCAGCCACGTTTCACAAAATTTGCCCTCAGGCGCTTTACTCAGTCGCCGCTATGCCCACCTATGAGCTGAGGTGTAGGATTCTCAATTTATCTAATCTCGCAAGCAGAATGAAAAGGAATGGTATTCTCTTTATTAAGGATATCTACGACGGAAAAATAAACTCTCCCGAGCTTCTTGCTCTTTTACCTTTTCATGTACCGGGAACATCTTTAAGAGAGCACTATATTTTCTATTGTAAAACGCATAGGACTAAATATGGTGGGAATGAACCTATACATAAGTTTACATCGCTTTGCAATTCCATCTGCAGCATTTCAGATCTTGACATGAGTAGGCCATGTTTGCAAAATAAGTTAATCGAATTGATCTGTAATAACCCTGCAAGAAACCATCCGATCATATGATCAATCATTTAGCCGATACTTATGATGAATATTTCAATCAGTACCCGGAACAAAATTTCCATCAGTTTTATTCGGGAGACATGAAAAATCTGATGTAAACATTGGTGTACGTGTGTGGTCAGCTCTGATATAAATATAAAGCCAGTGTGATGTAAAAAAGATCAGTCTTGGTATAATTTTTATCAGGCATGATCGAATGCAATATTACAGGGTAAGGGAAAGTCTTGTACGGGCTGATGTAAATAATATCAGAGCTGGGCCCTATTCCACAAAGAAACTTATCAACTTTGCACTATCGATTTTATTGCAAAGTGAAAAGTGTTTCTGTTCCACAATATTCTTTGCAAATCTCACTATGCGTTGCGCTTAGTTTTGTAATGTCTTTGCTAACGGAACATATTTTTGCAAAGACTTTTCTCTTTTAAACTTTTAAGGTTTAAATTTTAAACTTTTATTGGTCGTAAGATTTTATTTCGAAGAAAAAATTCTAATTTTTGATTTGAAATTCCAACTTGCTTTTTCGAGAAATGAACAATATAAAGGGCTCACTTATATGTAGTTATTAGACAATTTGAATGAACGACTGTGTGGCGTTGTTTGAATGGAGAAAAAAGAAACACAAAATAATTATGGAAACAGATAAAATGAAGGAGGAAGAAAAGGAGGATAGGAAAAAGATGAAATATAGAAAATGATCAAGGAGATGTTGGGGGCAGAACAATATGAAAGAAAAGGAGAAAAATAAGGTAGGAAAGAAGATACAATAGGGAAAAACATGAAGAGGATTTGGGAGCAGACATTTTTTTTTAATTTAAACCAAAACAAGTAAGGGAGCCTAAGTTCGAGTGGAATCGAACATTAGATACTCAGCTGTATGCTTTCATTGTTTGTTTGCGTTTGATGGAAACACGGTGTAATTTATATAAAGCGAGTGCTGCATAGAGTGGGCGTAGCCACGCCCGTTTTCAAAATTTTTATCAGTCATCCAACTAAGCATATGGATATTATTCTTTGTGCAAAATTTCATTCCTTTATGACTTCTAGTTACAAAGATGTCTCGTTACACATTCCCAAAGAGTGTTCCAGAAATATGTTTGTTAAAAAGTAGGCGTGGCCATAAACCGATTTCAATAAATTTTTGCGTGTCTATTAACACAAGTTATAGAAGTGTATAAACCAAGTTTCGTCATAATATCTCAATTATTTGTCGAGTTATGGGCTCCGAAATCTCGTTGATTCCTTTGTCTAAAAGGAGGCGGTGCCACGCCCATTTTTAAAAATTTTTCAATTTTTTGTTTCCGGTCTATTGTGGAACTCATGCCACAAAATTTCAATGAATTATTTTTATATTTGACAAAGATATCGCTTAAAATGTTTTTATTAGGCCACTTTATAGTTCCCATATATAAAAGTTGGCGTGGTCGTCAACCGATTTCGCTAAACATCATGAACATGTATTACAACAAGTAATAAAAGTGTACACACCAAGTTTCGTCATTATATATCAATTATTTGTCGAGTTATAGGCTAAGAAATCTCGTATATTCCTACTTCTAAAAGGAGGCGGTGCCACGCCCATTTTCCAAAATTTTTGTGTTTTTTGTTTTATGTCCATAGTTGGACTCTTGCCATAATAATAATTTCAATGATATATCTTTATATTTGACAGAGATATCGCTTAATATGTTTTTATTAAGTCACTTTATAATACACATATATAAAAGTGGGTGTGGCCGTCAACCGATTTTGGCAATTTTACGTCCAATCATATGCCTAAGTAAGTAAATCAAGCATACCAAATTTAATTTATATATCTTCAACGGTTTTTGAGTTATGACTCATACAAGTTTGAATGTTTGCCCCTTAATAAGTGGGCGTGGCACCGACCATTTTCCAAAATTTCACCAAATTTCTTCATAGGGGTCTGAGCTCAAAACGTCGGTGAAATTTCATCGCTCTAGCTATATTAGTAGCTAAGGTACCAAATTTTTTCTATATAGCAAAAGTGGGCGTGGTCATGATCCGATTTTGCCCATTTTCAATACCAACCGTCCCAGTCTGGATACCAACTTGCATTCCAAATTTCATCAAAATATATCAATTTTTGCGCGAGTTAGAGTGTTTACAGACGGCCGGACGGACGGACATGTCTCAATCGATTTCTCTTTTCACCCTGATCATTTTGATATATATAAGTCTATATCTATCTCGATTATTTCATTCTGTTACAATCCACCGTTATGTGATTAAAACTATAATACACTGTGTACTAGTACAGCTGAGTACAAAAAGGTTTAAATTTTAAACTTTTGAAAGTCTTAAAATAATTCTTAATTTGGAATAAAATTTAACCTTAAAAGTTTAAAAATCTTTTAAACTTTTCAAAGTTTAAATTTTAAGAATTTATTGGTTGTGTCCTATATATCGACCAAAAAAGTTTAAAATTATACTAAAATTTATTTCAGTGTTGTTTGGGCTATGGAAGAGTCAATTATTAGAATTTATTGCCTATACATGCAAATAATTTTATTGGTATCACTTGCTATTTTGTTTATTATCATTATAATGTAGTATTTTCGTAAATAAACATTAAGTGAACTTCATATATTTGCTTTTTTCATATTCACCAACTTTATTTAAAATGAAACCAACTTGTGTTTGGTTTAAACGGAAGCACTCTTTAAAATTAAAGCTTTAGAGTCCCGAAAAATTAATTCGGTCTCTGTAATTTCTTCCTATAACCGCGTCTTCACTATCGTCGAACAAAAACTCACGTCTTAACATTTTGAAAAACTTCACTAGTAATAACAATGTGAATTTGCAAAGCGATCGTTTACCTTGCAAATTTTTGACAAACTTATCAAAGTTGAACATAGAATTTACAGTTTTTGAGGAACGAAAGAGCGCATTTATTTGCAGTCTTTGCAAATTACACTTTTCAATAGTAGCTTTGCACTTTGCACAAGAGAACGTACGTGAAACAGAAATCGAAAAGAGAGTACAAAAACTGCAAAGACTTTTCAAATTACACTTTTCAAATTCAACTTATAACTTATCAAATTTTACAGTTCTGAGGAACACAAAGTTTTGCAAATTGACGAAAAATTTGCAAAGTGCAAAGTGAAAAGTTGATAAACCCATGCGCCCATGTAAGGCTAAAACTTGAAAACGGCTGAACCAAATCAAATACTTCCTTAGGGGGGTTTGTTTGTTGTTACCCCGCGAAGGTTTATAATAATAATATAATAATACAATGGCGCTATTATAACTCTGACGAGTTTTATGGCCGAGCTTCTCTCCCAATTCGAGGTGTGCTCCTTTTCGTAAATAAAGGTTTACTCGAAGAAAAAATTAAAAAATATTAGGGGGCGTGGCACCTCCCATACAATCTTAATTTTTAAACCTGGGCCCTATTCCACAAAACAACTTATCAACTTTTCACTTTGCACTTTGCAAATTTTTCGTCAATTTGCAAAACTTTGTGTTCCTCAGAATTGTAAAATTTGATAAGTTATAAGTTGATTTGAAAAGTGTAATTTGAAAAGTCTTTGCAGTTTTTGTACTCTCTTTTCGATTTCTGTTCCACGTACGTTCTCTTGTGCAAAGTGCAAAGCTACTATTGAGAAGTGTAATTTGCAAAGACTTTGCAAATAAATGCGTACTTTCGTTCCTCAAAAACTGTAAATTCTATGTTTGCAAAGCCAAATTTGATAAGTTTGTCAAAAATTTGCAAGGTAAACGATCGCTTTGCAAATTCACATTGTTATTACTAGTGAAATTTTTCAAAATGTTAAGACGTGAGTTTTTGTTCGACGATAGTGAAGACGCGGTTATAGAAAGAAATTACAGAGACCGAATTCATTTTTCGGGACTCGAAAGCTTTAATTTTAAAGAGTGCTTCCGTTTAAACCAAACACAAGTTGATTTCATTTTAAATAAAGTTGGTGAATATGAAAAAAAGCAAATATATATATACGAAAATACTATATTATAATGATAATAAACAAAATAGCAAGTGATACCAATAAAATTATTTGCATGTATAGGCAATAAATTCTTTTACTTACGAATGTTCGACTCTTCCATAGCCCAAACAACACTGAAATAAATTTTGGTATAAATTTTAAACTTTTTTGGTCGATATATAGGACACGACCGATAAATATTTAAAAATTAAACTTTGAAAAGTTTAAAAGATTTTTAAACTTTTAAGGTTAAATTTTATTCCAAATTAAGATTTATTTTAAGACTTTCAAAAGTTTAAAATTTAAACCTTTTTATCGTATTGTTGATAGGCCATGATTTTCAGTATTAATAAATATTTTGAACAGAGCTTTTTGGCCGATTAAATTTAAAGGCAAATTGTTATTTCTTTTGTCCTCCTACGCGTTTCGACGGTATTCTCGTCTTCATCAGGGAGTCTAGTTTTATTTTGAAAAACATTAAAAGATACATAACAACATATTATTACAAATAAGTTCATTCACAATTTTGTCATACATTATTGCATATACTCGTATACATAAACATAAAAGAATTTTCACTTACATTTAAACTGATCAAAAAAAAACCTGAAAATATTCTTATTAAAAACACATCTATCCACATCTTAGCACAACTACATATTTGTACCTATACTGTTTTTTGACATTTATTCTATTGTTTAATTATGCTTCTATAGGCGCAATTAATGCTGTTAACATCTTCTTTGAAGTTTATTGCGTCTTGTATTCTTTGTTGTATGCGGAGACTTTCCAATGTTAATCTTGTTTTTGTTCGTCTCTCTATTTCCAATATTTTCGCGTTGTCAAAGTCCGCTGTATGTCCAGTATTGGTCAAGTGTTGTGCTAATGCTGTTGTTGTCTTTTTGTTTCTAACGTCTATTTTATGCTCGCCTATTCTAACACCTAGTGCACGTTTAGTGGTACCTATATATGTTTTGTTACATTGTTCGTTAATGCTGCCTTTGCATTTTATTTCGTAAACTACATTATGTTGTTGTTCTTTAATAACTTTATCTTTTGTCTTGCTAAATATTTGGTTGAGTGTGTGATTCGGCTTATGTGCGAAAATTAGTTTGTCATTATGTATGCATTTTTGTAATATGTTGTTATCCGTTAAACCCTGTATGTATGTAATACCCCTAAAAACTTTGTTATTGTTAGTCGTTTTTACATTTATTTGGCGTGTTGTTTGTTTTTGTTTTGTTGTTGCTAACCACCTATCTATCACTTTGGAGGGGTATCCGTTTTTATACTCAGCTGTACTAGTACACAGAGTATTATAGTTTTAATCACATAACGGTGGATTGTAACAGAATGAAATAATCGAGATAGATATAGACTTATATATATCAAAATTATCAGGGTGAAAAGAGAAATTGATTGAGCCATGTCCGTTCGTCCGTCCGTCCGTCCGTCTGTAAACACTCTAACTCGCGCAAAAATTGAGATATTTTGATGAAATTTTGGAAAATGGCCGGTGCCACGCCCACTTATTAAGGGGCAAACATTGAAATTTTATGAGTCATAACTCAAAAACCGTCGAAGATATATTGATGAAATTTGGTATGCTTGATTTACTTACTTAGGCATATGTTTGGACGTAAAATTGCCAAAATCGGTTGACGGTCACACCCACTTTTATATATGTGTATTATAAAGTGACTTAATAAAAACATTTTAAGCGATATCTTTGTCAAATATAAAGATAATTCATTGAAATTTTGTGGCATAAGTTCTACAATAGACCGGAAACAAAAAATAGAAAAATTTTGGAAAATGGGCGTGGCACCGCCTCTTTTTAGACAAAGGAATCTACGAGATTTCGGAGCCCATAACTCGACAAATAATTGAGAAATTATGACGAAACTTGGTTTATATACTTTTATAACTTGTGTTAATAGACAAGCAAAAATTTATTGAAATCGGTTTATGACCACGCCGACTTTTTAACAGATATTTCTGGAACCCTCTTTGGGAATGTGTAACGCGACATCTTTGTAACTAGAAGTCATAAAGGAATGAAATTTTGCACAAAGAATAATATTCATATGCTTAGTTGGATGACTGATAAAAATTTTGAAAATGGGCGTGGCTACGCCCATATTATGCAGCACTCGCTTTATATGAAGTACATCGTGTTTCCATCAAACGCAAACAAACAATGAAAGCATACAGTTGAGTATCTAATGTTCGATTCCACTCGAACTTAGGCTTCCTTACTTGTTTTGGTTTAAATTTAAAAAAAAATGTCTGCTCCCAAATCCTCTTCATGCTTTTCCCTATTGTATCTTCTTTCCTACCTTATTTTTCTCCTTTCCTTCCATATTGTTCTGACCCCTTAATCCTTTTCCATATTTCATATTTTTCCTATCCTTCTTTTCTTCCTTCTTCATTTTATCTGTTTCCATAATTATTTTGTGTTTCTTTTTTTCTCCATTCAAACAACACCACACAGTCGTTCATTCAAATTGTGTAATAACTATAAGTGAGCCTTTTATATTGTTCATTTCTCGAAAAAGCAAGTTGGAATTTCAAATCAAAATTAGAATTTTTTCGTGGAAATAAATACTTGCGACCAATAAAAGTTTAAAATTTAAATCTTAAAAGTTTAAATGAGAAAAACTGTAAGATTTAAACCAAAAAAGTATGAAATTTATTCCAAAAAATACTTATTAGAAGTTTTAAACTTTTGTAAGTTTGAATTTTAAACCAAAAAAGTATAACAAACTTTTAAACTTTTGAAGGTTCAAAATTTAACACAAAAAAAGTTTTAAATTTCTTTCAAACCAAATCAAAGTTTTTAAAATATTCCAATATTTATAACAGTGAAGCTATCCCTCGCATAAGTCCATGTTTTTTGGGTCGACGCCAGTTCCAGTGACTAGACTTTATTTAAAACTTCCTCCCAGGCTGCCTGCTTATCTAATTTATTAACCTTCAAAATGAAATATAAGCTTAAATATGTTCTAAATACTCACAATAATTTTATAAAAACGTACTTACTTTATTGTTTCGAAAGCTAGCAAATAAAATATATTTTATTAGCTTTAGTACGGCTAATTTTTTCTCTATTTTTATTTTTCGGCTCATAAACACGCAATGCAAAGTGAAAATAATCAAAACAAATGCTTTGTGGAACACTTTGCACGCTCACTTTTCAATAGAACGCAAAGACTTTGCAGAGAGTGAAAAGTCTTTGCAAAAATATGTTCCGTTAGCAAAGACTTTGCAAAACTAAGCGCAACGCATAGTGAGATTTGCAAAGAATATTGTGGAACAGAAACACTTTTCACTTTGCAATAAAATCGATAGTGCAAAGTGCAAAGTTGATAAGTTTCTTTGTGGAATAGGGCCCTGATTATCTCAAAAAGAGTTCAAGGTAGGGAGCTGAAAATTTGTTATAGAGGTAGGTGATATCAACACCCTTCTCACGCAGAAAATTGGGGGTTATCAGAAAAGGGGGCGTGGTACCTCCCATACAATCTTAATTTTTAAAGCTGATTATATCAAAAAGACTTCAAGGTAGGGAGCTGAAAATTGGTATAGAGGTAGGTGATATCAAAACTCTTCTCACGCAGAAAAGTGGGGGTTATCAGAAAAGAGGGCGTGGCACCTCCCATACAAACTTTTTTCATGCTGATTATCTCTAAAATTATTTAAGGTAGCGACTTGGATTGGTGTTGAGATAAACGATAACAATTCTATATTAACGCAAAATAATAGGAGTTATACGAAAAGAGGGCGTGGCACCTTCCATACATACTTAGCGTTGGAAGCTGAATATACCAGAAAGAATAAATGGCAGGATCCTGAAAATTGCTATAGAGCTAAATGATATTAAAACCACTCTCACGCATGGGTTTATCGAAAAGTTGATAAGTTGTTTTGTGGAATACATGTGGATATACATAACAATCAGCGCTGAGCAAACTGGTGTGATGAATAAATTAATCCGATCTGATGTAAACAAATTTACCTAAATTAGGTTAAATTCTATTTTTAAAATACTTTTTAATTCACATATGTTATATGTCCATACATACACATATAGGCACTTTAATTTACTTCAGTCTTGTAAAAATGAACACAAATTTCACATAGATTTTATATACATACATAAATAAAAAAGATAATACTTAAAATTTAATCAGCAATTTCGCAATGACACATCTCTGAATATTGAAACTTTACAGGAAATGAAAAAAAAACTTATTATTTTCTAACTAAGTACACTATTGCAAAAAAAAGTATTATTGATTTACATTTAGGGGCATATTAGCAATCGAAAGGTACAAAAATATTAGGATGTTAGCTTTGTTATATGTGTATTATTTGATGGTGATTTCATGAACCCAAATACTTAAAAAATCCGAGATATGCCCTTTTCTAAATTGAAGATTCAATTAAATAAAAAAAATTTGTTCCGAATTTTCCTTGAAATCAGAATTTTCTGCAACAAGACGAAAATAATTCGGCATTAATTTACGAGTTTTTTGAACCTCCCAAAATCTTAACGATATGGAACTGATTTCGAGAAAGTTCTTTAACTCGAAACAAACATCTATGCCACCCGCTTCTCCTTGCCGTGATACTTTCTTTGGCTCAGACTGTGGTGGCTGAGTTCAACGGCTTTCCGCATTCCGCGCTCGAAATCCTGATTCCCTTTCAATTGGAAAACATCTAAAAAAATTATATATATGTATGTATGTATGTAAATAAATATATTTTGAAAGGGTAAAATTTATAATGTTACCTCGCAAATTCTTGTCGAATATTTTTAATTTGTTAAGGGCTTCCTTTTCCCATCGCCCCTCCCAATTATATTTGAGCATTAGCTCATCTGTGAAAATTTGCCTCACCACGTAGGGAACATTGTCTGATATACCTTTTAATTTATGCAGGTATGTAGTCTGTAAGATTAGAAAAAAAAAATAATTTATAAGTACACACATATGTACATTACATAAGCAAAACATTATTTACCAAAGCGTGACAGTAGTCGGCATTTTGAATCTTTTCCTCCATAAGGGCCACCACTGTTGTACACCGGATGGGTAGCATTCCCGCAATTTCGTCCATCTTGGTGTCGCTAATTTCTCCCGTCATGCGGCATACGGTCTGCGCGACTTTCTTGAGGACGACCTTGTTCTTTTGGAGGAGCAGGCTCTGTGCCAAAATCTCTGTTTCTAGATCGATCTATTGAAAAATAATTTAATTAATAAATTAATAAATAAACTAGCCGGACCCGTGCGCATCTTGCGCAAAAAATAACAAAACATACGTGGCGCCAGTCGGTATGGTTTGTGCTGTCACGCCCATTTTAAAAAACTTATTATTTATTTGGTTTGGTGGGACTTATGGAACTTTCAATGAACTACCTATATATTTGACAAAGATATCGCATAAAATGTTTTTATTATACCTATGTATATAGGTATTTGCATTATATTTTTATATAGTTTACATATATTTTATGTACATACATATATGTATGTGGTCCCTGCCGACTTGGGTAATTTTTTTCCACACGTTTGCCTTGGCAGGAAAATCAGTGGTCGAAGCTTAATCGATTTATCTGCTACAGTTCCTGAGTTTTGACTTATAAATCTTTGAAAATTTGCCCCTCTTGGCACATTTTTTTAAATTTCAGCATATTTCATCATAACGTAATAATGTCATTATATGGATAAAATTCCATCACTCGGGCTTTATTAGTGACTTAATTATCATGTTTTACGCGTTTTTCGAAATACATACATATGCCTTATTTTCAACCCCAACCGTCTCTGTTCCCATTAGAATCTGTGTACCAAATTTCATTAAAATATTTATATTTTTTCGCCAGTTAGATTATGTACGACCGGCCGTTCAATCAATTTTTTTTTTCAACGTGATCGTTTTTATATATACATATATGTAAATCCATATCTATCTCAATATTTTATGGTCTTACGTACAACCGTTATTTGATCAAAACTATAAATACATATGCATATATTGTACTACGAACAGCTGTGTATAAATAAGCACATCCCATGCTGAAAAACCCCCATTCAGCGTAATTATGAATACACACGTGTTCGCCTAAAATAATGTGATGTTTCCATACAAACATACAGCTGAAACTTATAAAAGTGTTTTAAAATCTACACGACTATTCATCTGGAGCGACATCTACATTTGAAATTTGTATTTAACACTGCACTCTTGTTAGAATAAAATAATTCTGAAGGCATAGTTTTAGGCGCAAATCTTTTAGTTTAAAACATTTTATTTTTACAAAATACTATTAGAAAAAAAGTACCACGCCCAATAAAACACCGTTTCGCATGCATAGCTAATTAATAACGATGCCTTACTTATTAATTTTGGTAAATTATGTGAGCAGAAAAAGGGATATTTATAAAACACCAATTAGAAATAATATATAATGATTGTATGTACTTATGTATTTACACACGTATATGTATGTACATACATATGTAGATATATGAATAAATATATACATATGTATGTATATACCAGACCTGTTAAATTCCGATTAGGATTAGTAATCAATTAAATTGTTTTGTTTTTAATTGGTAATCATTATTTTAATTCTTTTGCAGAAAAAAAGTAATTTTAATGATTACCATTAAAAAAAATCAAAAAAAAAAATCAAAAAAAATCAAAAATAATCATAAAAAATCAAAAATAATCAAAATAACTTTTTTTGATTGTTTTTGATTATTTTTGATTTTTTATGATTATTTTTGATTTTTATGATTTTTATGATTTTTTTTTTATTTTTTTTTCATTTTGTTTGATTTTTTTCAATATTGTTGTAAAGAAATTTGGATATGCATGCACATAAGTATTCAGGTAGGCATGCATGTTTGGTCAGAGAGGCATAAAGTTTGTTTGTAGAAATGTATGTGAACGCATACTATTAAAGTACGTAACTCTGCAGTAAATATGGGGACAGGTGTATCCAAGTCATTGTGTATTCTACAGCGACAACTGCACTAATTAAAATGTCGACAAATTTAGAAGTTCGAAGTTTTTCGTACTAGATACGGATACAAACCCTTCCTACACCTGGGGAAGATTCATTTCTAGGTTCAGTATAAGGACAGGGAAGAGCGAATAAAGAATTCTGATTATGACAGAGATTATCTTTACGTAAATCTATTTGCAACGTTGCAAATCGTCTACACTCTTAAAAATTTTCGTGTAATTTTGCATACAAAAAGGTAGGTTACTTTTTCCTACCTTATTATGCGCAAAATCGCACACTGAAAATTTCAACAGATAAGCTGTTTAAATTTAAACAATAAAAGTGTAAAGCCTACACAAACAATCTTTAAATCTAAACACCAATCGAGTAATAAATTGTAATTTCGCATATACATAAGTTAAACAAAATTACCAATGCACTATGTAATTTTACCCCACTCAACTGTAATTTCGCGCACGATATTTGAAATTACAATTTCTGTATGCAATTTTAATCCAAAATGCGTGTAAAATCGCATGATATGCTCACTTTTGCTGAAAAGTGCGTAAAATTTCGTTTAGAACTGTAAATTACACACTTGTAGTGTAAATCTACGAAAAAAAATTTAATTTTCAACTAAAAATTACATATATTTTGGTAGCATATTTACACGCAGTTTTTAGAGTGTACTGCTTTATTATGTAGTAGGCATGCGAAGACGAATACAAATTCCCAAATAATCCTATTTGAGGAATAATGTCGGATCGTAAGTACGTAATATTTCTGCCTTTTAAAAGAATACAATAGGGCAATAACTAGGGCTGAAACGGTATGGCGTATGATACAATAAATACAACTTATATGAAATTAAGAATTTTTCCTTTTTTGAGAAAATTGATGAAGTGTGAAACAGACAAAGGAAATACAACTGTGCTAATGGAGGAAGAGGAATACACCACAAAAACAGGTCAACTAATCAAAGAAATGGGCTGCCGAGTGATGAGAAAAGACCCAACGGAAGAATACCAAATGGCAATAAAGCGTGCAATAAAACAAGCGAAAAATATAAGAGACAGCAAAGTAGCCTACACTCTCACAGCAATGAATCCATCTGCCCCATCACTGATCGCACGGCGAACTTTTTTTTTGCGATACGCTCTAATGTACATACATACATACGTATATTTTAAAGTAAAACTCCAAGCACATTTGATTGACTTACATAGAGTACAATTATAACAAAGTTTTTATACCCTTCTTTGTATACTCATATGAAATGGTGTTATAACTTTGAGCGGAAATGCAGAAGGAGGCATGACAGATCCACCAAAATATAACCGCTATGATGAGGATCATGAGCTGAGTCGTTTAAGCCATGCCCATCAGTCCGTCTGTATAAACGAAAACTAATCCCTCATGAGTTATCTACTTGAAATTTGGTACTTGGGTGACTTCTTAAGAGAAATTGGACCACTATAACATATAGGTCCCATACAACGGATTGTTCAGATATAGACATTTTGGACTATAACATCTCCATAAATAACACACATAATTCACCGTATAAATTAATGAAAATGAGACTATGTATCGCTTCTTTTCCTCATTCATGAATGTCATAAAGTCTCGATACAGTCGAAGACAGCCGCAATATTAGTTGCTTTTCATTGTATACCTAACTACGAGAACTTCTGTATTAAAGCCCAATTTATGAGTTAGTACAACAGCGAATGTTACACTGAATTGTTTGATTTGGCCACTTTAAACAATTTTTGATAAAGATAAATAATTTGATATAAACGTGCATCGTACCATGTAAAAATGTGCATATTTCTTTAAACGATATTGATAAATATTAAAAAAAAAAATCAAAAAAATCATAAAAAATCAAAAAAATCATAAATAATGAAAAATAATCAAAAACAATCAAAATAATTTTTTTTGATTATTTTTGATTATTTTTGATTTTTTATGATTATTTTTCTTTTTTTTGATTTTTTATGATTTTTTTTGATTTTTTTTTAATGCTAATTGCAAAATAATCATTAAAATTTGAAAACAGTTGGTAATCAATCATTAATTGGACAGTTGAAAAAATAATCAATCAAGCCGGTAATCATTACGATTAATAATCATTATTTAACAGGTTTGGTATATCTATATATATAAAAATCTCATGTAACATTCTTTGTGCGGGATAAACTTTTAAACTACTGAACCAATTTTGATAATATTTGGTAATAACATGTAATTGTGCTCCGATTGAGTAGTCAAATAGTTTTTATTTAAATTTTTGGTCAAACTGCGTAAATTTATGTAAAAATGTGTAAAAAACCAACCAAAATTAGCTTTATACGGCCATAAATCAAAACCGGATCAACCGATTTAAATATTTCTTCTTGGAAATAAGACTTTGAACCTTTTACTAAAGTTCTGCATTCAAAAAATTAATAAATTCTCTTTTTAAATAACAAAGATATTATAAAGAATAGTATCAATTTTTGAAAAAAGAGTCATGCGCATGGTTGGTCGCCACAAGCAATCGGTAAAGCAGAAGACAAAATAACGAGAACAATACATACCTACGTACATATGTACATAAGCAAAGAAATGACAGGAAGATTATGAACAATCATTTTTCTTTTACAACAGAAATGAAAATTGGAAAATAATTTTTAAAGTTTGACCTTCAGATATGTATGTATATACCTATTTTTATCTATTTACGTATATCTGTAACCGAATTTTTCATACCCAAAACCTCTGGAGTGCTCTGGCCTTAGATTCATACATATCTCTATCTACGTACATCTATATATATAAAAATCTCATGTAACATTCTTTGTGCGGAATAAACTTTTTAACTACTCAAACAGTTCATAGATACTATTCCAGAAAGAAAATTCTGCTGGCTAAGGGCTATTTTTTTTAAGCGCGACCGAAGGCCACCAACACAAAGGGGTGTTCCACGTTAAATTAAATAGTACGTTTGAAATATATCGTTTTTTCCATATGCCGTTAGTATGAGCATATACGTGGTTGATTTTTTTTTTATTTTCTCAATTTTCTTACAAACTATTTACTATAAGTGTATACATATGCATATCATAAAAAAGTGTTTTTGATTACCATTTAAATGGCGTGCTTTAATTTAAAATCGCTTGAGTGCTTTTCGAGATATGTATGTATTCGCTTTTTAAAGCGGACCACGCCCACTAATGTTTTTTTGTCTAGCTTAACGGGCCGTATTCTGCACTTATGCCCATAGCGGTGGTTATAACCTAAGCAAGAAATTACATACATACATACATACATACATACATACATACATACATACATACATACATACAGATGAAACTAATAAAAGGGTGTTAATAACCCTCAGCCGGCAGAATTCTCCTTCTGGAGAACTTTAATATTATAATTAAATAATAGTTGAAAGTGTTAAAATTAGATGAATTATCATCCAAATATTTCCTGAAAGTTTCACTGAAAAATTCCCAGTAGTTTGTAAATAAATAAAATTGGTTCATTATATCCAAGCTGAGCGGGTGTTAATTTCCGAATTACAAGTTATTCTCGGATGAAACTTGGTGACAGTATCCTATAAATGTTGTTTTCATTTATGTTGGCACTTTTTTAACACGCTTTTATTAGATTCACCTGTATGTATGTATGTCTGTATGTATGTACATACATGTTGCTATTTTCAATTTTCATCAACGACATACAGAACGAGCTAAAGTTCTGTAATTTCTTAATGTATGCTGATGACATAAAGGTTTTTCAGAAATTTAAAGATCCTAGTGATCTCGTTAACATGCAATTCGATAATGCTTCGCTGGTGTCTTGGTGTGACCGAAACAGCCTAAAACTGAACTTTGACAAGTGTAACATTATCTCTTTCTCGCGGAGCAACGCTGTTATTCATCACAACTACTTGTTCAACGATATAAACGCTTTCAACCGCCAAACTATTGTAAAGGTTTTAGGATTTTACCTAGATTACAAACTCAAGTTTGATTTTCATAGAGAATATGTGATATCCTCGGCAAACTCTAAATTAGGCTTCATCAAACGCAACTCTAGGGACTTTCGCGACCCTCTCACTCTAAAAAGTATGTTCACCTGCCTAGTAAGATCCATAGTTGAGTATGCCGGCGTCATATGGGACCCCAATACCGAAATCCATTCCCACAGAGTAGAAAGCGTTCAGCCACGTTTCACAAAATTTGCCCTCAGGCGCTTTACTCGTCGCCGCTATGCCCACCTATGAGCTGAGGTGTAGGATTCTCAATTTATCTAATCTCGCAAGCAGAATGAAAAGGAATGGTATTCTCTTTATTAAGGATATCTACGACGGAAAAATAAACTCTCCCGAGCTTCTTGCTCCTTTACCTTTTCATGTACCGGGAACATCTTTAAGAGAGCACTATATTTTCTATTGTAAAACGCATAGGACTAAATATGGTGGGAATGAACCTATACATAAGTTTACATCGCTTTGCAATTCCATCTGCAGCATTTCAGATCTTGACATGAGTAGGCCATGTTTGCAAAATAAGTTAATCGAATTGATCTGTAATAACCCTGCAAGAAACCATCCGATCATATGATCAATCATTTAGCCGATACTTATGATGAATATTTCAATCAGTACCCGGAACAAAATTTCCATCAGTTTTATTCGGGAGACATGAAAAATCTGATGTAAACATTGGTGTACGTGTGTGGTCAGCTCTGATATAAATATAAAGCCAGTGTGATGTAAAAAAGATCAGTCTTGGTATAATTTTTATCAGGCATGATCGAATGCAATATTACAGGGTAAGGGAAAGTCTTGTACGGGCTGATGTAAATAATATCAGAGCTGGGCCCTATTCCACAAAGAAACTTATCAACTTTGCACTATCGATTTTATTGCAAAGTGAAAAGTGTTTCTGTTCCACAATATTCTTTGCAAATCTCACTATGCGTTGCGCTTAGTTTTGCAATGTCTTTGCTAACGGAACATATTTTTGCAAAGACTTTTCTCTTTTAAACTTTTAAGGTTTAAATTTTAAACTTTTATTGGTCGTAAGATTTTATTTCGAAGAAAAAATTCTAATTTTTGATTTGAAATTCCAACTTGCTTTTTCGAGAAATGAACAATATAAAGGGCTCACTTATATGTAGTTATTAGACAATTTGAATGAACGACTGTGTGGCGTTGTTTGAATGGAGAAAAAAGAAACACAAAATAATTATGGAAACAGATAAAATGAAGGAGGAAGAAAAGGAGGATAGGAAAAAGATGAAATATAGAAAATGATCAAGGAGATGTTGGGGGCAGAACAATATGAAAGAAAAGGAGAAAAATAAGGTAGGAAAGAAGATACAATAGGGAAAAACATGAAGAGGATTTGGGAGCAGACATTTTTTTTTAATTTAAACCAAAACAAGTAAGGGAGCCTAAGTTCGAGTGGAATCGAACATTAGATACTCAGCTGTATGCTTTCATTGTTTGTTTGCGTTTGATGGAAACACGGTGTAATTTATATAAAGCGAGTGCTGCATAGAGTGGGCGTAGCCACGCCCGTTTTCAAAATTTTTATCAGTCATCCAACTAAGCATATGAATATTATTCTTTGTGCAAAATTTCATTCCTTTATGACTTCTAGTTACAAAGATGTCTCGTTACACATTCCCAAAGAGTGTTCCAGAAATATGTTTGTTAAAAAGTAGGCGTGGCCATAAACCGATTTCAATAAATTTTTGCGTGTCTATTAACACAAGTTATAGAAGTGTATAAACCAAGTTTCGTCATAATATCTCAATTATTTGTCGAGTTATGGGCTCCGAAATCTCGTTGATTCCTTTGTCTAAAAGAAGGCGGTGCCACGCCCATTTTTAAAAATTTTTCAATTTTTTGTTTCCGGTCTATTGTGGAACTCATGCCACAAAATTTCAATGAATTATTTTTATATTTGACAAAGATATCGCTTAAAATGTTTTTATTAGGCCACTTTATAGTTCCCATATATAAAAGTTGGCGTGGTCGTCAACCGATTTCGCTAAACATCATGAACATGTATTACAACAAGTAATAAAAGTGTACACACCAAGTTTCGTCATTATATATCAATTATTTGTCGAGTTATAGGCTAAGAAATCTCGTATATTCCTACTTCTAAAAGGAGGCGGTGCCACGCCCATTTTCCAAAATTTTTGTGTTTTTTGTCTTATGTCCATAGTTGGACTCTTGCCATAATAATAATTTCAATGATATATCTTTATATTTGACAGAGATATCGCTTAATATGTTTTTATTAAGTCACTTTATAATACACATATATAAAAGTGGGTGTGGCCGTCAACCGATTTTGGCAATTTTACGTCCAATCATATGCCTAAGTAAGTAAATCAAGCATACCAAATTTAATTTATATATCTTCAACGGTTTTTGAGTTATGACTCATACAAGTTTGAATGTTTGCCCCTTAATAAGTGGGCGTGGCACCGACCATTTTCCAAAATTTCACCAAATTTCTTCATAGGGGTCTGAGCTCAAAACGTCGGTGAAATTTCATCGCTCTAGCTATATTAGTAGCTAAGGTACCAAATTTTTTCTATATAGCAAAAGTGGGCGTGGTCATGATCCGATTTTGCCCATTTTCAATACCAACCGTCCCAGTCTGGATACCAACTTGCATTCCAAATTTCATCAAAATATATCAATTTTTGCGCGAGTTAGAGTGTTTACAGACGGCCGGACGGACGGACATGTCTCAATCGATTTCTCTTTTCACCCTGATCATTTTGATATATATAAGTCTATATCTATCTCGATTATTTCATTCTGTTACAATCCACCGTTATGTGATTAAAACTATAATACACTGTGTACTAGTACAGCTGAGTACAAAAAGGTTTAAATTTTAAACTTTTGAAAGTCTTAAAATAATTCTTAATTTGGAATAAAATTTAACCTTAAAAGTTTAAAAATCTTTTAAACTTTTCAAAGTTTAAATTTTAAGAATTTATTGGTTGTGTCCTATATATCGACCAAAAAAGTTTAAAATTATACTAAAATTTATTTCAGTGTTGTTTGGGCTATGGAAGAGTCAATTATTAGAATTTATTGCCTATACATGCAAATAATTTTATTGGTATCACTTGCTATTTTGTTTATTATCATTATAATGTAGTATTTTCGTAAATAAACATTAAGTGAACTTCATATATTTGCTTTTTTCATATTCACCAACTTTATTTAAAATGAAACCAACTTGTGTTTGGTTTAAACGGAAGCACTCTTTAAAATTAAAGCTTTAGAGTCCCGAAAAATTAATTCGGTCTCTGTAATTTCTTCCTATAACCGCGTCTTCACTATCGTCGAACAAAAACTCACGTCTTAACATTTTGAAAAACTTCACTAGTAATAACAATGTGAATTTGCAAAGCGATCGTTTACCTTGCAAATTTTTGACAAACTTATCAAAGTTGAACATAGAATTTACAGTTTTTGAGGAACGAAAGAGCGCATTTATTTGCAGTCTTTGCAAATTACACTTTTCAATAGTAGCTTTGCACTTTGCACAAGAGAACGTACGTGAAACAGAAATCGAAAAGAGAGTACAAAAACTGCAAAGACTTTTCAAATTACACTTTTCAAATTCAACTTATAACTTATCAAATTTTACAGTTCTGAGGAACACAAAGTTTTGCAAATTGACGAAAAATTTGCAAAGTGCAAAGTGAAAAGTTGATAAACCCATGCGCCCATGTAAGGCTAAAACTTGAAAACGGCTGAACCAAATCAAATACTTCCTTAGGGGGGTTTGTTTGTTGTTACCCCGCGAAGGTTTACTCGAAGAAAAAATTAAAAAATATTAGGGGGCGTGGCACCTCCCATACAATCTTAATTTTTAAACCTGATTATCTCAAAAAGAGTTCAAGGTAGGGAGCTGAAAATTTGTTATAGAGGTAGGTGATATCAACACCCTTCTCACGCAGAAAATTGGGGGTTATCAGAAAAATGGGCGTGGTACCTCCCATACAATCTTAATTTTTAAAGCTGATTATCTCAAAAAGACTTCAAGGTAGGGAGCTGAAAATTGGTATAGAGGTAGGTGATATCAAAACCCTTCTCACGCAGAAAAGTGGGGGTTATCAGAAAAATGGGCATGGTACCTCCCATACAATCTTAATTTTTAAAGCTGATTATATCAAAAAGACTTCAAGGTAGGGAGCTGAAAATTGGTATAGAGGTAGGTGATATCAAAACTCTTCTCACGCAGAAAAGTGGGGGTTATCAGAAAAGAGGGCGTGGCACCTCCCATACAAACTTTTTTCATGCTGATTATCTCTAAAATTATTTAAGGTAGCGACTTGGATTGGTGTTGAGATAAACGATAACAATTCTATATTAACGCAAAATAATAGGAGTTATACGAAAAGAGGGCGTGGCACCTTCCATACATACTTAGCGTTGGAAGCTGAATATGCCAGAAAGAATAAATGGCAGGATCCTGAAAATTGCTATAGAGCTAAATGATATTAAAACCACTCTCACGCATGGGTTTATCGAAAAGTTGATAAGTTGTTTTGTGGAATACATGTGGATATACATAACAATCAGCGCTGAGCAAACTGGTGTGATGAATAAATTAATCCGATCTGATGTAAACAAATTTACCTAAATTAGGTTAAATTCTATTTATTAAAATACTTTTTAATTCACATATGTTATATGTCCATACATACACATATAGGCACTTTAATTTACTTCAGTCTTGTAAAAATGAACACAAATTTCACATAGATTTTATATACATACATAAATAAAAAAGATAATACTTAAAATTTAATCAGCAATTTCGCAATGGCACATCTCTGAATATTGAAACTTTACAGGAAATGAAAAAAAAACTTATTATTTTCTAACTAAGTACACTATTGCAAAAAAAAAGTATTATTGATTTACATTTAGGGGCATATTAGCAATCGAAAGGTACAAAAATATTAGGATGTTAGCTTTGTTATATGTGTATTATTTGATGGTGATTTCATGAACCCAAATACTTAAAAAATCCGAGATATGCCCTTTTCTAAATTGAAGATTCAATTAAATAAAAAAAATTTGTTCCGAATTTTCCTTGAAATCAGAATTTTCTGCAACAAGACGAAAATAATTCGGCATTAATTTACGAGTTTTTTGAACCTCCCAAAATCTTAACGATATGGAACTGATTTCGGGAAAGTTCTTTAACTCGAAACAAACATCTATGCCACCCGCTTCTCCTTGCCGTGATACTTTCTTTGACTCAGACTGTGGTGGCTGAGTTCAACGGCTTTCCGCATTCCGCGCTCGAAATCCTGATTCCCTTTCAATTGGAAAACATCTAAAAAAATTATATATATGTATGTATGTATGTAAATAAATATATTTTGAAAGGGTAAAATTTATAATGTTACCTCGCAAATTCTTGTCGAATATTTTTAATTTGTTAAGGGCTTCCTTTTCCCATCGCCCCTCCCAATTATATTTGAGCATTAGCTCATCTGTGAAAATTTGCCTCACCACGTAGGGAACATTGTCTGATATACCTTTTAATTTATGCAGGTATGTAGTCTGTAAGATTAGAAAAAAAAAAATAATTTATAAGTACACACATATGTACATTACATAAGCAAAACATTATTTACCAAAGCGTGACAGTAGTCGGCATTTTGAATCTTTTCCTCCATAAGGGCCACCACTGTTGTACACCGGATGGGTAGCATTCCCGCAATTTCGTCCATCTTGGTGTCGCTAATTTCTCCCGTCATGCGGCATACGGTCTGCGCGACTTTCTTGAGGACGACCTTGTTCTTTTGGAGGAGCAGGCTCTGTGCCAAAATCTCTGTTTCTAGATCGATCTATTGAAAAATAATTTAATTAATAAATTAATAAATAAACTAGCCGGACCCGTGCGCATCTTGCGCAAAAAATAACAAAACATACGTGGCGCCAGTCGGTATGGTTTGTGCTGTCACGCCCATTTTAAAAAACTTATTATTTATTTGGTTTGGTGGGACTTATGGAACTTTCAATGAACTACCTATATATTTGACAAAGATATCGCATAAAATGTTTTTATTATACCTATGTATATAGGTATTTGCATTATATTTTTATATAGTTTACATATATTTTATGTACATACATATATGTATGTGGTCCCTGCCGACTTGGGTAATTTTTTTCCACACGTTTGCCTTGGCAGGAAAATCAGTGGTCGAAGCTTAATCGATTTATCTGCTACAGTTCCTGAGTTTTGACTTATAAATCTTTGAAAATTTGCCCCTCTTGGCACATTTTTTTAAATTTCAGCATATTTCATCATAACGTAATAATGTCATTATATGGATAAAATTCCATCACTCGGGCTTTATTAGTGACTTAATTATCATGTTTTACGCGTTTTTCGAAATACATACATATGCCTTATTTTCAACCCCAACCGTCTCTGTTCCCATTAGAATCTGTGTACCAAATTTCATTAAAATATTTATATTTTTCGCCAGTTAGATTATGTACGACCGGCCGTTCAATCAATTTTTTTTTTCAACGTGATCGTTTTTATATATACATATATGTAAATCCATATCTATCTCAATATTTTATGGTCTTACGTACAACCGTTATTTGATCAAAACTATAAATACATATGCATATATTGTACTACGAACAGCTGTGTATAAATAAGCACATCCCATGCTGAAAAACCCCCATTCAGCGTAATTATGAATACACACGTGTTCGCCTAAAATAATGTGATGTTTCCATACAAACATACAGCTGAAACTTATAAAAGTGTTTTAAAATCTACACGACTATTCATCTGGAGCGACATCTACATTTGAAATTTGTATTTAACACTGCACTCTTGTTAGAATAAAATAATTCTGAAGGCATAGTTTTAGGCGCAAATCTTTTAGTTTAAAACATTTTATTTTTACAAAATACTATTAGAAAAAAAGTACCACGCCCAATAAAACACCGTTTCGCATGCATAGCTAATTAATAACGATGCCTTACTTATTAATTTTGGTAAATTATGTGAGCAGAAAAAGGGATATTTATAAAACACCAATTAGAAATAATATATAATGATTGTATGTACTTATGTATTTACACACGTATATGTATGTACATACATATGTAGATATATGAATAAATATATACATATGTATGTATATACCAGACCTGTTAAATTCCGATTAGGATTAGTAATCAATTAAATTGTTTTGTTTTTTAATTGGTAATCATTATTTTAATTCTTTTGCAGAAAAAAAGTAATTTTAATGATTACCATTAAAAAAAATCAAAAAAAAAATCAAAAAAAATCAAAAAAAATCAAAAATAATCATAAAAAATCAAAAATAATCAAAATAACTTTTTTTGATTGTTTTTGATTATTTTTGATTTTTTATGATTATTTTTGATTTTTATGATTTTTATGATTTTTTTTTTATTTTTTTTTCATTTTGTTTGATTTTTTTCAATATTGTTGTAAAGAAATTTGGATATGCATGCACATAAGTATTCAGGTAGGCATGCATGTTTGGTCAGAGAGGCATAAAGTTTGTTTGTAGAAATGTATGTGAACGCATACTATTAAAGTACGTAACTCTGCAGTAAATATGGGGACAGGTGTATCCAAGTCATTGTGTATTCTACAGCGACAACTGCACTAATTAAAATGTCGACAAATTTAGAAGTTCGAAGTTTTTCGTACTAGATACGGATACAAACCCTTCCTACACCTGGGGAAGATTCATTTCTAGGTTCAGTATAAGGACAGGGAAGAGCGAATAAAGAATTCTGATTATGACAGAGATTATCTTTACGTAAATCTATTTGCAACGTAGCAAATCGTCTACACTCTTAAAAATTTTCGTGTAATTTTGCATACAAAAAGGTAGGTTACTTTTTCCTACCTTATTATGCGCAAAATCGCACACTGAAAATTTCAACAGATAAGCTGTTTAAATTTAAACAATAAAAGTGTAAAGCCTACACAAACAATCTTTAAATCTAAACACCAATCGAGTAATAAATTGTAATTTCGCATATACATAAGTTAAACAAAATTACCAATGCACTATGTAATTTTACCCCACTCAACTGTAATTTCGCGCACGATATTTGAAATTACAATTTCTGTATGCAATTTTAATCCAAAATGCGTGTAAAATCGCATGATATGCTCACTTTTGCTGAAAAGTGCGTAAAATTTCGTTTAGAACTGTAAATTACACACTTGTAGTGTAAATCTACGAAAAAAAATGTAATTTTCAACTAAAAATTACATATATTTTGGTAGCATATTTACACGCAGTTTTTAGAGTAGTTTATGTAGTAGGCATGCGAAGACGAATACAAATTCCCAAATAATCCTATTTGAGGAACAATGTCGGAACGTAAGTACGTAATATTTCTGCCTTTTAAAAGAATACAATAGGGCAATAACTAGGGCTGAAACGGTATGGCGTATGATACAATAAATACAACTTATATGAAATTAAGAATTTTTCCTTTTTTGAGAAAATTGATGAAGTGTGAAACAGACAAAGGAAATACAACTGTGCTAATGGAGGAAGAGGAATACACCGCAAAAACAGGTCAACTAATCAAAGAAATGGGCTGCCGAGTGATGAGAAAAGACCCAACGGAAGAATACCAAATGGCAATAAAGCGTGCAATAAAACAAGCGAAAAATATAAGAGACAGCAAAGTAGCCTACACTCTCACAGCAATGAATCCATCTGCCCCATCACTGATCGCACGGCGAACTTTTTTTTTGCGATACGCTCTAATGTACATACATACATACGTATATTTTAAAGTAAAACTCCAAGCACATTTGATTGACTTACATAGAGTACAATTATAACAAAGTTTTTATACCCTTCTTTGTATACTCATATGAAATGGTGTTATAACTTTGAGCGGAAATGCAGAAGGAGGCATGACAGATCCACCAAAATATAACCGCTATGATGAGGATCATGAGCTGAGTCGTTTAAGCCATGCCCATCAGTCCGTCTGTATAAACGCAAACTAATCCCTCATGAGTTATCTACTTGAAATTTGGTACTTGGGTGACTTCTTAAAAGAAATTGGACCACTATAACATATAGGTCCCATACAACGGATTGTTCAGATATAGACATTTTGGACTATAACATCTCCATAAATAACACACATAATTCACCGTATAAATTAATGAAAATGAGACTATGTATCGCTTCTTTTCCTCATTCATGAATGTCATAAAGTCTCGATACAGTCGAAGACAGCCGCAATATTAGTTGCTTTTCATTGTATACCTAACTACGAGAACTTCTGTATTAAAGCCCAATTTATGAGTTAGTACAACAGCGAATGTTACACTGAATTGTTTGATTTGGCCACTTTAAACAATTTTTGATAAAGATAAATAATTTGATATAAACGTGCATCGTACCATGTAAAAATGTGCATATTTCTTTAAACAATATTGATAAAAATTAAAAAAAAAATCAAAAAAATCATAAAAAATCAAAAAAAATCATAAATAATGAAAAATAATCAAAAACAATCAAAATAATTTTTTTTGATTATTTTTGATTTTTTATGATTATTTTTTTTGATTTTTTTTGATTTTTTTTTAATGCTAATTGCAAAATAATCATTAAAATTTGAAAACAGTTGGTAATCAATCATTAATTGGACAGTTGAAAAAATAATCAATCAAGCCGGTAATCATTACGATTAATAATCATTATTTAACAGGTTTGGTATATCTATATATATAAAAATCTCATGTAACATTCTTTGTGCGGGATAAACTTTTAAACTACTGAACCAATTTTGATAATATTTGGTAATAACATGTAATTGTGCTCCGATTGAGTAGTCAAATAGTTTTTATTTAAATTTTTGGTCAAACTGCGTAAATTTATGTAAAAATGTGTAAAAAACCAACCAAAATTAGCTTTATACGGCCATAAATCAAAACCGGATCAACCGATTTAAATATTTCTTCTTGGAAATAAGACTTTGAACCTTTTACTAAAGTTCTGCATTCAAAAAATTAATAAATTATCTTTTTAAATAACAAAGATATTATAAAGAATAGTATCAATTTTTGAAAAAAGAGTCATGCGCATGGTTGGTCGCCACAAGCAATCGGTAAAGCAGAAGACAAAATAACGAGAACAATACATACCTACGTACATATGTACATAAGCAAAGAAATGACAGGAAGATTATGAACAATCATTTTTCTTTTACAACAGAAATGAAAATTGGAAAATAATTTTTAAAGTTTGACCTTCAGATATGTATGTATATACCTATTTTTATCTATTTACGTATATCTGTAACCGAATTTTTCATACCCAAAACCTCTGGAGTGCTCTGGCCTTAGATTCATACATATCTCTATCTACGTACATCTATATATATAAAAATCTCATGTAACATTCTTTGCGCGGAATAAACTTTTTAACTACTCAAACAATTTTAATTATAATAATTTTTCTTTTACAACAGAAATTAAAATTGAAAAATTATTTTTAAAATTTGACGTTAGATATATACCTATTTTTATCTATCTATCTATAACCGAATTTTTCATATTCCAAACCTCTGAAGGTGCTCTGGCCTTAGATATGTACTTATCTATATCTACATACATCTATACATAGATACACAAACACATATACAAATCTCATGTCACAATATTTGTGCGCCTTTAAATTTAAAACTACTGAAACATTTTAATGAAATTTGGTAGTTATATCTCATTGGGTTGATAGAGAATACCAAAAATATGTGTACATACATATGAAGAAAAATCCGGCAAGTATCGCTGTTGTATTTTATTTCTATTTACACCAAAGAATCGGTCCAAATTTGAATTTCTCGAGTAAATTTTAGGTTCCTTCCATAACCGAAAACTTAGGAATTGTTACAAAATGTTTGTTAATAATATCTTTGACTAGAATATAATAGTATGTATAATACAAGCCGCTGAAATAGCTCTAACGAGTTGTAAGGACGAGCTTATCTCCCTAATTCGAGGCGCATTCCTTAATTTTTGTTTTTTCCTACTAATTGAGTGGACCTACAGTTTTATGCCGGCTCCGAACGGGGAATGCATTTTTTGTGGGAAGCATTTTCATGGCAGAAATACCCTATGAGGGTATGCCGCCCACCGCCCAGAGGTGAACGCTATTTCTGATTTCTAATTAAATAATTTTTTTTTTTGGTGTTTGTCCGGACTGGGGATAAAACCCGAGACCTCTTATATGGCAGGCGAGCCTTTCACAAAGATATACATAAGTAGGTATGTAACTATGTAAGAAACACCACTTACAGCTCGATTCTGAGCGTTACTTTAATATTATTTTACTGGTAATTTACTTTGCTGAAAAGTTTTACCATCTCCTCAATCGGTATTCTCGAACAAATGGTAACGCTATCAAAGCAATTCCATACGAATGGAATGGAATCGGACTCAAGATGGTAACAAATTGTTACCACTTATTGAGCTGGTAATATAATTTTCCTGCTGCTAGAATACGAGAAAGGTGTTCAAAGGTCAAGTCTTCACTTTAGCGGTAAAGGAAATTATGTTACCCCGCGGAATAAGGCTGTTAGAGGATTTCAAATATGTTCTGATATTTTGCCGTAAATAGAAATAGAACACAACAGCGACACCGCAGTAAATTCATGAATTTTATCGTTGCGTGAGTCAAATCCTTTTTGATTTCATATAATGAATCAATTTTATTTTTTATTTCGTTCTTTATCCAAATCCAGACAACTTTTTATTTGTGATTTCATTTTCAGTCAAATCAAAGAATATCGTGTATTTCATTTTTTGAAAATAGAAACATTTCCAGTAATAAAAAATATGTTTTATCAGGATGGCGAAGCAGATCACAAAATAAAAGTATCTTTTATTTTGAATATCAAATCACTAATAAGATGATGATGACTGTTGATAACTTAAAGCCAATGCGAAGCTTGGCCGGGAATGCTAGTACCTATATAAAACTGTTAAAATCGAAAAATTTATGAAAGTGTCACTTTATACCAAGGGTGCTCAACGCTCTCGTATTGAATGGGGAAACTCCAATACATCTACAAAAATTTATTAGTGCACTCAGAAAAATTTGTGTTAGATTTAAAAAAAAAACTACAAGCAAATTTTTATTGTACGATTGGAAAATTTTACATACAACACAAATACATACATATGTACAATATTGAAAACATATTTTATTTATATTAAATTAAGATATGAACTCGAACATATAAAAAATGTATCTACATATTACATAATAACAATAAGCGATAAGTTTATTCAAGGCTGTTTAATAAATTGTCAATATTTATTGTCGAATCAGAGGTGGATAATTGCAGAATTGCTTCCAAATGCTTTTGTGATAAAAGGTTTCTTTGGTTTGTTTTGATCAACTTAAGGCTAGAAAAGGCTTTTTCGCAAATATAAGTGCTTCCGAACATGGATAAGTATTTTAAAATTTCATTTCTTATGAGTGGATGCTTGTCATATTTTATTTCTGTCATACATATATGTACCTTACCTTAATTATTAATTTATATACGTACCTATAACTAATTATCATAGACTGTGACTCGCAATAATATTTCAGCAAAAAAAGCTCTAATTCCTATTTTTCTTATTAAAATCTACTTTTATTTTTCTTCAAATAATTTGAAATACACTTTTGCCACACGTTTTTCAATATTAACTAGAAATTTTGTTCAGTTTTTTCGTTTGCCTACAAATCTCACCCTAAATCAAAAAATTGCACAACTCAAAATTTTTTGAATCCATGAATAACGTATTTAGGGACTGCTAAATGTTAGTCTCCTCCAAGCAAAAGTCTTCTTCCTTACCCAAGGTCTTACTTCAAAGCAGCGTTGCGTGATTCGAATCAATTTTGATTTAAAATCAACTTTCAAATAAAGAATCAACTTGATTCGTGATTCAAATTATTTTCAAATCAAAGATAATTTTTATTTGTGATTCATTTCTCAAAAGAATCAAAAATACCCTCTGATTGGTGATTCAAACTGTTTTCAAATCAAAGATAAATTTGATTTGTGATTCTTTTCTCAAAAGAATCAAAAATACCCTTTGATTCGTGATTCAAACCATTTTCAAATCAAAGATAAATTTGATTTGTGATTCATTTCTCAAAAGAATCAAAAATCTTTTTTGATTCTTGATTCAAAAAATATCTTTGATTCGAATCAAATTTTTGATTTTTTTTTATTTAGAATGGTATTTATTTAGAATCAAAAATACTGTAGCATATCAGAAATATTCAAGTACATTCTCGGTAACTTAAAACACAAAAATGTATAAAATGCACCAAAAGTGCAACAACAGCCAAATTGTATGCTGACGCCAAATATGTAGATATGTATGTACATATATACATATGTATTTCTGATTGTCGTATTTACGTTTGTGCTACGCCGTACGTACATGCATACATACATATGTATGTATGTGCATAGGCACTTGGGTGCATACCCTGCAAAAATCATTGGATTATATGCTCCATTTGTGGTAAGTTGGAGTACTTTCAAAGTGACCACTAACATAGCCCAAGCGACCGATTCGTGTATCTGCATCGGTTCGTAGTTAGCCGAACATAACAAAAACCAAATTTTTATCGCGACGAAGACGATATGTGTATCCATACATAGCTACATACATACATATGTTTGAATGTATACACGTCATTCGTCGTCGTCGCGATAAACATTTGGTTTTTGTTGTTATGTTCGGCTAACTGTTAGGTACTCCATCAATTAATCCAATGTAGGTACTCCATGGATTAATATGATTGTTAAGCGGGACTGGAGTATATACTCCATTGCAATGTTAAATGGACCATATTTTTTGTATGAAATGTGGCAAGTTCTGGAGTAAGCGGTTGGTCCATAGCGAGCACTCCATGGATTAGCGAATGGAGTACTCGGAATTTTTGCAGGGTATGCATACATACATATGTATTATATGTACATATGCCCTGCAAAAATCATTGGATTATATGCCCCATTTGTGGTAGGTTGGAGTACTTTCAAAGTGACCACTAACATAGCCCAAGCGACCGATTCGTGTATCTGCATCGGTTCATAGTTAGCCGAACATATACATATATGTACATATCTACATAGATTCTATGTCATAGAAGTAAGTATTAGAGTAGATATACATGTATTATAGTAAATAAGTAGTATGTACATAAGAAATTTTGTGTATAGGTAAATAAGAATCAATTTTACCAATAAATTCCCTGATTGAATTGCTGTTCGTAAAGAAATACAACAAACCACTTTCGTTTAATTTGAACGGGTTTAAAATATACATATGTATGTATGTATGTATGTACCTAATAAAATATCGTTTATGATAGCCGTTTACGATTCGCCTACGAATACTGTTTCGCTTTAAAATGTTCAGTGCCTACGAGTGTCGTAAATGTATCGAAAAAGCGCTCGTATATGAATCTTTTTACGTCCGTTTTTTTTATCGTAAAAGTAGAAATTTTACAAACATACATACTTTTAAAATATTGAGTTTGAAATTTTTCGTTTTCTTTTTTTTTTTGACATGATAGAAAAAAGTTTATTTTGTTATTGTTTTCTTATTCGAGAACAGCTCGTAAATCGCAATGTTCGTTAAATGTACGGTACCTTGCTGGCTGGGTGGGTAAGTACATATGTGTGGATATGTATAAGAGAAATTTACATATGTATGTATATACATTTACATATTAATTGGTAAGTACATATGTACATGCATCTTACATAAGTATGTATATATGTGTTAGATTACATCTGTATTTTATATGGAAATGAAGTCAGGAGGTGAGAATTTTCACTAATATTTTTTCGTTCTTTTATCACGAGAGAGAAATGCAAAAAAATATGCTCCTCTCTCGCAAGAAGCGATCAAAAAAAAAATCCAGTTTTTCCACTTGTGCGCGAAAAATAACAAAACAATATTTCTCCTTCCTTCCTTCCTTAATTGGCACGTAACCGTCTAGACGATTCTGGCGGAATACAATAGAGTGCGGCAATTGTTTCTGTTTCGTGCAGCATGGCGCCACTCACATGTGAGACAAACTGATCGCGAAAACTAACAAAGCATTCGCGAAAACAGTTTATCACGAACATTTTTCAGCTACGTTGTAGGGAAGGATATACATACATACAAGCAGATTTTCGCAGTTGCCTTATGGCCTGGTTATGCTACCAATCAAGCTGGTCGAGCACCGTGTAATTGTTGTTGTGCACTCCGACGGTGAGAGAATTTTCGGACTCTCACATCCAGCAAACTTGCTGTGTGAAACAGGCAGCCAGCAAACGAGGTTTCAGAGGTAATAATGTGTTATGTTGTGTATGTGCTCAGTAATTATCATGTGTTATGTTGTGTATGTGCGCTCCAATCATCAATGTAAGCGTAACCACCTCTCACCAATCACGAAATCTTTCCGATTTTGATTGGCAATCAAGATTGTAACCATAACCATAGCATTAGCCAGCCATTTGCGCGTACATATGTATGTATATTCCCACCAAAAAATCTAAGCCTTTTTAAGAATTAAAACCGCAGATTTTAAGGCTTCCGAAATCAGGCCTGAAAATTATAAAGGTAGCAAATTTGTATGGCGTAAGGCTTAAAATAAGGCTGATTTTCCTGTGTTGATGTCATCACGCCATAAGGAGTACTCTCTCTCTGAGAGCACACCTTATTCCTAATGCTTATCCGCCATGCGAAATAAGACCTAGATAATAAATAATGCCATGTTAAATGGACCATATTTTTTATATGATATGTGGCAGGTTGAGGAGTACTCGGTTGGTCCATAGCGAGTACTCTATACACGCGTGCATGGAGTACTCGGCTTTTTTGCAGGGATTCTTTTGTATGCATACACCCAACCATAATTCATTCATCCTTTCATTCATTTATTCGTTATATATATGTATGTAAGTATATACATACATATGTATGCGCAAGTGCTTGGCTAAAGCAACTGCGAAAATCTGCTTGCATTTCCTCCCATACAACGCAGACGTTTGTTGAAATTTTAGATTTTTTGCATTTCAACTCGCGGGGGTGGTGGGATCACGTACTAAAGTATTTTTTATATGAAATAAAGTTTTGATTCAAAATAATTTTTGATTCGAATCAAAAGTTTGATTCGAATCAAAAATTTTATTCGAATCAAAAATTTTATTCGAATCAAAAATTTGATTCGAATCAAAAATTTTATTCGAATCAAAAATTTTATTCGAATAAAAAATTTGATTCGAATCAAAAATTTATTAAGAATCTTGATTCGAAATCAAGTTTGAATCAAGAATCAAAAAAGATTTTTGATTCTTTTGAGAAATGAATCACAAATCAATTTTATCTTTGATTTGAAAATAGTTTGAATCACGAATCAAAGGGTATTTCTGATTCTTTTGTGAAACGAATCACAAATAAAATTTATCTTTGATTTGAAAATAGTTTGAATCACGAATCAAAGGGTATTTCTGATTTTTTTTTGAAACGAATCACAAATAAAAATTATCTTTTATTTGAAAATATTTTAAATCAAGAATCAGAAAATATTTTTGATTAGTGATTCAGTCAAATCAAAATCACGCAACCCTGTTTCAAAGCTTCGTTTGTAAAGAAAAAGGTTTTCTTGCATTTCTTCCATTTTATATTTATTTGGGTTTTGAGTTACGTCGCTTTTCAATTCAAGAATTCAATTTTTTCAAAAAAATTTTATTTTCAATTTGTTAGTGTAATTTTCAATTTCATATGGAAAGGGCGACGCCAACGTAGCTACGTTAGCTTCGCCCTTCCCATATGAAACTCAATCACATTCATTTGAAATTATTTATACCTGAGGGCATATGGCAGGGGAAGAAATTTTTATTTTTATATTATATTAATATATTATATTATATATTATATTAATATTATTTTATATTATAAGGGCGAATTTGTATCTGTGCCTATGTCTGGGGGGGAAAACAAAAACAAATGTGATTCAAGGGCATAGGCATGATCATCTATGCTTTATACAATTGTTAAAACCTATTTTATTTTTTATGAATACCAGTCTATATATTTATCAAATATATAATATTTTCTTTGTGAGATAAGTGGAAAATTTATACTGACATAAATTGAGGATTGTTTTATAGCGAATTTGAATTTGCGAAATTTTGTATGAGTAATTTTTAAATAATTGGAAAAAGGGTTAAACTACACATCGTATAGAATTATATTGTTAGGAAACATATAGTAAAATTGCACGAGCTTTCACTTCGTGGTTTCCACAAAAATAACATAACATATAAAAAGTATTGTTTCTTACACTACGCTGTGCTGTGATATTCTGTGTTTCGCTCATTATACATTGCTAAAAAGTGAGAAATAGTTATTGAGAGTTAAATCTTAGTAGAGGAATAGAAATACCCACATTGCTTTGTATTGTAGCTATATCCGCCGTCAAGTTATCCATCCTCTTATTTAGTTCATCCACCTTCTTTTCAATTCTCAGTACGGTCTCCATCAAAATATCCAATTTGCTTGATAGATCTAGAGTATAAACATACATATGTATATGTATATAAATATTTAAATTAAAAAAAAAAAAAAGAATAGAACTGTAAAGCTAAGATCACTAATTGTCGACCAATTGAACGCCCTTCCTTGATTTTCTCGATTTTTTGTACAAATGTGCAAATTGTGTGATCTGAGCTTTAGTGCAAATATAATTGCCTTCAATGACGTTGACAGCTCCACCTTCTCCCTGAGCTTCTCCATCTACTGCAAGCGCCTCAACAACGTTCATTGCACCTGATAGGTCAAAACTGCCACTGGTGGTGAAATATTTGTTGAAAGGGTTCGCTAGAAAGAAAGTAGGTCAAGCATTTAACTTGCATAAAAGGTGTTACAAAATAATTATACTTACTGTTGTTGTGATCTGACATTATTTAAATTATGTAGAGGTTATGAACGAGCGATGAACTTTTGTATGATGAATAAAAGTCTATTTTTTAAAGGTGTAATTATTATAAGAAAAAATAAAAATCAAGAAATAATTATTATTGAAAGAAACGTATTTTAAAAGTCTTTCCATAATATTTATTTCTGAGATATTTTTTAAGACCGGTATTCATAAAAAATAAAATAAGTTTTAACAATTGTATAAAGTAACATTTTCATACAATTTTTCGATTTTAACAGTTTTTAAACCTATTTTATTTTTTTACGAATACCGGTCTAATTATTTTTATAATTGTTATGAATGAGAAATTTTTATACAAATTCCAGTTGGAAATTTTGCTTGAAATTTTAAATACTTATATGAAAGTTACTCAAAATTGTGTAAAAAGAAAAGAATACTGAAAAACTTTTTTGAAATTCGTCTCAATGAAAGTTTTTTGAAGATATAAAAAAATTCTACTGATAATAATTACTCAAAGAATTTTTGAAATGAAAAAATCTTTGAAGATATCGTCGTACCATACGAAAACTAGCACTTTCAAAATTTTTTACTCAGTATTTCTTTATAAGAAATTTTGAAAGTGCTAGTTTTCGTACACTCAGAGAAAAGGTGCGGGCTAGAAACAAGCTGTGTCGTACTTGAATTAAGAATTACAGAAATTAATGAAAAATAAATGAAATTTAAGTTTCACCAATTTTGAATCAAGAATGGTATTCTTGAAAGAAGATAAAAAACTGAAAAAATCTTGGTTTAAGAATGAAATTCTCAATTTAAGACCACCATAGCCAAATGTTTACCACAAAATATATAATTTTTAATAGTTGTTGATTTTTGTGTGAAAAACATTAATAAAACAAAAAAACAATTTATCTTTCCCCCGCTGGGATTGTGAATGGAGCTTGGCGTAAAATTGTTTTCTCGGAAAAGGAACAGGTAAGAGTTATCGCATTAATGAGAATTTAGCTTATGTTTTAATATGGCTTTTAATAGTTTGAAATAGATGAAGAATTACATCAAATGTGGAGGATGGTATGTACACATGAACTGCGAAAGCCTTTGACTTTTTTAAATCGTGGCCAAAATTGTTGGATTCCAGACCATCGGTGTTGGTAAGAAACGGTTCAAAATAGTTTGCTATAGGGATACTACCACTCAAATTGGGTGGTAAAACTCTATGTTCGTAGTGGAAGTATTGAATGGGTTTTTTAATCGTTAAAAACTTACGGAAGAATGTATACACTTCTAAAATGAGTTCGGTATAAGATATGTATATGTACATATGTAGATCTTTCTTCTTTATAAGTATGTATGTAAATACTGAATTATATATAGTGATAATAAGAATTGCATGTCCATATATGTATATGTACATATGACTCATCCATTAAAAAATATTAAAATAACATGCAAATAAATAAAAAAAATATTCTTTCTTATTTTTGTTAGGTGGGTTAAATGTTGGAAAATGGAAAGCAAGTATAAGTATTCTTAAAATAAAGTGGAACATTCTGAAAAGAAGAATGCACTTTCTCAAATCAATCATGAGCAATGCTTAAAATAAATTTATTCAAGTTTGTTTCTTCTAAAAAATGCCGTTCTAAAAATAAGAATATATTCTTGATTTTAGCATTTTCGATCTTAACAGACTTTCATAACGTTTTCGGCTTGATTCAAGCCCGCTATACTTAAATTTAGCTTGCTTTTTCTCTGAGTGTATGGTTCCGTGATTAAAATATAAGCAATGAATAATTTCTTCCAGCAGTATGTGGTTTAATTACAAAATTCATGAAATATGTGGTGAAGAAGGGGTATTAATAAGAACTTAGATTCAATAGGTAAACAAAAATACTTAAAGTCGAGTTCCTCTCTTCTTATACCTATCAATTCAGTGCTAAGGTCGCTTGCGACAACTATACCAAGACTTGAAAAGGAACTAACAGGCTTCTCAAAAAATAGCCGACAATACACAATTTCAGAATTTTCTGCTACACCAACATCAATAACTTTAACGGGTCCCCCACTTTTATAAAAGCAATAACAATCTTTTTCCTTTCTATGGTCAATATCAGAATCCAGACCCTGTCTTTCTCTTATTCTACTGAAAATCTGCTGTAAGACTTGACTTGGTTTTTTTATAATTTTTTTCAGAAACTGCATATAGTTCTCGAACCTATAAGCGGAAAAAGAATCTAATGGACCTATACTTTTAACGCATTCAGACAAGTGAAGAAGACCGTGAACATTGAAACTAACAAACTCATTCCCGAACTTCCTACTAAAAGATAAACGAAATGTTCTAAAATCTGTTGGGCAACCTCAGTATCGGACCTATACGACTTTTCACTAGACAACAAACGTATACCACTGTGCAAAAGTAAAAACAGGAAATATAGGTCACTGTCAATGCAATTTTTGAGGACAAACACTCCTGTGTACAATAAAAACTGCCTAAACTCAGTTGCTTTACAATAAGCTACCTCATCTACACTTCTTGAAGTGCGACAAAAATCGGAGGGAAAATAATTCTTAGTAAATTTTAGATTTTCATTTATCTTTTTGACGTCTGCACTTTTTAAAAGAAGTTTTAAGAACTTTCTCATTACACCCAGGTCTACCTAATGCATACAGTTTAACGGGAACTGAGAAACCATTGAAAATTGTACTGTTCCAGTACACTTTTTTCCTGTCGAAAATGTGAGAGGTGGTCAAAAGGATCAAGCCGTAATTCAAATGTTGTGTCTGAACGAGGAGTACATACTTCGTATGGAAAATAAGTTCTATGATCTTTGTGTATACCTTCCTGACAGCATTTCGGACATCCGAGCTTCCCGTTGAAAGATTTTACACCTGCAACAAAAGCCTTAGCTGGAGAATCACAAATGAACACACGAACATCAAATTTCAGAATAATCTTATCTGGGCCAACTTCGACTCCATTTTTCCGTAAAGTCTAATCTTCCGACGAAAAATCGGACAGAAAAACGTTTAAGTTATCAGGCTTTTTTTCCCGAGAAGAAACCAATCAGAAATGGAGTAGTAGCTGGAAAATGAGCCAGCGAACCAAGAATAGGCCATAAAACTCTATTCGAACTATTGAAGAGTTGCAATCCATCGATTCCTACATCAATTAGAACTTCACCGTGCTTTATTAAAAACTCAAAGGGACCTGAATGAAAGTGTTTTTGAATGCCCATGTAAATAAATTCTCCATTTGAAAATTTTTGAATGTTAGCTTTCTCCCTGCTCGTCTTTAAAAGAGTTTTTGCGCATTGCGGCAAATCCCTAACTCCTTCTTTATTCAAAATCTTAAGTAAAGCATCTAAACAATTTTGTGATAATTTGTAACCTACAGCCCAGCCCCTAATTGCCTCAGATAAACTAAAACCTGTATCTGCGGGTGAGTTCTCATCTATACCATATTCCCTGCTATCAAAGTCTTCCAAAAAAGAAAAATCTTTCTGATGAACACATTGCCCTACAGAGCTTTCCTGAAATACACTATCTGCATTTGAACTGGCACTTAACAAAGCACTTTCACTTTTTGTAAAAACCACACACTCCGCATTTTGTACTGCTTTTATTTTTAATTTTTTTCCCTCAAATTGTTTTTTTTTGCAACGCTACGACAGTTAGCAAAATGCCTTTTATTCATTTTATTGCTTTTTTTTTTTTTTTGAAATTTAGTTGTTTTATGCAAAATCTTACAGAATTCCGACCGCACTTCACGAAAGTTTTCAAACTTTTAACGCATGCAATCTTCTTTTTTATTTTAATTCCTAAATAATACATATATAAGTACATCAGCTGTGTCGCACATATGATTGATCAAATGTCAGGATATGCTGATATACATCAGTGGTGTCGTACAAATGATTGATCAGATGATGGGGGATGCTGATATGTTTACATCAGCAGTGTACCTAACATAATTGACCAAATGTTCTGAATTACTGATATACATCAGCACTGTAGAACATATGATTGATCAAATGTTCGGAATTACTGATATACCTCAGCAATGTCTCACAGATGATTGACTAAATGTCTGAAACAAGTGATTGACATCAGCAGTGTCGAGCAGATGATTAATTAAATGTTGAAAAATATTGATATACATCACCAAAGTCAGGCAAATGATTGCTAAAATGTTGGACAGCGTTTTTGCAAGTGTGTTAGTGTTGTCAAAAAATTTGTCTATGTGTTGGTGTTTCCATCAGTCGTTTCTTGCAGGGAATGTATTGTGTAATTTTTTTATTGTTGTATCAAACTATTTTCTTTTTTGTTTTGTTTTTATGCATTCGGAGCAGTGATTATTGATTCTTGTATTCTGTGAATATCTAGTATGTATATGTAGCACCCTGTCGCATTCTACAACTCCACCTTACATTAACCTTTAACATACGACGTGGTGGTAATTTTTACACCGACTTACAGTTTCTTTAAATATCTCTTTTAACTTACCATCCAGCAAGTTTATTCTCTTAGTATCTTCTCATCTCGTTATAATTATTGACCCGTTTTGTTTTTATGGAGGAAGGTGTAACATTTGACGAGAAATGATGATGGTGGGGTAAAAATTACCCCACGTCTAGGGTAACGTTAGTTTTTCTTCGAATGCAATTTTTGGAAATTTACCACTTCTCGCTTCTCTGCAGCATTTTGATGCGTTTAGCATCTACTCATGTCATCATAATTATCGATCAGTATAGTTTCTATGGTGGAAGATCTCCAATAACGGATAAATTATGATATCGGGGTAAAAATTACCACACCTGGACGTTAACATAACTTTTTCTTCAAAAATAATTTATTTCCATTTATAACTTCTCTCACTGGCAATTTGACTAACATGGATTATTAATTTTACCACTTCTTCAAATGATTATCGGAAGAAAAATAAAAAAATTCGTTTCGTGGTTCATTTTATATGCTCACGTTATTATGAAAAAAAAACTTCAAAAAGACTGGCCAGCATTTTCTACAAAAAAAAATTTTTAAATAAAATTCCTATTATATATTTAAAAATATATATTTTTTTTATGAAAAACCGTCTCTAAAGTTTAAAGAAAGTTTTTGTTTTACCTTTTATATATAAGGTTCTCATGTGATGTTTTCGCTATTTTGAAAGAACAAGGTCTTGTGAATTATAGTAAAAACTTTGTTGATTTAAAAAATTTAATTAACTTTTTTTATTAATTTCATTTGAAAAAGAACTGCCCTCTTTCCAATGCAAAAATTATTATAAAAAAATTTATTTTTTATTGAGAGTTTTGAGTAAAATGCGTAGAAAAAAATTTACCACCACGTCGTAAACTATGTCACAAAATTTCACCTCGTCACTTAAAGGTTAATGATCGAAGACCGATAACAAAATCTCATATCTTTTCTATCATCGCTAGAGACACAACAAACGGCTTGTAAGACGTAAATTCATTTTTATAAATTTGTTACATAAAATTGCATTGTTATTTAGTAAATTGATTTTGTTTAAATAAAACAAAAGACTAAACATAACGTTCAGAGCCGCGAGTTATTCTTAGGGTAAATTCCAAATAAGGTACCCAAACCTGATGACCCCGAACTCGTGGCTGCGAATTCATAACGGAAGGTAAGGTATTCATTTATATCGCCTAACCTTACACTTGCGACCGAATATACGATAACCTCATTAAAAACACGTGGTAACATGCCTCCGGAAGATAGTCAAAAGCCGACAGCGAATCAACCGGCCGTACATTAGGTTATGGGGCAACTAAGCAACGTCGCTGCCGTTTACGCTAGACTTCCAGTGCCACCTATGGCCAGCGCCAACATCGAGGCACAATGGATTTTTGGTTTACCGCCTCCGGCATTAACATCGACAAACAGAAAGCAGCTACAATTCTGGCTGCGTTGGACTCGAAGGTAATAGGGCAACTACTCTACGTCATCGCATCCATGCCGCAGCAAGACAAATACGAATACATAAAATCGAAAATCATTGCTCACTTCGCGGACAGTGAGCAACGTCGCCTCAATCGCCTACTGTCTGAGTTATCGCTGGGCGATAGGAAGCCGTCAGAATTATTTTACGAGATGAAACGAGTAGCGGGCAACACCTTAGGTGAAGCAGCGCTCAAAGGGTTATGGATCAAACGTCTCCCAGAACTCGCTCAACCAGTAGTAGCTGCGTCCTCAGGCACAGCCGCCGAATTTACAAAAATCGCCGACCCCGTCGTCGACGCCATGGCCCCTAGCCAAATCAATAGAGTAAGGGCAGAACCACCTAATGAATTAATTCATTACGCAGAGCAATTGAAGATCTAAGCAAGCGATTCGACATGCTTTCATCTCAGAGAAAGCTCAAGGCAAAAGTCGAAAAGTAGCAACTCTCAAACAAGAACAAACAATTCTTCGAAAAGCGGAGCAGACAGCATTTGTTGGTATCACCAAAAATTTGCATCCAACTCTAGGTGCTGTCGAAGCCCGTGTAACTTCAATAAACATTCGACACCAATATCGTCATCAAACACAAACTCAAACTCGGTATGACTTCCTCCGCCGAACAAAACTACAAATCGGAACGTATTCCGTTTGCAAGTACGCGAAAAAATACTAACACACATTTTCTCATCGATACCGGGGCCGATGTTTCCGTTCTTCCCCTTTCCGCAAAATCATTTGACGTCCGACCAACCGCAACGCTCTTATAAGCCGCCAATGGATTAGCAATAAAAGTAATTGGCGAGAAAAGAATTAAATTAAATCTTGGTGCGAATTCCACTGGTCATTTATCGTCGGCGACGTAACAACCCAAATAATAGGCGCCGATTTCCTCCGCCATTTCAACTTACTCATAGACTTGCGACACAACCAGCTCATCGACAACGTCGCGCAATTACGAACACCACTCGTATCATCAGTACTGGCCAGCTCTGCCGCTATCAAAACCTTCGACGCAACTAGCCCTTTTTCCGACATTTTGTCAGATTTTCCCAACGTTACCAAATTAGCGCCGTACGGGTGCACGACCAAATCATCAACTTTCCACCGAATTGAGACAACATGGCAACCGGTTTCTTTTCGACCACGTCGCCTTTCGCCCGAAAAGCTGCTGGCAGCACGAAACGAGTGCGATTTTGTTTATTATGCGATTTTTTTTTTATTTATATTGCCTTCAAGCAGCAATTGGTCGAGTCCGTTACATATGGTAAGTAAGAGTGATGGATCATGGCGACCTTGCGGGGACTACCGCGCGTTAAATGCACAGACCCTGCCTGACAAATACCCCTTGCCATATTTAACGGACTTCATAAGCAGTTTGCGAGGTAAAACAATTTTTTCAAAAGTCGACCTTCAGAAAGCATTTCACCAAGTACCATCCTAATGACATACCGAAAACAGCCATCACGACCCCTTTCGGCTTGTACGAATTCAGGTTTATGACATTCGGCCTGTGCAATGCGGCGCAAACCTTCCAAATATTAATCAACGAGGTAACGCGAGGACTGGAATGCGCCTTTCCGTACATAGATGACATTTGTATTGCTTCTCCTTCGCCAACAACATTGTCGTGATTTACGGGCTCTCTTCCAACGACTGCAAGAATACAACCTCGCTATTAATTTAAGGGCATTTTCACATTACTCGGTACGACATCGGATCGACATTTTTTGCTCGGTATTTTCAGCTTACCGAAACGATTCCGCGTTGCTGTGTTTTTCACACTTGTGGGAATACTTTCGGTGCGTAATCGACAGAAAATAGAAAAACAAACATCGAAATTTGCAAAACAAAATTTTTAACTTCAACAAATCACTCAATAATAACAATAATGTCTTCTAGCGAAGACGAAGACATTATAACTGTGTAACCTAAATCAAACGCAAGTCGTCAATTTAACGCACGCACGCAAATTTTTCATATGCGTTGAACCGAAATTGACTTGCGTGCGTGTTCAGATAAAGAAATAGAAAAATACAGAAAATCAGAGAAAATCTTGTTATTTTGTGGAATATGTACCTAACAGACACGATATCAAAAGCAAGTGTCAATTTTTTTGCAAACAATCACCCACAATGCTTAATTTCAACTGTCACGCAAAACAAAAATTGGGCGTCGAATTTGCTTTTTACGCACGCCGTTCAATTTCGGTTACTCCCATACAAGTTGTATGGGCATGAGAAATTTTTGACAGTAAATTGACGGCGTGCGTTTGATTTAGGTTACACAGTAACTTGCTACATTTATAGCCGAAACGAGTTCTTTACTGACTTTGTTCTTCTTCTTTTATTACGCCGCAAAAATGTCTGCAGTAATTTCTCAAATTTTACTGACCGGTCTTACCGCGTTGCGGTATACCGAAATTAATCCGCTCCGATTTCATGTATGCAACACTAATGTGAAAGTGCCAATTGAAATACATGTGGTCGGTAAGGTTTCGGTATACTTTCGGTAAAAACCAAAAATGTCGATCCGATACCGCACCGAGTAATGTGAAAGCGCTCTAAATAAATGTGAGTTCGGCAAAGAGGAGATCCAATTTTTAGGCCACTTGGTTAATTCCGAAGGTATTCGCCCGTTACCCGAAAAAAACAATCATCACAGACTTCCCGAAAGCAACGCCAAAGAGTTAAAACGATTCCTCGCCATGATTAATTTTTATAGGAAGTTTTTGCCACACGCGATAGAGTACCAGTCTGTCCTCCAAAACCTAATCTGCGGTAATAAAAGAAACGATCGCACACCCTTAATCTGGTCGCAAGAAGCTAACACCGCATTCGAGCGTTGTAAGCTTGAGCTGGCAAACGCGACGTTACTGGCGCACCCCGAACCGAACGCCGAACTTGCATTATATGTAGATGGATCGGACACAGCCGTCGGAGCAGCATTACATTAAAAGGTAAATGGCCAGCTGCAACCATTGGGATTCTACTCCAAGAAGCTCACAATCGCACAACGCAAGTACAGCACCTACGACCGCGAGCTCGCAGCCATGTACCAAGCTGTATGCCACTTCCGGGGTATGCTAGAAGGACGGAAATTGCATATCCTAACTGACCATCGACCGCTTGTGTACGCTTTCAAGCAAAAGCTCGACAAAGCTGCACCACGACGAGTGCGACAACTTGACCTAATAGGTCAATTTACAACGTCATACGCCAGGAAAAGATAACGTCCCAGCCGACTTCTTATCGCGAATCCAAACAATCGACAGCATCATCAATTATGAGCTAATTGCTGAAGCGCAGCAAACCGATTCCGAATTGCAAATCGTGCAAAATGACCCGCACAAAAAACCTCGCTTATAATCAAACGTTTCGAAATTCCCGGTAGCAAGCTAGAGTTAGCCAGTGATGTTTCAACAACAAACATACGGCCTTTTATACCGAAATCATTTAGAACGCCCATACTAACAAAGATTCACGGATTGTCGCACCTTGGATCACGAGCTACAATCAAACTAATGACGAGCAGATTTGTTTTCACCTGGCATAAGGAAAGATACAGCGTTGTTCGTGCGAAATTGCGATGCCTGCCAGCGCTCGAAGGTACATCGCCATACCGTGACGATGCCAGCAAAATACCAACCCCCTCGTGAGCGATTCTCGCACATAATTATCAACATCGTTGGCCCATTTCCATTATGCGAGGGGCAGCGATATTGTTTAACCATTATGGACCGCTTCACTCGCTGGCCCGAAGCAGTACCATTGCCTGACATGTATGCAGAAACCATGGCGAAAGCCCTATTAACACACTGGATATCACGATTTGGAGTTCTGGCCCAAATTTCTTCTGACAGGGGTAGGCAATTTGAGTCGGCAATCCTCGCAGAACTGATGGCAACGATAGGAGCGACACACCTTCGTACGACGCCTTATCATCCTCAGGCCAACGGCATCATAGAGAGGTTGCACCGAAGCCTAAAAGCTGCGATACTATGCCATGACCACAACAAGTGGACCTACCATTTACCATCTATATTACTGGGTCTACGTGTGGCAGTAAAGCCGGATATAAACGCTTCCCCGGCCGAATTAATTTACGGAACTACCCTGAGAATTCCCGGAGAATTTTTTGATTCATATAGACCAAAAGACATTGCCAGCGACACCATCACACAGTTCCGTTTAGCTATGCAAAACATCCGGCCGACGCAAATATCACACCACGCCTTAATTAAAACATTCATTTCAAGAAACTTGCACCTGTCATCACACGTATTTGTACGAAATGATTCTATATGCCCATTACTTTCCCATCCGTATGATGGCCCATTTCAAGTGCTTAAGAGATTACCAAAATTTTTTACTATATCCATTAATAATAATAATACAATGGCGCTATTATAACTCTGACGAGTTTTATGGCCGAGCTTCTCTCCCAATTCGAGGTGTGCTCCTTTTGGTTTTTCCTACTAATTGGGTGGACCTACAGTTTTATGCCGGCTCCGAACGGCGAATGCATTTTTTGTGAGAAGCTTTTTCATGGCAGAAATACTCTCGGAGGGTATGCCGCCCACTGCCGAGAGGTGACCGCTGCTCTTAAAAAACCCAATAATTGGATTTTTACTAATTAGAAAAATTTGTTTGGCTCGGACCGTGGTTTGAACCCGAGACCTCTGGCATAGCAGGCGAGCACTCTACCCACTGCACCACAGCGGCCACTACTATATCCATTGGAGGCCGTAAAACAAACATCAGCGTGGATAGTCTAAAACCAGCATTCTCTACGGATGCCGATTCAGGGAACGAGGCCTACCAATCCACAATTCGACCAACAGTGCCAGTTACCAGTTATGAAAAAAACACATCTCCGCCAAGCGAGGTGAACATACAGAATCACCACCTACAAAAAAAACCAAAATACCACAGAAAAGCCATCAATTAGACTCAGCAATAACCAAGGTAACGAAAACCCGGCACAAGAGGCAAACTCTCCTAAAATAAAACCAACATCGCCGAAGGCTACCCGCTACGGCAGACAGGTTAGACTACCACGCGTTACAGGTAGCGTTCGTCTATCGGGGGAATACTGTAGCACCCTGTAGCATTCTACAACTCCACCTTAAAACGTAAATTCGCTTTCATAAATTTGTTACATAAAATTGCATTGTTATTTAAAAATTGAATTAAAATAAAAATTTCGTGCTAAGCACTAAAAACTCTTTCAAGTAAATTGATTTTGTTTAAATAAAACAAAAGACTAAACATAACGTTCAGGGCCGCGAATTCTTCTTAGGGTAAATTCCAAATAAGGTACCCAAATATATATCAATGTAAGAGCATTGTATTTTTTTATGATGAATCTGTGAGGGCTGAGCCTGGTAGATTGCTGAATAAAAATAAATAAATAAATATATATGTGTGTATGTATGTAACTTCATCCCATCCTAAAAGTCGCAACGTTAACTCACTAAACTAAATTATTATATTTTTCAAACATTCACTTTTATTGTGTTCTCTCCTCTATTATTTCTATTCTCCATCCGGATTCGAAACATGACATCAACATGAGATTCAGCCCAACGGCATCATATAGTGGGACATTCAACATTATATTCCATGCTTCATTGAGGCTTTTATACTTACCTTTCTTCGAAATAGCCTCTATGAATTTCAATTCACTCACGTATGCAAGCCTATAAGCAACAAGATCTACATATATTTCTGTTTTGTTGTTGTTGTATTTGCAAATCTATATAATTAATACGCTAACATAAATTTTGTTCCATCTTCTCCGTCGAAACTTCTGAACTGAATTTAAAACTAAGAATACCATTAGAAAGGTATTGCTCTCAAATAGAACTGCGCCAATTTTCATTAAAATTGGTTGGAAAATGCGTCCACAATCGTCGTTGGAAAATTGCCGTGTGGTTGTTGTTACACGCTTTTGAACACACCAGAGCTGGTCAATGCGCGTGCATAGGTGGGTTTTTGCATGCTCACCAAACTTACCATGCAATTGTGAACATGTTTGGCTAGAAGAGGTGTGTAGTTTCAAGGAAGTAGAAACATAAAAAAGTAGCAAAAGCACTACAACAAAAACACAAAGTCAAGTATTACTAAGGATAAGAAGGAATAAGTAGTAAAGAAATTGAGGAAAGAAAAGAGCAGAAATAGAAAGAAAGAAGTAGGTAGGAGAATTGTGAACAACAAAATAGTAACAGTGACAATAACAAGAAACAATTATACAAAAACTAAAGCTGCACGTTAGTCATAAGAAAACATCTAGAAAAACTGTCGAATTTCGGCAGTAGGCAGTACTCTAGTAATGATTATTTTTGAGTTTTATGGATATCGCTTAAAAGTTTTCGATCATAGTGGATTCAGTTAGTGCTCTTTCAGACAAGCGCACACACATACACCATACTCTTCTACGATGTTTGCAAGTATTTGATTTTTTCCATTGAAAATATAAGGCATAATGATTATTATGGGTCCCTGATAAGCACTCCAAAATCTTGATGTATGCTGATGACTTTAAACTTATGAAATCTTCTTCCTTAACTGGGGAAAGATTTCTTTTACAAGAACCCTTGGACTCCTTAATAAAATGGTGCAATGTAAACTTAATGCCACTAAACCTTAAGAAATGTAAATTCATGCGTTTAGCACGGAAAAGCAAAAGCAAATTATAAAAAAAATTTAAACTTTTGAACAAAAATTCTGACTTTTTTATGAGAATTTTACGAGAATTTTAAAATTTAAGGAAAAAATTTAGCAACCTCAATGAGGAATATAAAAACCGATACAACTTGAATCAACGGCAACCATTCAGTCTCCTGTAAACTGGCGAAAATGCGAGTTACCCCTTTCCATGTTGTACTAACGATACATGTGTACATATAATTATTTATGTATTGTTTTTATTTCTATTTTATTTTTTTTTATTTTTATAGGTATGGAGAGTCCTTGCGAATCGGAAAGCTCCTTAGACGGTGGCACTATGCTTCCACCTAGTCCAGTATCTCGAGAACAGTTGCAAAAACGGATCGAGTCATTGACACAACAAAATAAGTATGAAATTTTACATTAACAAATTTTCATACACAGATATATGTATATTGGACGGTGTTCAATTTATTGCAAAGGATTTGAAATAGTACTTACTGTGAAACTTGGTATTTACTAAGAAAGTATATCAAGAGAGGGTCGGAGAGGAAGACTGAGAGAGATTTGTCGAAGCGGAGCGGGACGGGTATTTTCTAGTAAACTATAAAAAATTAACCGGATATCACGAAAACTGAGGGAATAGTTTACATCCAAACAGACGGACATCGTTGAATTGACTCAGCTTTTCACTTTAATAATTTTGGTATATAGTCTTCTGGTACTAATAATAATTTTGAAACAAATATATATTGCTATTTCATAATCTTGAATTTCCAAAAATTTTAACAAAAATACGCAAAACTTTAAAAATTTAATTAATCTTTTGGCAGATGGCTCTGCAAATCAAAATTTTATTGTTAGAAAAAACCGGTCCCTATGGAAACAAGCTTTTTATTAATTTTTCGTGCAGCACAGAAACGTAAAATACGCCAAACCATTTTCGGTGTATGATTTTTTTTGTTTCGTTTGATTTGGCATTTGTGCAAGTGTCACTGACTGTCGTAGAGTGCAGACGTGTTTTGAGCGCGCTCTCGCAAAGTTTGTTTCTTTCGTGTTCAATATGGATGATTATTGTGGTAAATGCAATAAGATGTTTGCACGGGGTGATACTATGGTAGTACCGTGCAGTGGTTTTTGTAGGAAGATATTCCACCGTGCTTGTTGTCCTGGGCCAATATCTGAATATGACATTAAGCTTCTTAAAGCAAATAGACATATCTGCTATCTTTGCCCAGAGTGTGTGATTTTGCCTGAAAGGTTGACTAAGACATTGGACACCTTCATGTTGGTGCAAAAAAATGGCTTAGACTCCATCATAACTACAATTATGGGTCAATTTGGTGAAATAAAAAAAGAGGTTGCTGATATTCAAAAAATTTGTCATCTGAGTTGCGACAACAACAACAGTGTAGCAACTCAAATAAATTCTCTAAAATCAGACTTTTGTGCTTTAAAAGACGTTGTTGCTAAAACTGTAAATTCAAATACAAAGCGTAGTGATTTAGCTAATACAAATAAAAAGAAGCTTGCAAAGTCATCGACCCCTGTGGTAAATATTTCTCCCTCAACTGACACTGAGAGTATGGCTAATATTGTTGGTAACATAGCTGATCGACGGCCTGCTCGCCTATTGGCTGAAACGTGCTCTGTGAGTGGTGGTGATAATCTACCACTTTGCTCTCCTGCTGCTGAAAATAATTCTGTTGCTGTTGTTGGTATATCTACAGGCGGTTTGCCGACTTCTCGCCCGGCAGTAAATTTGTGCTGTGTTGGAGGCAAAAGTACACCACCTTGCTCTCCGGCTGCTGATAAAAATGATAATGTTCTGCCAACTACTTCTAAACAGACGTTGACTGTGACGTCGCCGATGCAACTGCCTATGGCTGCTAATAATTGGATTACAGTGACTAATAAAAAAGTTCCTAGACAAAGAAATGCAGTGGTTGGGCGCTGTGAAAATAATGAGCTTGAGGTATTTACTCGCTATAGGTGGCTTCATTTATCATCATTTAAGCCTTCAGTTACATCAGGTGCTATAATTGACTATATCACGAAACGCACCTCTGTTGTGAAAAAAGATATTATTTGCATGAAGTTAGTGAAAAAAGATACAAATCCGGATTCCCTAAATTACATTAACTTCAAATTGAAGGTTCCTGAGCATCTATGTGCTAATCTTATGAAGTCGGAATTTTGGCCGAGTAATGTAAATATACGGCGTTTTCGGTTTTTTCAAAAGGAAGGGGAGCAGCTTTCCCAAGACTAGCTGTTCCACGTAGCCTAAAACAAGCAACTTCTTCTCGTAAACATGTAAAAATTTATTATGAAAACGCTTCTGGACTACGTGGAAAGTCTGATATTGTGCGTATGTTCAGTTCGCATTTAGAGTTTGATGTTATTGTTATTGTTGAGACTTGGCTCAATGCGAATTTCTTCGATGCGGAATTATTTGACCTAACCCAATATGATGTATTCCGCAAAGACCGGGATCCTATAAAAACTGGATGCAGTAGAGGAGGCGGTGTGTTAATTGCTGCTCGAAACTATCTTCAAGCCTCACTCTTTATGCTACATGATAATGATACTGTGATCGATCAATTATGTGTACGAGTTCGTGGTTCGCTCGGCTTGCTATATATCTGCGCATCCTATATTCCTCCAAATAGTGGTGATAACATATATAAGATGCATGTTGATAATTTAATAACACTTCACAAAAACATTGGAGACAACCAAGTATGTGTACTTGGTGATTTCAGCTTAAGTAGTTTGAGTTGGTCAGCTTTTGACAATAATTTATTTTTAACACCTAATAATGTAATTAGTTTCGCTGAGTCCTATGTTATTGATAATTTCTTAAGCATTGGTTTAACCCAAATTAACCATGTTTGCAACAATTTTGGTCGTTTTCTAGATTTGGTTTTCATTTCCTATAATGTCAAATTTAATATAGCACAACCCTCTTCTTCAATATCTCGCCCGAATTCGCATCATTCACCGTTGGAGTTAGATTTCGAATTTTATGAGTTTTTTGATGACGCATCAATAGACAGTAAAATTTCTTTTAATTATAAATGCTGTGATTTTAATGCTTTAGATATATTGATGAGTGAATTAAATTGGGATCATATGTTCCGTGATATTGAAGTTGAGGGATGCTTTAGTATATTTAAAGCGCATGTATATGACTTATTATGTTCGTATGTACCAGTTCTAAAGCCCAAAAGGTATAAGCTTCCTTGGTTCTCGAAAAACCTAAAGCGTCTGAAAAATCTGAGAAATAAGTTTCATAAGAGGTTCAAGTCAACAAATCGTCATCGCTTCTTCCTTAAGTACTGTCATTATAGAAAGGAATTTTGTAACTTAAATAAGTTGCGTTATAAGAGCTATATTCGGGACTTTGAGAATAACATTAAGCTGAATCCCAAACAATTTTGGTCTTATATAAAATCTAGAAGAATTTGTTCAAATATACCTAAGTCGGTTTTTTATAAAAGTGCATGCGCTGCATCGGTGTCTGAAGCTGCCAATCTATTTGCGGAATTCTTTTCATCCAATTTTGTATCGGATGATGATGTGGATGACAGTTTGGGACGTGAAAACCTTTCAAATATAATTTCCACCTTAGATTTTGGTTCCCTAGTGCTTACTGAAGATGATATCATTGTAGGTATTAAAAATATAAAATGTTCTTATCAGACTGATATTGATGCATTCTCGGCTGCTTTATTCAAAAATTGCCTATCATTGGCCAAGCCACTAACGCACATCTTTAACAAATCCCTTTCTGCAGGCCTATTTATAGATGACTGGAAACGTACATCAATCACGCCAACCTATAAAAGTGGTAATAAATGCGATGTCGAAAATTATAGACCGATCAGCAAGCTGTCTTCGGTGGCTAAGATTTTCGAAAATATAATTAAGACCAAACTTTATTTTAATGTCAAACATTTGATATGTCCAAATCAGCATGGGTTTGTTACGGGTAAATCCACAATTACTAATCTTGCTGTCTTTACTGAGGATTGTTTCTCAACATTCCGTAATGGATACCAACTAGATGTTATCTACACGGATTTTTCTAAAGCATTTGATAAGATTTCGCATAAAATACTGTTAAAAAAACTGGCCTCTATGGGTATCCATTCAGTATTTCTTGATTGGATTAAGTCATACCTACATCGCAGAAGTAGTGATGTGGTCATTGATGGTGTTTCGTCTAAATCATTTATTGCGACTTCAGGGGTTCCTCAAGGTAGTATTTTGGGCCCATTATTCTTCATTCTTTTTATAAATGATATTAATTCCTGCTTTAAATACGCTCAATTTCTTCTTTATGCTGATGATCTGAAAATTTATTTGGAAATCAAAAATTACGATGACGCATCAAAATTACAATCCGACATCAATAAGCTTAATGCCTGGTGTGCAAATAATAGTATTTTTATCAACATCAAAAAGTGTCACAAAGTAACCTTTTCAAAGTTAAAAAACCCTATTATGTCAACTTATTCAATAAATAATATCTGCTTGGACTCGGTTAATGAGATAAAGGATTTGGGAGTACATTTTGATTCGAAACTCACTTTTATTACGCACTTAAATAGAGTGATAGCGGACGCATTTGCTATGCTTGCATTTGTGAGACGACATTCTAAAAATTTTACTGATCCTTACACACTAAAGGTTTTATATTCAGCATTTGTTCGCTCTAAAGTAGATTATGCATCTTTTATATGGAGACCCCATCATTTAATTCATGTAAATCGTTTGGAAAAAGTACAGAGGGTATTCATACGATTTGCCTTGCGCTCTTTAAACTTTAATGAACCCTTGCCCTCTTATTCTTCTCGGTGTCAACTAATCAGTCTACCTACTTTGCGTAATAGAGCAGTTATTCAGGCTATCTCGTTTTTAATGGGCATAGTGATAGGGAATGTTGACTGTCCCTCAATTCTTGAGAATATACATTTCTATATTCCCAGTCGGAATTTCCGTAATTTTAATGTTTTCAGAGTTGGCTTAAGCAGAACGGTATACAGCGCAAATGCACCATTAAATAGAACTATGTCTGAGTTTAACTATTTCTCAGGTTTCTTAGATATTGACTTTACTGATCCGATACAGACTGCTCTTGAACTGAACTCATATCTTGCGCGCACTTAACTTCCGGTTTACCTTTATATTTAAGTGAAACTTTTGTATATGTATACGCATATCTCATTGAATTTTTCGTTTTCTGCTATATTTTTACTATGTATCTATTCAGATCATAAATTTATACTTATTTGTTATATTAAATTACGCTTAAATGTCTGTGTAAATATGAACTATTTTAGACATCAATAAATAAATAAATAAATAAAAATAAATAAATTTTGAACGAAATTTAAAAAAAAAATTTTAAATCGAAAGATTTTATTGTCAGCATTTCAACATACATATGTACCTTCCTATATTATTATCATGGTATTACAATGATGCGAAGATCTACGGTTAAGCCATTTGTATTGACGTTTGCACACCATTCTCATTTTTTTGTTTGTTTTGATTTCCTTTTCTATTCAATTTAAAATAAAAAATTTGAAGAATTTCAATTTTTCATCTGCAAAAAAATCGTAGTGCAGTGGGCGATTTAATTTTATGCACAATAGGTTTTGTAAGAGTAAATTATTGATACTTCTATTAATATGCATAAAACCAAAAAATAATTACTTCACCACGTGGCAAATTAATTTTATTTTTAAATCGAAACTTCTTCAATCTGCTACACTGTCGGTATGACAAATTCATTTCAGCCCAATTTGAGTTCTGCCAATTTCGTCGCAATCTTGTTTACATTATTTTTATCTAGGTAAAGAAAAAAACAGTATTGTCCTGCCAAGCGAACAAAACAGGGACTTGTAACGCTTTTCAGTTTCGGCTTCTGTTACACAGCTACATAAGTAACGAAATTGAAACAGAAACAAAACTCCTTTGTAACAAAAGTCGTAACAAAACTCCGAAACGGTTCCAGCAGAAGCAATACCTGTAACGAAACTAAATTAATTTTGTTACTTGTAACAAAAATAGTAACAGAAACAAAATTAATTGTTTCTCAGTAGCAAAACTATATTTACAGAACATTAGGATGGACTTGTTATTTTTAGGTAGTACCTGGATGACCGAGCTTATCTCGGGCTGCCATTTTTTCGCAGGTCCTCGCAAGCGAAATAAAAAGTTAAAATAAAAAAAATTAGTGGAAAAATTAAACTTTTCAGAAGTTTGCGACCGAGACCCCTTGTATACTAAATTTCATGAAAATTGTTGAAGCCATTTGTGATATCCTGAACTAAAGTAGATCCGACTCGCTTGGCCGTGATACCTCTACCTCTTCATGTCCTTCTCCCTCTACTTTTCTTTTTCCTTTCTCTTTATCTTTCATCTCCGTTTCCTTTTCTTTTCCTTTTCCCTTTCCTTTCCCTGTCGCTCTCCCTAACCCCTCCTTTTCTCTCACCCCCTATTCGTTCTCCCTTCCCCTCTCCCAATCTCTCTCTCACCCTTGCCCTCTCCCATTCTATATTGGTTTCCTCTTCCTTTCCCATTCCCATTCCATTCCATTCGACCAGGTTGAGCATTACATCGAAGAGATCTCTATGTTGAAGCCATGATTCCTAATTTTCGGAGTCATCTATGTTCAAGTTTCCATTAAGACCTTTAATTTGATACCAATATCGCTCAAAACATTCGAGGGTCACCCGGGTCCACGTTTTGAGCCATATCCGAGGACCCGGCCTAGGCATTACAATTAAAATAGTTATATGTTGAAGTCCTCATCAAGACCTTTCATTTTATACCCATACCGCTCAGAGACATTCGAGGGTCATCCGGATCCACGTTTTGACCCATATCTCGGGACCCGGCCTAGGAACCACAATTAAAAGAGTTCTATGTAGAAGTCCTCATCAAGACCTTTCATTTGATACCCATATCGCTCAGAGACATTCGAGGGTCATCCGGGTCCACGTTTTGACCCATATCTCGGGACCCGGCCTAGGCATCACAATTAAAGAGTTCTATGTTGAAGTCCTCATCAAGACCTTTCATTTTATACCCATACCGCTCAGAGACATTCGAGGGTCATCCGGATCCACGTTTTGACCCATATCTCGGGACCCGGCCTAGGAACCACAATTAAAAGAGTTCTATGTTGAAGTCCTCATCAAGACCTTTCATTTGATACCCATATCGCTCAGAGACATTCGAGGGTCATCCGTGTCCACGTTTTGACCCATATCCCCGGACCCGGCCTACGCACCTCAATTAAAAGAGTTCTATTTTGAAGTCCTCATCAAGAACTTTCATTTGATACCCATATCGCTCAGAGACATTCGAATCTCATCCGGGTCCACGATTTGACCCATATCTCTCGGGACGCGAACTAAGCATCACAACTAAAAGTGTTCTATGTTGAAGTCCTCATCAAAACCTTTCATTTGATACCCATATCGCTCAGAGACATTCTAGGGTCATCCGGGTCCACGTTTTGACCCATATCTCGGGACCCGGCCTAGGCATCACAATTAAAGAGTTCTATGTTGAAGTCCTCATCAAGACCTTTCATTTTATACCCATACCGCTCAGAGACATTCGAGGGTCATCCGGATCCACGTTTTGACCCATATCTCGGGACCCGGCCTAGGAACCACAATTAAAAGAGTTCTATGTTGAAGTCCTCATCAAGACCTTTCATTTGATACCCATATCGCTCAGAGACATTCGAGGGTCATCCGTGTCCACGTTTTGACCCATATCCCGGGACCCGGCCTACGCACCTCAATTAAAAGAGTTCTATTTTGAAGTCCTCATCAAGAACTTTCATTTGATACCCATATCGCTCAGAGACATTCGAGGCTCATCCGGGTCCACTTTTTGACCCATATCTCGGGACCCGGCCTAGGCATCACAATTAAAAGAGTTCTATGTTAAAGTCCTCATCAATACCTTTCATTTGATACCCACATCGCTCGGAGACATTCAAGGGTCATACGGGTCCACGTTTTGACCCATATCTCGGGACCCGGCCTAGGCATCACAATTAAAAGAGTTCTATGTTGAAGTCCTTATCAATACCTTTCATTTGATACCCATATCGCTCAGAGACATTCGAGAGTCATCGGGGTCCAAGTTTTGACCCATATCTCGGGACCCGGGATAAAAGTTAGTAAAAAAATTATATTTTTCGAGAGTTCACCTCCGAAGCTCCCTGCATACCAAATTTCATGAAAATCGGAGCCGTTTTCTAGATCCTGATTATATATATATATATATATATATATATATATATATACAAGAATTGCTCGTTTAAAGGTATTAGATTTTGAACCATATCTCGGGACCCGGGATAAAAGTTAGTAAAAAAAAATATATTTTTCGAGAGTTCACCTCCGAAGCTCCCTGCATACCAAATTTCATGAAAATCGTTGGAGCCGTTTTCGAGATCCTGATTATATATATATATATACAAGAATTGCTCGTTTAAAGGTATTAGATAATACATATACACTAGCAAATACCCGTTACTTCGCAATGAGGAATAATAGTTAACCAAAGTCAAGTCAACTCAAGTCAATTCAACTCAAGTCAAGTCAATTCAAACCAAGTCACGTCAAGTTAAGCCAAGTCAATTCAAGTCAAGTCAATTCAAGTAAAGTCAAGTCAACTCAAGTCAAGTCAAGTCAATTCAAATCAAGTCAAGTCAATTCAAACCATGGCCCTATTCCACAAAGAAACTTATCAACTTTGCACTTTGCACTATCGATTTTATTACAAAGTGAAAAGTGTTTCTGTTCCACAATATTCTTTGCAAATCTCACTATGCGCTGCGCTTAGTTTTGCAAAGTCTTTGCTAACGGAACATATTTTTGCAAAGACTTTTCGCTCTGCAAAGTCTTTGCGTTCTATTGAAGAGTGAGCGTGCAAGGTGTTCCACAAAGCATTGAAACGTCTTTGCATTTGTTTTGATTCTTTTCACTTTGCATTCTGTGTTTATGAGCCGAAAAATAAAAATAGAGAAAAAATTAGCCGTACCAAAGCTAATTAAAGAAAAAAAAGATATTTTATTTGCTAGCTTTCGAAACTTTAAAGTATGTTTTATAAAATTATTGTATTTAGAACATATTTAAGCTTATCTTTCATTTTCAAGGTTAATAAATTAGATAAGCAGGCAGCCTGGGAGGAAGTTATAAATAAAGCCCAGTCACTGCAACTGGCGTCGACCCAAAAAACATGGACTTATGCGAGGGATAGCTTCACTGTTATAAATCTATACTAATTATATAAAATTGATTGTATGGAAAATGTATGTAACGCGATAACTCAAAAAGTACTGGACCGATTTTAATAATTCTTTTTTTTAAAATGTCACAAATGGTAAATTCTCGACAACCATATACTTTTTTTTGCGAATTTCTGATACTTTAATACCTTTTTCCCGGTTTTAAATTTCGAAAAACTCAAAAAAGCTTAAGCATAGATTCGTTTGGTCATTTGCCGTGTTCAGTGAAGGCGTCGCAGTCGTGCCAGGCAGCGCAGCGTAGGCGACTCATATGTTTGTTTTTGCATGGTTTGTTGTTTGTCTCGGTGGCAATCAAAAACCTGTTTACACATGCATACTATGCTATAACTCAAGAACGCCTCCACCTACACGTGCGATATTGGTATCAAATGAAATGTGTTGAGCAGGACATCAACATAGAGTTATTTTCATTGTGATGCCCAGACATCCTCCCCAGTCTGGGTAAGAATGTGGACCCAGATGACTCCGGAATGTTTTTGAACGATATTGGTATGAAATTAAAGGTATTGAGCAGGGCTTTAACACAGACCTATTTTCTTTGTGATTTTCATGCCGGGTCTCCTGATATGGGTCAAAAGGTGGATCTGTATGACATCGGGATGTGTCTGAGTGATATTGGTATCGAATGAAAGGCCTTGATCTGGACTTCAATATAGAGCTATTTTAATAGTGATGCCTAGGCCGGGTCTCCAGATAAGGGTCAACAGGTGGACCGGATGACCCTCGAATATTTCTGAGCGATATTGCTACCAAACGAAAGGTATTGATGAGGACTTCGACGTAGAATTATGTTATTTGTGATGCCTGGGCCGGGTCCCCAAATATGGGTCAAAATGTGACCCCGGATTAACCCGGAGTGTTTCGGAGCAATATTGGTATGAAATGAAAGGTTTTGAACAAGGCTTTTACATGAAGTGCTATTCATAATGATTCCTAAACCGGGTCCCCAGATATGGGTCAAAATGCGGACCCGGATATTTTTGAGCGATATTGGTATCAAATGAAAAGTGGTGGGAACGGCTTCAACATAGAGCTGTAGTGATGGCTTGACTTGGCTTGACTTGACTTGACTTGACTTGACTTGAATTGACTTGACTTGACTTGACTTGACTTGACTTGACTTGACTTGACTTGACTTGACTTGAATTGAATTGACTTGACTTGACTTGAATTGACTTGACTTGACTTGACTTGACTTGACTTGACTTGACTTGACTTGACTTGACTTGACTTGACTTGACTTGACTTGAATTGACTTGACTTGACTTGAATTGACTTGAATTGACTTGACTTGACTTGACTTGACTTGACTTGACTTGACTTGACTTGACTTGACTTTGGTTAACTATTATTCCTCATTGCGAAGCAACGGGTATTTGCTAGTATTGGAATATTTTTAAAACCTAGATTTGGTTTGAAAGAAATTTAAAACTTTTTTTGGGTTAAATTTTGAACCTTCGAAAGTTTTAAAAGTTTGTAATTTTTTTGATTTAAAATTCAAACTTACAAAAGTTTAAATACTTCTAAGTATTTTTTGGAATAAATTTCATACTTTTTTGGTTTACATTTTTTCTCATTTAAACTTTTAAGGTTTAAATTTTAAACTTTCATTGGTCGTAAGATTTTATTTCAATGAAAAAATTCTAATTTTTGATTTGAAATTCCACCTTGCTTTTTCGAGAAATGAACAATATAAAAGGCTCGGTTATAGTTATTAGACAATTTGAATGAACGACTGTGTGGCGTTGTTTGAATGGAGAAAAAAAGAAACACAAAATGATTATGGAAACAGATAAAATGAAGAAGGAAGAAAAGGAGAAAAGGAGGATAGGAAAAGATGAAAAAAGATGAAATATGGAAAAGGATGAAGGGGATGTTGGGGGCAGAACAATATGGAAGAAAAGGAGAAAAATAAGGTAGGAAAGAAGATACAATAGGGAAAAGCATGAAGAGGATTTGGGAGCAGACATTTTTTTTTTATTTAAACCAAAACAAGTAAGGAAGCCTAAGTTCGAGTGGAATCCAACATTAGATACTCAGCTGGATGTTTTCATTATTTGTTTGCGTTTGATGGAAACACGGTGTATTTTATATAAAGCGAGTGCTGCATAAAGTAGGCGTAGCCACGCCCATTTTCAAAATTTTTATCAGTGATCCAACTAAGCATATGAATATTATTATTTGTGCAAAATTTCATTCCTTTACGACTTCTAGTTACAAAGATTTCACGTTAAAAATTTCTAAAGGGTGTTCCAGAAATATCTTTGTTAAAAACTAGGCGTGGTCATAAATCGATTTCAATAAATTTTTGCGTGTCTATTAACACAAGTTATAAAAGTGTATAAACCAAGTTTCGTCATAATATTTCAATTATTTGTCGAGTTATGGGCTCCGAAATCTGGTAGATTCCTTTGTGTAAAAAGAGGCGGTGCCACGCTCATTTTCCAAAATTTTTGCTTCCGGTCTATTGTGGAGCTCATGCCACAAAATTTCAATGAATTATCTATATATTTGACAAGGATATCGCTTAAAACGTTTTTATTAGGCCACTTTATAGTTCCCATATATAAGAGTGGGCGTGGTCGTCAACCGATTTCGCTAAAATTTTGAACATGTATTACCACAAGTAATGAAAGTGTACACACCAAGTTTCGTCATTATATATCAATTATTTGTCGAGTTATAGGCTAAGAAATCTCGTATATTCCTACTTCTAAAAATAGGCGGTGCCACGCCCATTTTCGAAAATTTTTGTGTTTTTTGTTTTATGTCCATAGTTGGACTGTCGCCATAAAATTTCAATGATATATCTTTATATTTGACAGAGATATCGCTTAAAATGTTATTATTAAGTCACTTTATAATACACATATATAAAAGTGGGTGTGGCCGTCAACCGATTTTGGCAATTTTACGTCCAAACATATGCCTAAGTAAGTAAATCATGCATACCAAATTTCATCGATATATCTTCAACTGTTTTTGAGCTATGACTCATAAAAATTTCATGGTCCGATTTCGCCCATTTTCAATACCAACCGTCCCAGTATGGATACCAACTTGCATTCCAAATTTCATCAAAATATCCCAATTTTTGCGCGAGTTAGAGTGTTTAGAGACGGACGGATGGACGGACATGGCTCAATCGATTTCTCTTTCCACCCTGATCATTTTGATATATAGAAGTCTATATCTATTTCGATTATTTCATTCTGCTACAATCCACCGTTATGTGATTAAAACTATAATACTCTATGTACTAGTACAGCTGAGTATAAAAAGGTTTAAATTTTAAACTTTTGAAAGTCTTAAAATAAATCTTAATTTGGAATAAAATTTAACCTTAAAAGTTTAAAAATCTTTTAAACTTTTCAAAGTTTAAATTTTAAGAATTTATCGGTCGTGTCCTACATATCGACCAAAAAAGTTTAAAATTTATACCAAAATTTATTTCAGTGTTGTTTGGGCTATGGAAGAGTCGAACATTCGTAAGTAAAACAATTTATTGCCTATACATGCAAATAATTTTATTGGTATCACTTGCTATTTTGTTTATTATCATTATAATATAATATTTTCGTAAATAAACATTAAGTGAACTTCATATATTTGCTTTTTTCCATATTCACCAACTTTATTTAAAATTAAATCAACTTGTGTTTGGTTTAAATGGAAACACTCTTTAAAGTTAAAGCCAGTGGCGGATTAAAGGTCCAGAGCGCCCTAGGCAGCCACTTTCTCGGCGCCCCTGTACCGACCATAAATGGCCATCATAATACTATAAATTTTAACTACCTAGTTGTTTTACACCCTAACAATCAAAATCTTTCCTCTTTATACTATTAATGTAGATGTAGATATAGATGATGTAAAAGCTTAGATAATTTGTTAATCTCTACATATAATAAAATTGTAACAGGTCGATGTCTGTACATTGCAGATATCGAGAAAAAAATGATTGGGGGAAGCATTATTAAGCCAGTAGAATCCAAATCAACCATTTTTAGAATTTTTGTCTGTCTGTCTGTCTGTCCGTATGTTTGTGGCCGTATCACTCAAAAAGTGCTGAATGTAATTGAACGAAACTCTTTTATTGAATTGCTAGATGCTCAACTTAAAGTTTAAGGTATTATTTGTTTCGATATCTCGACCGGTTTCGGAGTTATCGGCCAATATGTGCACCAAAATGTATTAGTACAATATGGGTATCAAACGAAAGGTGTTTATGAATGCTGCCATAAACCATTTGATTAATTTCAATACCTAAACTGGCTTCGGAGATATCTCATAAAATGTGAACCTTCTTAATCTCAAAATGCTTAATATGGCTATTTTGTTATAAGAAATAAAATAATGGCTACCTGGTAACCGACGTACAGAGTGTACTTATGTTATGGAGCGATAAATTCTCCTCATTGATAAATTGCGAGGGAGTCGTCGAACCCGATACCACAATCCCTGACGATGGAAAAAACATTCCACCACCCGACTATGATGAAGTAAGGACAGCTATACCCAAAACAATAAAGCTCCTGGAAAAGACGGACTACCTGCCGAGCTGTTCAAACACGGACGCGAAGAGCTGGTTGAAAGCAGGCATCATCTTAGAGTTGAAATCCAGTCTTTTTTGTTGGTACTTATTATTTATCATCAGAGTTGAAAAATAGAAGAGAAATATTAAATTAACAAAATAAGTTTTGAATTATTTATTAAAAAAATATAAGTAGTAACAGAGCAAACAAAATTTAAAAAACTAAAAATCTGCGCCTACATTTTTGTTTCGCGAAATTGTCGATAACATCGTCGTAGTTTAATGACAGCAATAAGACAGATTCAATATTTAGTATTGCTAACGAATTTAATGAACAAAGATATTTAATAATAAAAATTTCTGAATAAATGATGGCTCACTTTCACTGTGACTCACTGTATTCCCATCAAAACAAATTTCAACCATGGGAATTGTTGTTGCAAAAAGTGACAGGCACATTATGTGTCAATGGGAGAATGGGAAACTAAATAAACCATATATGAAGAAGAATCGACCACAGTGTTGTATTCAAACGTAGCAAAATCTTCACAAGGAAATTGCCAAAATTCCTAATAAAATCAATTAAAACTCAAAAATATGTTAATTTTTTATTATTGCTACAAATATAGCATTACAAATTCAATTCACCCAATAATTTTAAAGATTTAACGATTTCAAAATTCATTTCAATTTTTTTTTGTAACTTTTGCACAGCACTACATGGTGACAGGCACAACATGCCAAACGATCAGCTGAGAGTGTCGCAACTTATAGATATAAACTATGCTGCTAACTAGAGTGCTATTGTTTTTGGTCACTTGTGATTGGAGTAAAAGAGACAAACCAATTTTGAATAGATAGCCAAAGTACATAAGAGAGAAGGTGATGCAAGATAACACGTACGCAAAGCCAGGCATCACTTTTCTCACAAGGCCCTTAAGAAAGTGCTGTCGACGATGCACAAAACATATGTCAGCGATGAACAGCACGTGCGGTGTCAGCTGAAGCTCACTGTCCCGTAGGGTGTCAAAGTTGTACAGACTGTCGTATCGTGGATAGGCGAGTGTGCAGACCAAAATTTTGGTTTGCACTCAAGTGTGCAGAAAATGGTTGCCAGAGTATGTAGTATATATTTATTTTCTCAATAGATCTCTACATATCGTAAGATTTATTGGCAAAGTGGAGATAATGGGTCGTATTAATAAACAAAAAGCAATTGCTATTTCTCAATTTTTTTGTAATTTGACAAAAATTTGTATGAAGAAACTTTCAAAATTTGAGAAAAAGGCTTGAAAAAGTAATTGCTTTTTTATTAATATAATCTAATATTTTGATAATCGCCAAAAAAGTCGCCATCGCCAATTTGGCGACAAATCGCCAGTACTGGCAAGCCTGACGACGCAACAAACGCGCAATATTGCACAATATATCGATACTTGTGCAATATAATCGATTTATCTATTATCGATCTATTATAGATCAGCTTTAATTCTTAATCGTCGATATGTTATTTTCTTTATTTGTTTAAAAATTCTGAGCTCGCGCGCCCCTTGTAACTACGCGCCCCTAGGCAAGTGCCTAGTTTGCCTTAGGGATAATCCGCCTCTGGTTAAAGCTTTAGAGTCCCGAAAAATTAATTCGGTCTCTGTAATTTCTTCCTATAACCGCGTCTTCACTATCGTCGAACAAAAACTCACGTCTTAACATTTTGAAAAATTTCACTAGTAATGAATAATGTGAATTTGCAAAGCGATCGTTTACCTTGCAAATTTTTGACAAACTTATCAAAGTTGAACATAGAATTTACAGTTTTTGAGGAACGAAAGAGCGCATTTATTTGCAGTCTTTGCAAATTACACTTTTCAATAGTAGCTTTGCACAAGAGAACGTACGTGAAACAGAAATCGAAAAGAGAGTACAAAAACTGCAAAGACTTTTCAAATTACTGAGGAACACAAAGTTTTGCAAATTGACGAAAAATTTGCAAAGTGCAAAGTGAAAAGTTGACAAGTTGTTTTGTGGAATAGGGCCCAGGTCAAGTCAATTCAAGTCAAGCCAAGTAAAGCCAAGTTAATTTAAGTTAAGTTAAGTTATTCCGAGGTTGTCTGGGTCCACTTGATGAACTTGTCTAGCCATCACTACAGCTCTATGTTGAAACCGTTCCCAACACTTTTCATTTGATACCAATATCGCTCAAAAAGATCCAGGTCCGCATTTTGACCCATATCTGGGACCCGGTCTAGGAATCATTATGAATAGAACTCCATGTAAAAGCCTTGTTCAAAACCTTTCATTTCAAACTAATATTGCTCAGAAACATTCCGGGTTAATCCGGGGTCACATTTTGACCCATATCTGGAGACCCGGCCTAGGCATCACTCTATGTTGAAGTCCAGATCAAGGCCTTTTATTCGATACCTATATCGCTCAGACACATTCCGGGGTCATTCGCGTCGACGTTTTGGCCCATATCTGGAGACCCGGCATGGAAATAACAATGAAAATACATAGGTATGTGTTAAAGCCCTGCTTAATACCTTAATTTCATACCAATATCGTTCAAAAACATTCCGGAGTCATCCGTATCCACATTTTAACCCATATCTGGAGGATGTCTAGGCATCACAATGAAAATAACTCTATGAAGAAGTCCTGCTCAAGACCTTTCATTTGATGCCAATATCGTAGGTGTAGGTGTATATTATGCACGTGTAAACAGGTTTTTGATTGCCACCGAGACAAACAACAAACCGTGCAAAAACAAACATATGAGTCGCCTACGCTGCGCTGCCTGGCACGACTGCGACGCCTCCACTGAACACGGCAAATGACCAAACGAATCTGTCTATGCTTGCGCTTTTTTGAGTTTTTTGAAATTTAAAACCGGGAAAAAGGTATTAAAGTCTCAGAAAAGTACATGGTTGTCGAGAATTCACAAATTATGACATTTTAAAAAAAGAATTATTAAAATCGGTCCAGTACTTTTTGAGTTATCGCGTTACATACATTTTCCATACAATCAATTTTATATAATTAGTATAGAAGTATAGATACATGTATACAGTGGCGGACAAAAGTCTACATACACCCCCTATTTTTGCTATACCACGGAACCAACAGCAATAAAAGAAAAAGTAAAAATGCAGTTTTATTTCACACCTTTTCTCAACTACAATAAACAAAATGAAACTCTTTTTTAATAAGAAATTAAAAAAATATTGGCGAAATTCACAAAATCAATGCTGACAAAAGTGTACATACAGCATGAAGTTACTGTCGTGCACACTTCTACGCTGCGTTGTGATAACGGTAAAATACCGTTATTTGTTTCTTCGATCGATTTTGTTATTTTTGCAACTATTCAGTTATATCAATCAGTTTTTGTTTGCACGTTATACTATTAACAATGGCTCCGCGAAAAGAAATTTCAGTTGATGTCAGAAATTTAGTTATAAAACACAAATCGGAAAACAAATCATATGGTGAAATAGCAAAACTATTAAAGTTGAGCCGTGCAACAGTACAAACGATAGTTAGAAACCACAAAAGTAATGGTTGTACCGAAAATAAACGGCGTTCTGGCCGACCGAAGAAACTATCCCGCAGAGATGTAAGCGTTATACTCAAAGAAGTGAACATAAATCCAAAAGGCACTGCTCCGAAATTGGTCGAATACTTAGAAAACATGACACAAAAGTGTGTACATGCACGCACAATAGGAAGATATCTGAACTTAACGGTTTTCGTAGTAGAACACCACGCAAAAAACCTCTTATTAGTGAAAAAAATCGAAAACTTCGCTTAGAATTTGCTAATAAACATAAGGAAAAGGGAATGGTCTTTTGGCAAAAGGTTTTGTTCACAGATCAGTCGAAGTTCAATATATTTGGAAGTGATGGGAGGACAAAAGTTTGGAGGAAAGCAAATACTGAAATGAATCCGAAAAATTTGGTATCAACCGTCAAACATGGTGGCGGCAGCGTAATGGTTTGGGGAGCAGTTGCGGCATCTGGAGTTGGAAAATTGGCATTTATCGAAGGTATTATGGATCGTTATAAATATAAATCATTGTTGGAAGAAAATTTGAAGCCTTCGGTGGATGATTTGGAACTTGGTGCTGGTTGGATCTTCCAACAAGATAACGATCCAAAGCACACAGCCCAAGTTGTCAAGGCCTGGTTACTATATTATGCGCCAAGGCAATTACACACACCACCGCAAAGTCCAGATTTAAATGTAATAGAGCATGTGTGGGAGATTTTGGACCGAAAAATTAGAAAACACCAGATTTCTAGCGCAGCAGTACTCAAAGATCGAATAACAGAGGCTTGGAACAGTATAACCTCTTCGGAGTTGACAAATTTAGTAGCCTCAATGCCACGACGACTTCAAACAGTTATTAATGCAAAGGGAGGACCTACTAAATACTAAATAATAATAAAATAGGGAATTAAGATAAGTTTTCTCTCTGAGAAAAGCTTTGTTTTGTACTGTATGTACACTTTTGTCAGCACTGATTTTGCGAATTTCGCCAGTATTTTTTAATTTCTTATTAAAATAGAGTTTTATTTTATTTATTGTAGTTAAGAAAAGGTTTGAAATAAAACTGCATTTTTACTTTTTCTTTTATTGCTGTTGGTTCCGTGATATAGCAAAAATAGGGGGTGTATGTAGACTTTTGTCCGCCACTGTATGTATGTCTGTGGCAACGAACTAAAGTAGCTTAACTCGACTCGAATCTAGAAGTAACTTAAGTGAAGTAAAGAAAAAATGTTCATTTGCTTTATTAATCAAGCTTTATTACATAACCCTCAACTTATCACTTTACATTTGTTACAGCCAATTATAGTCCGGGATACAAAGATAAGTTTATAATAGGTCTTAGTTAGGGGCAGGGTGCGAAGAACGCTCAAAATAAACTCACTCAAACGAATTATCACTTTATAATTCTGAGCTACGCTCCCACGAGCGCAAATACACAGTGACAACGAACGCAAACGAAGGAACGTCAACAGCGATCGATGGGTCTCTGCAGTGGCGATAAACTCTTACATAAATTCATTTTAAAATAAAAGATCGTTTGAAAATTCATTTTTTGAAAACCCATTCTATGAATTTATATTATGCGTTCATGAATGAGCGCTCATTGAGTTTATCATTTTATGCGTTGGCAAGGGTTTTTTCTGTGGTTTAAGCAGCTAATGGCATTATGAAGGCGTAGTTTTTTAATGATGGTGTGCGTTTATTAGACCATTAATATGATGTATGTATGTATGTATGTACATATATGGGCTAATCCTGGGTAACGCACGCGACATTCGTACGCATATAATCAATGATACAGGAGGGAAACAACGAGAGGATTACGTGTTTATTTTATCTAATGCAAAGCACTACCAGAGTACTACATTCACGAGAAAATTTAAGCTGGAGTAACAGTTAAGTTCTGATATACACGCAAATATATAGTGGTAACGCACGCGACAAAAAATAGAAGTTATTTTTTAATGTGTTTGAAAGTATGCAAAATTTAGCGAATTTTGCACAATAACATATATACTAAAAATGAGGAAACGAAGTTCGAAGAGTACCTTAGGTTCGTAGATTTACGAAATTTTAAAAATATTTCTCTAATTTTGTTTATGGACTATAATAGTAGTACTCACGCGACAGTAACGCACGCGACAAAATTTCCCAATGAAAAAATATAAAACAAAATTTTTTTTTAATTCTCATTTTTAATGAATTTTTAGCAAAGAGTGAATAAAAAAGTACATTTAAAGTATTTTGATAGAATAAGTAAAAAATAACTTAAAACTAGGTACGTTGTACTTTAATTTTTTCTTCGGCGAATAAGCTGTTCGAGCAACCTCAATAAAGTCGCCACCGATAATGTTTGGAACACTTTTCCATAACTTAGATAGATAAAGTTTGTGTCGGAGATGCCACGCCCCCCCCCCCCCTTTTCCAATAGCTCCCATTTGACATTTTTTATGTCCCTACAAATTTCCAGGGTCCTACCATGAACACTTCCAGAGATATTGAGTATAAACAATTTGGCGTATATGGGAGGTGCCACGCCCTTTTTTGTAATAACGCTCATCTCTATTTGTGAGCTTGGCATCTCGTTAGTATATCATCCCAAGTTCTAAGCCTTACAAAGAATATTTTCAGAAATACGTATACAGTATGAAACATTTTGTTTGTATGGGAGGTGCCACGCCCTTTCAACTTTTTTGAAATTATTTTCCAATAGAACTTTCTCCAGACAATACTAAACTCAACAAAGAAAGAATTATCGAAATCGTTCCATCCGTTCAGTCGTGATGCGATGACCAATGAAATAGTGATTAATTTTTTTATATACATATATAGACTGAATTTTTGCACTTACGGTAACGCACGCGACAAATTTAAAACACACATAAAGTGGTAACATTCAGCTTTCGGACAACACTGATTTTGTTTTTGGAAAAAGGTACCCAAGCTTACTTTGTCACTGAAATTTCTTTGTATTTCAAGTGGTTTCCTAGGTTTAATAACTATTTATATAGTTTTTTGGTAACGCACGCGACAAAAGGATAAGCGAAAATTTAAAGTAAAAAACTCCTTTATTCTTACTAGCTTTGCATATTTTATACTCTTATATTAAATTACGTTCTAAGTAGAATGATCAGAGCGCGTAACAAAAACATAACTTTTTTTTCAATAAACTAAACCCGCGAAGAAAAAAAATGATACTTTGCTAATAAAAAAGCCTTAGTGAAAATTATTTTTTTGGCGATTTTTCTCAGCTTGAGTTTAAGAACGAATAGAAAATGCTTATGTTTTTCTAACATATACATGTATTATCTTCACTAACAAATACCAAAAAAAAAGTTCGGTCCATTTTTAATTTCATGCTCTTGGTTGACTTTTTCAGGATTAGCCCATATGTACGGCCTATATAGGCCGTTTTTTAATCTGAACACAAATATGTACATATGTAAATATATAAATATATCAATTTTTACAAATATTAATTTAAATAAACTAAATAATTTTATTAAATTGAATAAATACATAATAAAATTGTTAAAATGCAACTTCAATATACATACATATGTAAATATATTTATATATAATATATCGCTATGAGAGCTAAGGTGTTTTAAAATATTATAAATATGTACACACATACATACGTACATACATATACAGAGAAACCTCTCCTAATGGACACCTCCCTTGAGCGGACATTTTTTCATGCGCCAAGGTTTAGGTTCAATTTTTAGAACAAATTGCCCTCTCTTAGGCGGACACTCTCTGGGCGGACGCGGACAGTTATTTACTATTGAATTGAACTAAAAACTTCTATTAAGCGGACACGAACCTCTCGTCAACGGACACTTTGTTTTTTTTTTTTTTTCATAACGAATCACATAAAAACCTCTGTTAGGCGGACACGAACTCCTCTTATGCGCACCAAATATAAGTATGTATAGCAATATAAAAAAAGTTCGTGGAATGATCGTTAGGTAAAAAGCGCTACGATGAAAGGGGAATCACCAACTAAAATAAATGTCCGCATGACTATTGGAATAGATATACAGTGAAACCTCCCTTGGGCGGACACTCACCGTCGGGCAAATTTTGTCCGCCCAAGAGAGGTGTCCGCCTAAGGGAGTGGGTTGCTATTTTAGACATCTTTTGAATTTTATTCACATGGAATAGATATAACTACATTCACGGGTTTCCAGTTAGATGTTCTAACTGACCAGAATGTCGAAACCATTGAAGATGATAGTACCGATACTGAAAGTATTACCGCTGAAAGTAGGTAATGCAATCTCCTCGAACGAAATGGCTTTGACTGCAGTTTCAAATTTGAAAAGATTTTGCACGGAAGACCTTATTGCATTTGAATTGTTGCAGAAATTTTAAAGCCATCTGCAAAACAATTTTATTGTAAATAAGCAAAAAACACCTCGTCAATCGACAATTTCGCAATTTTTTAAATAATTTCAAAGATATCCCAACATTTCTAGTTCTCAGCAACTTACTAATAGCACAAATACACCACCAATCCACCTCACAATGTGTATTTTGTTTGTACAGCCAATCACAGCACAGTGAGTATGCTTCAACGTTTCCACACATTAGCTTTTACGTGACTTTCAAAACAGAATAACATAGCTTGTTTTCTCGCTTTCGCTAAGAAGAAACCAATTGCTTATTTTCAAACTTAAATTGAAAAAAAAAAACTAGCAAAGCACTTTTTTATTTTTCACATCAAGTTTGTATGCGAATATGAAACTGGCTTCGGCACTAAAAAGTTCAGTATTCACAGCCATATCCATATTTGATTTGATTTTCGTTTGCATGTAGGTACATACTTATGCACATAATTTCTTACATCTGCATGTGCATGCAAACATAAATATCAAATACCAGATTATAAAAGGGTTGATTGTGATTTTTGGCGACTATTGGCACAATATCAAGATAATTTTAAAAAGCGGTGGAAATCAAATTGGGCCTCAGTTTTTCAAACACTAAAGCACCCATTTTTTAGGCAATAAGCAAATACACGCTACTGCTGAAATTTCCGTCGGTATAAGGAAACTAAAAATACCTCTGCGCTTTCGTGTAAGATTTCCCTAGCGCACGTTTTTATATTTAAGAATTATGTAAATACGAAATTTTTTATTTTCAAAATGTTCAGAATAAAATTGCAAAATCAAGAAAAAACAATTTTAATTTAAAAATGTTTATTTTTATTTTAATCTTTATGAGATTTTGAAGGAAAAAACAGGGTGCGAAGAACGCTCAAAATAAACTCACTCCAACGAATTATCACTCTATAATTCTGAGCTATCCCAGGCTCTCACGAGCGCAAATACACAGTGACAACGAACGCAAATGAACGAACGTCAACAGCGATCGATGGGCCTCTGCAGTGGCGATAAACTCTTACATAAATTCATTTTAAAATGAGAGATCGTTTGAAAATTCATTCTATGAGTTTATTTTATAATTTTTTGCGCTAGCGATCATTTTTTGAGTTTATCATTTTTTGATCGCTCTTTGAGTTTATCATTTTATGCGTTCACAAGGGTTTGTTGTGAGGTTTAAGCAGCTAATGGCATTGTGAAGGCGCAATTTTTGGATGATGGCGTGCGTTTATTAGACCATAAATATGATGTATGTATGTATGTACATACATATTCATGCATGTGTGTACGTATATATGGATGTACATACATATGTATGTACCAGTGGCGGATTAACAATCTGGTGGGCCCTGGGGCGAAATTTTTTTGGGGGCCCTTTTCCATATAAATAATTTGCGATTAGAATACAGTTTGATCGTTATAAATTTAAATTGCGGTTCATGTAACATATTTGATCATTGGACGTTGTTTTGCTCTGTGCATTAAACGCACTACTCCATAATATTGATGTCATTTTATATTGACATTTTTTGGTTATTGTTATAGTCAGTGTTTAAAAAACTGCAATAACTTTCATTTCATTTGCTATCACTTAAACTTACTGCTCTGAACAACAAAGCAGTCGTAGTGTTTGTAGTGCCTTTTAAAAATTTTGATTTTGATTTGATTTTGATTTCGTCAGCGCAACAACTCAAAGTAAGTAAGTAAGATTTGCTTTTGCAAGTTGTATTCAGCAGCAGTCGTGAAATATGAAAATCAAACTCATTGCAAATATGTAATTTATAATATCAAGCAGCAAAGAAAAAACTTTGCGAAGTCGTCGGCAAACACAAAACAGCATCGCTTATTGCTTGCAGAAAGTTTGATTTTCATATTTCACGACTGCTGCTGAACACAACTTGCATAAGCAAAGAAAATCCAAATCAAATCAAAATCAACAGTTTGAAAAGGCGCGACAAACAAGGCGCCTTGCTTTTTGTTGCTTTCCAGTTTTTGATTTTGCATGAACTGCGACTGCTGAAAATTCCTAATATGGTAAGCACACGCAATTACTCATTTTAAAAAGCGACGATAAGTAAAATCAAAAATAATCAACATTTTCACGACTTTTGCTACTTCGACTCAAGTTTTTTAAACACTGGTTATAGTCATTTCGTAAACATGGATAAGTCTAGAAAATATAAGAGTGGAGCTGAAAAGCGCAAATTAAAAAAAAATAAAGACGAACGCGATAAGCAACTGCTTTCTAAAATACCGAAACTAACAAGCCACTTCGCTAATGCGACGACAACTGTAAACGAAGCAAATTGTGACAATCCTGAGTTTTGTGAATCTACTTCTGATACTTTTTCAATTCCATCAACGTGAAGAGAGGTTAATTTCCAACATGTTGACAGCACGATCGAAGGTGTACAAAATCCGGACGATGTCGAAAGTTCAGTGAATGTATCAAAAATTGATGAAAATTCCACCAATGTGTTTTCAAATGACCCAGGTTTGTGGCCTATTCAATTCAATCAATCAATCGTTCAAACTTATTGGATTAAGAAGGGTATGCTATCGTTGGTATTTCAATATAAGAGTAAACAATTAACACAGAATACTCTTATTTAGGTCCCTCGTCGTGTCGCAATATTGATTTGATCGCAAAGAAATCTGGACAAAGAAACTTTTCTGAATATCATTTGCATCGGATTTTACCAAATGGAACACAGACCGAACGTGATTGGCATTTAGACATTTTATTACGCATTTATTTATGCATGTTTGTCACTAATGTTACAGATGAAAGATCATTTTCAAAATTGAATTTGATAAAAAATTGTTTGCGTAACACTATGGGAGATGATCGTTTGAACAGTCTATCAGTTCTATCCGTTGAAAATAACTTGTTGGATGAATTAAACTTTGATGAAATTATTGATAAGTTCGTAACACTCAAGTGCAGAAAAGTTGTGGTTTAATTTTGTTGGGCAAATAAATAAAAATCTATCATATTAGCATATGAATATTTTTTTTCATGGGCCCCCTTGTGTCCGGGGCCCTGGGGCAATGGTCCCAAAATTTGTTCGATAATCCGCCACTGGTATGTACATATTTATAATATTTTAAAAAGCCTTAACCAGGGTTCGGATTTGCCTCATTTTGGCTCCTCACTTACACATGCTTCACTCATGAGGGTGGAGTGGCCTCTGAGCGTATAAACAACAGATGCCACACATTAGCGTGAGCGCTCTGCGTGAGTGGCAGCAGAGTGTGCAGCCAAGATGAGGCACGCTAGTAACGTCGCCTCTCCTCAGCTGCGCCCTCATATGATACTCTGAGTGAGTGAGGAATATGAGCGACGCCTCATAGCTTGGCGATGACGCAGCCAACCGTCTGTAGTAAGTATGGAGTATGTACTACAAATTTTTTTATTCTCTGCAGTGTGCACACTGCACGCATATACAATATGGGTATCAAACGAAAGAGGATGGCCCCAGGTTTAATTTTAACTTCGATATATTTCGATAAATTTATCGATAACTGAGTTATCGGTCAAAATCTGATTGCACAAAAACTTTAATATTACCTTACAATATGGGTATCGAACGAAAGGGGATGGCCCCAGGTTTCATTTGAACTTCGATATATTTCCATAAATTTATATCGGTCAAAATGCGAATGCACAAAAACCTTAATATTACCTTACAATATGGGTATCAAACGCAAGGGGATGGCCCCAGGCTTCATTTGAACTTCGATATATTTCGATAAATTTATCGATAACTGAGTTATCGGTCAAAATACGATTGCACAAAAACCTTAATATTACCTTACAATATGGGTATCAAACGAAAGGGGATGGCCCCAGGTTTCATTTGGACTTCGATATATTTCGATAAATTTATCGATAACTGAGTTATCGGTCAAAATACGATTGCACAAAAACCTTAATATTACCTTCCAATATGGGTATCAAACGAAAGGGGATGGCCCCAGGCTTCATTTGATCTTCGATATATTTCTATAAATTTTCATTTGAACTTCGATATATTTCGATAAATTTATCGATAACTGAGTTATCGGTCAAAATGCGAATGCACAAAAACCTTAATACTACCTTATAATATGGGTATCAAACGAAAGGGGATGGCCCCAGGCTTCATTTGAACTTCGATATATTTCGATAAATTTATCGATAACTGAGTTATCGGTCAAAATGCGATTGCACAAAAACCTTAATATTACCTTACAATATGGGTATCAAACGAAAGGGGATGGCCCCAGGTTTCATTTGAACTTCGATATATTTCGATAAATTTATCGATAACTGAGTTATCGGTCAAAATGCGATTGCACAAAAACCTTAATATTACCTTACAATATGGGTATCAAACGAAAGGGTATGGCCCCAGGTTTAATTTGGACTTCCATATATTTCGATAAATTTATCGATAACTAATTTTGCACGATATATCGACCAAATTTTTTGTGTCACTTTATATGCTTTTGTTGTAGAAACTAAGCACATTTTATGCCAAAAAAGCAGTACTATATTAATTTGAACTCTTTCCTATATAATACAGCCAGAAATATCATAATCTTTGTAAATATGTTCTGAGAAAAAAACCCGCATGTAACACAGTACACGTGATGGAAATTTACTTATTACATTAATACCGGAATTCTGTAAGCAATCTCTAGTCACTGATAGAGACTTTTGGAGACTTTTTCGTGGTGAGATTGATTTTGAGACAATTTGGTATTCTGTAAGCGAGCTCACGTCTCAAGTCTCAAAAAATACGTCACTAATTAGTGACCTGGTGGCGAGGAGGTCACAGAATAAATAAAATATTGAGGTGAACTAAATAAAGCATCAAAATTTATAAAAACTTACAATTTGTTTGCTCTTGGCTTGTTCGCTTGCTATTTTCTGTAATAAAACAAGCTTATTTGTATGAAATTAGCAAAATAATAAAATTTTTCTGGTTTTGCTAACTTACTTTTTTCCGCCATTTCCATCAAGTGTAAATGGTGATGAGATACGACATTTATCGATATTTCAATGTTTTACGTTACATGATTTTTTTTGCGAATCGGTTCAGGTAAAACACTCATAAAATATTATATTCATAACTATTTTTATAAGTGATAAGTAGAAATGATACGCTTTATTTTTTAATGCAATATATTGCTCATAAGTGAAATTTTTAGTGACTGCCGGTTGCTGAATACCAAAATTGGCTCAAGTCACTAAAAATGTCTCATGTCTTAAATCTCAAATTTAGTGACTTGAGATGAGACGGAGTTACAGAATTCGCCTATAAGAGTAATTATGTATTAGAAGGCTGCACGAATGGATTCCAAACGGCCAACAAAATATTCGCGGCCGTCCAATTACAGTACCTACTTGTTTCTGTCGTTTTAGAATAAACGCAAGTAGAGCACAACCATAAACAGAACCAATACAATTACTTATTCGTAGCGACAATTACATGACCTTAAAAAGGTTCTGCAAATAGTGTAACTACTTGCGAATACTTCGTACATAATCGAAATATATGTATGTACATACATATTTTCATAAACACACATCCAGACGTTGTGTTCAGCAAAATTACGCTGCTAGTGTGAGTGTGTGTATATGCATATGCATACACACTAGGGCGGGTCGATTGGTAGGGGCCAAAAAAAAATTAATGGACACCTCGCAATTATAAAATTTGGGTAATTTCAAGCTTTTTTGCCCAAGAAACCATATGTCTAAAATAAATTTCGAACCAGAGCTTTTTACGATCTACATATTTCCAACTGTTCTATATATTTTAAAATAACTCGGTAACCAATACTTCGATTCTTTTGATTTTTTCCGCATTAGTTAGGAAACTTATTTGGCATATTAAGGTGGTTTTATGAAGGAAATAAAGTTCTCCCGAAATTCGCGGAACAACCCGATTTTCATGCGAATATAATACGGAAATCTATACCTAAAATGTTTTCTTAATATATTAAAATTTAGAGGTCGTGCAAATGCCTCCAAATTTCTTTCTCCTTTTATATCAGTGATTATACATAAATTTTTTCAAAGTCCTTAATGAACAAGAAAAACATTTCTTATCATTAAAAAATGGAACATATGTTTGTTGGGCTTTTATTTTTTGGTCCACCTTAATGCCATATGCACATTAAATAAACAAACAAACCAAAGAAGCAACAAGGTTTTGCGAATACTTCATAACATGGTTATTATTATGTTCTATTCTATCGTCGCGAATAGTGTACACTAATCGCTCCAACATAGCAAATAGAAATAGTATTTGTATTCCAAATGAAAAGTATGGGTTATATTCGTATCTGCATTGAAATTGTGCTGTGACTAATTGTACAATGCATAGAGTATTCGAAAATATAGAAGAGGCAAATGGTATTGTGCAGAGGTCTATTATGTATAACGAAAAAATCTGAAGTAAAATGACGTCTAAGCTTGTTACTTTGTTTTGTTTTTATTAAATTTTTTAAACCAAAATGAAGTAAGATATCCTATACAAATAAAAAGCTGATGGTTTCAGAAAAATCGCAAAAAATAGTATACCTTTGACCCATAGCTGGGTACCCGACCTAGGACTAATAATCAGTACATCCTATGTGAAAGCCCTGCTCAACACCTTTCAGGAGCATTCCATCCGAAATGGTAAATTTGTCCCGTACAAACATTTTGATTTCTCACACATATACCAGTTTTTCAAATGCAAGCTTCTGCTTTTGTTTAGAAATTAGCCACACAATATTGATGTACCAGAAACTTTGTTTGATAACCTTTTGGCTTGTCTGTAAATTGTAAATATTTATACCATTTGTCCCGTGCATACAATGTAAAAAATTACATTACAGCATTTTTAGTTCATTTGGAATAACCTTATTTCTAATATTTTTTCTGTTTGAATAAAACTTGATATTAGTGCTACCACATTTACTTTTTTATTTTTTTCTAATACAAATAATTTGCCAAAAATTGCTTCTGGTTCGCATAAACCAAGGATCATGGTAGACCAGCCCTGTCCCGTACAAACACATAACTTTTTAAGATTTTTCATACATACACGAATATTTCAAAAGCAAGTTTCTGCTTTTAATAAGTTTCAGGGCCGTGCGAACGGGGGGGGGGGGGTTTGGGGGTTAAACACACCCCCCCATTACCAAATCTAACTTGCAATGATTATGCAAAAATTTTCAAAATACAGTTTATAAATTTTGTATTGAATTTTGACTCATAATTTTTGACAATATTAGTTACAATAATTTTACGGAAGAAGAATTGGTAAAAGTTGCAAAAAATAAGGCTGGCCAATACATAAGTTCGGCACTTTGAATTGCACTTGGAGCTTTCCGAAATTACAAAGTTGTGTAGCATATGTTCGTTTGGCATTTTTAAAAAAATTGTACTGATAACAAAAAATTTTCATTTTGTGAAAACAGTGAGCAGTTTCAATTAACAAGTACTGTAAACAGTACACGGAAAGAAATTTGTATACTTGAATCAAGAAAAATGCTTTCTTGAACTCAATTTAGAAAATTTTTTGGGAAATAAGAAAAATTGACTTAATTATTACTGGAAATAAGAAATTGAGTTTTTCAAAAATGAGACAATTATCTTCTTATTCAAGAACACACAAAATCTATAGAAAAAAAATGTTGAAAAAAAATGTTTAAATAAATAAGAACATCTTTTCTTAAATTTACTTAAATGAAGAAAATCTTTTTGCTAATATCAAGAAGAATTTAAGAAAATTGTGTTTCGACGAATTGGACAACAAAATACAGCGAAAAAAAATGTAAAATGAATAAGAAAACGTTTTCTTGAGCGAAGTAAAATTTTTCTTGCTGAATTTGCATTTCCAAAGTTACATGTATTTTTTTTCATTTGCCATCCGCTTGCATATTTCTGAATATTTTTGCAATTCTCAGATTGTTAGTGAAGCATTTGGTATAAGGAGTTCACTATTTGCATCTTCATTTATATTAATTGAAATGTTGTCATTTCAGTGAACAAGTCCTAGGAAAATAAGTACTAGTTGACTAATTATGGTTTTCTAATCCCTCATGATTAGTTTTCATTTTCCTTATTTTTTACGTTTTTAATATTTTTAGAAAATATTTGCTTAATTTATTATTTAATATTTTCTTATGCCTCAGACAAACATGTGGTATGAATATTAGAATATCAATATTATGATTTGGCTATGCTATGAAAATTTTCAATTAAACTACAATATGAAGGTGACACATACATATGTGGTATAGATCGAAATATTATTACTATACTACGATGTGTGTCTCTCGCATTACTTACTTAAGCTCGTATAAGAATAGTTTTACTTGCAACAAAAAAATAATTTCTTAATTTATTTCATAAAACAAGAAAAAAACACTTACCCTAAGTAAATTATTTCTTATTTATTTAAAATCCAATTTCACTTGAAGCAAGAAAATGTTTTCTTATTTATTTAAAATCCAATTTCACTTGAAGCAAGAAAATTTTTACTTATTTATTTAAAATCCAATTTTCTTGGATTTCCTTGATATTAAGAAATTATTTTCTAAGTTCAAATACAAGTCTAATTTTTCTTGTCTCGGCATTGATTCTAGTAAAAAATTCTTTCCGTGTACTATTCAGGACCTGGTTAACTAGGTTTTGATGAATCATAATGAGTTTCAGAAAAGTTAGAGAACATTTAAATTTATGGTGTATGGGTCTGGATATCTGTTTCAGCAAATATGTTTATCTTAGCGAAAAATGTATGCGAATGCAAACCAAAATTAAAACCCCCCCAAGGCTAATTCCTGCGCACGGCCCTGATAAATTTTATCAAACAGTAATAATGCACCAGATATTCTGTTGGTTAACATTTTGGTGTGCCTTTAATTCAAATCGAAAACTGTAAAAATTCGTACAATTTGTTCCGTACAAACCATGGAATGCTCCTTCATTTGATACCAATATTGCTCAGAAATATTCCGTGGTTAACCAATACCCGGAGAAATATCCATCTCTAAATGAGATCGCCATCCCCTTTCGTTTGATACCCATATTGTAAGGTAATATTAAGGTTTTTGGGCAATCGCATTTTGACCGATAACTAAGTTATCAATAAATTTATCGAAATATATCGAAGTTCAAATGAAACCTGGGACCATCCCCTTTCGTTTGATACCCATATTGTAGGGTAATATTAAGGTTTTTGGGCAATCGCATTTTGACCGATAACTCAGTTATCGATAAATTTATCGAAATATATCGAAGTTGAAATGAAACCTGGGACCATCCCCTTTCGTTTGATACCCATATTGTAGGGTAATATTAAGGTTTTTGGGCAATCGCATTTTGACCGATAACTCAGTTATCGATAAATTTATCGAAATATATCGAAGTTCAAATGAAACCTGGGGTCATCCCCTTTCGTTTGATACCCATATTGTAAGGTAATATTAAGGTTTTTGTGCAATCGCATTTTGACCGATAACTCAGTTATCGATAAATTTATCGAAATACATCGAAGTTCAAATGAAACCCGGGGGTATGTTATATTTACTGAGTTTCTGCGCACTCACCCAAACGTCACACGCATTACACAAAGAGAAGAGAAACCCTACGACGCACAATGGGAATTCGTGGCCAAAAATAAAGTCGAAATTAAAGTAGTCGTAAATCCATTTTTTTACCAGCTATCGACAGATATTTTATAGGACAAAAAAAAAGCTCATGTAAAATTTTCTGAGTTTCGTTTCGTTTAGCCGTACAGGGTGCACAAAGTTGAACAAAAAATGTGCCATTTGAATTATGAATTATATGACTTGATACGAAATGCTCTATCTAAACCATTTATTGACGCATATACTTGGTTTTGACACCTGAATATAGATAATGGCTTCTACTTTTTCAGGAAGTAATCCTTTTTTTATTATCTTCGAAACCTGATTTTATATGATTTTTCAAATAAGGATAAAAAAATATCGAAAATATTTTTTCTTCGCCAAATTTAAGCAATAAAATAAAAAAAACAAAAAAAACGTATCCTGGATTTTTTTTTGTGTGATGAACTAACATATTCTTTATCATATCACATTAACAGAAATTAATTTCACCCGCGCTCTCGCGAGTTTTATTCGGCATTAAAAAAAAAAATGTTTATACGAGATTTATCCCTCAATATTTCTCTGTAATATAGAAAATAGTTCATATTATGAAATACAGTAGCTCACTTTTGAATTAGCTGCACAGGTTTTATTATATATTGTTTTTTATACAGGGTAAAAAAAAAATTATCAAAAAAATTGGGAAACTTTAGAACAAAATAAAAAAAAAATAAAAAAAAACGTATCCTCAATTTTTTAATATATGTTGGTCCCAGGTGTGCTTAAAAACCCCCCATAGTCAGTTTTACCATTCACCCGCGCTCTTCTCACTAATTCATATTTTTCGACGAGGTGTATATGCGCGCTATCACTATGGATGTACATACATATGTACACATGTGTAGCTAGAGAGAAAAGCATTGATGAGCAGTTTTGACAGATGTTTATGCTTTAAAATCGCTAATATATTAATTAATGCAATTTTATATAGAATATATACATATATACTTACTTTTAGCCTATTTACTTTAAAAGTATCATAACTCAAAAACGCGAGTTTTCAGCTAAGTATGGGCATGCATGCATGTGTGTATATGTATATGTATGTGCATTATATGACGAAATTTCGGTCTGATAGATTGAAAATTGACAGTTTGAGATCAAAAAATTATCTTTGATTTACTATTGAAATATATAGCGGCTGAAAACTCAAAGGTTTTTTTTTCGTAAAATAAGGTTACTGAGATATGATAGTATTGAAGTAAGTGAGAGATATACTCTCATTTGCTGTTTGTTATACCATTCATGAACCTGAAGTAGTATTATCACTTTGTGCCAAACACGACGTATTTTTATGTACAATTTATCATTTGTCGGAATCGGCCAAATCGGACCAGTACAACATATAGCTCCCATACAACTGATTGTTAGATATAGATATTTTTGAGTACACCTTCTTCAATTAAACAGATAAAATTTATTTCTCTCATTCATGAATGGTATAACGTCTTCGGTACGCATTTTACTTGCTGATAATTGCACATCTATTTGTCTCCCACTGTACCGTTACCTTTTAAATGCAAACTGCATTTGGCAGGGTCGTAGGAAATGGGAGTTTGCTTGGGGATCCATGCCCCAAAAGTACAAATTTTAAATAAGTATGACGTAGACAATTACATTTATATGATTTTTCAAGTATTTACAAATATATACTAATATATATATAATTACTTATGATTGCTTCTTCTGGTGTTTAAAATTTAAACAGCGAAGTGAAAAAGTGACTACTTTACATTTTTATATTTTTTACCCCTCTGATAAAAAAAAATTGTTTGTCACTGCCTTTATTTAATTTTTATATTAAAGTGAAGTTTTAAAACAAGTTTGAAGTCCAAGTGGTTTAAAAGTGTTAATTACATATATTTCTAATTAAATTCCGAATAAGTAATTTCGATAAAATTTATTGCAAGTATGTCATCTTTATGTTGAAAAATTGTGTGGTGTTGTAATCAATTTATTTATTTATTCGATAGTGACTACTTCAATTAAAATAGCTGAGTTATTCGAAGTGTGGCTAGCCTCAAATGAAGGAGATAAAGACAAAATTAAAATCATGGAAAACCTTATTATAAGCAAGACTGATGTAAATATCAATTTGCAAAAATTAAATCAAGAAATACGCTTTTTGAATTTAAGATTTAAAAAAATATGGACCGCTGCCCATAAGCACAAATCGCGATGCCTTAAGGTTTACCATGATTTCCTCAACACTAGCTTTGATTTTAGCAGATCCCACATACATATATATTTTAGGTTAAGATTTTATAGAAATTGTCATATTTCAAGAAAGAAATGCATCCATAATATGGATTTCATATATCTAGTTTGAGAATTATAACTTAATTACTTTCGAAAATAAATGCATTTTACTGGTTTTTCGCGACACCCGTTATATGGGGGGTGGGAGTATTTCTCATCAGATTAAGTTCCTTTATACACCATGTACTAATATTCATCAAAAAAGCTTGTATACCGAATTTGAGCATTCTAACTTAATTAGTTTCGAAAATAATTGAAATTTCATATTTTTTCGCGACACCCGTTATATGGGGGGTGGTAGTATTTGTCATCAGATTAAGTTCCTTTATACACCATGTACTAATATTCATCAAAAAAGCTTGTATACCGAATTTGAGCATTCTAACTTAATTAGTTTCGAAAATAATTGAAATTTCATGTTTTTTCGCGACACCCGTTATATGGGGGGTGGTAGTATTTGTCATCAGATTAAGTTCCTTTATACACCATGTACTAATATTCATCAAAAAAGCTTGTATACCGAATTTGAGCATTCTAACTTAATTAGTTTCGAAAATAATTGAAATTTCATGTTTTTTCGCGACACCCGTTATATGGGGGGTGGTAGTATTTGTCATCAGATTAAGTTCCTTTATACACCATGTACTAATATTCATCAAAAAAGCTTGTATACCGAATTTGAGCATTCTAACTTAATTAGTTTCGAAAATAATTGAAATTTCATGTTTTTTCGCGACACCCGTTATATGGGGGGTGGTAGTATTTGTCATCAGATTAAGTTCCTTTATACACCATGTACTAATATTCATCAAAAAAGCTTGTATACCGAATTTGAGCATTCTAACTTGATTAATTTCGAAAATAATTGCAATTTCGTGGTTTTTCGCGACACCCGTTATATGGGGGGTGGGAGTATTTGTCATCAGATTAAGTTCATTTTTACACCATGTACTAATATTCATAAAAAAAGCTTATTTTCAAAATTTGAGCACTCTAGGTCCATTTTTACTATTTATGACCGTTTTTTGTATGAAACGTTCCCATTGTGCGACGGCTCACCTCACACGCAGCGTGAGCGCCTCATTTCTTCATCACTCATTCGAAATGAGTGAAGAAACAAAAAAAACTCTCACTCTGCTTTCTAGATGAGTGAGAAACGCAAACGGCCACTCATCACCATACCGTGAGGCTGAAATTCCTCACTCACTCACTCATACTCTGAGTTTCTTCCTACCCTGGCCTTAACTCTCATAGCGATAGGCATGTATGTATATGTATGTAGGTATATCGAGTTTAAATTTTATTAAGTACTAGCAAATACCCGTTGCTTCGCAATGACGAATAATAGGAAATCCAAGTCAAGTTAAGTCAAGTCAAGTTAAGTCCAATCAAGTTAAGTTAAGTCAAATAAAGTCAAGTCAAGAGTCAAGTCAAGTCAGGTTAAGTCAAGCCAAGTTAGGTCAGGTTAAGTCAAGTCAAGTCAAGTCAATTCAAGTCAAGTCAAGTCAAGTCAAGTCAGGTCAAGTCAAGTCAAGTCAATTCAAGTCAAATCAAGTTAACTTAAGTTAAATTATTCCGGGGTTATCTGGGTCCACTTGATGACCTGGTCTAGACATCACTATGAAAATAACTCTATTTTGAAGCCGTTCCCAACAAATTTCGTTTGATACCAATATCGATCAAAAACTTCCGGGTAGGCATTTTCACCCATATCTGGGGACCCGGCTTAGGAATCACAATTAAAGAGTTTTGTGTTGAAGTCCTGATCAAGGCCATTCATTCGATACCAATATTGCTCAGAAATATTTCGGGCGACCCGGATCTTCGTTTTCACCCATATCTGGAGACCCGGCCTAGGAATTATTATGCAGAGAGCTCCATGTAAAATCCCTGTTCAAAACCTTTCATTTGATACCAATATTGCTCAGAAACATTCCGGTTTAATCCGGGGTCACATTTTGACCCATATCTGGAGACCGGGCCTAGGCATCACTATTAAAAGAGCTCTATGTGGAAGTCCAGATCAAGACCTTTCATTCAATACCACTATCGCTCAGACACATTCCGGGGTCATCCGCGTCCACGTTTTGGCCCATATCTGGAGACCCGGCATGGAAATAACAATGAAAATACATAGGTATGTGGTAAAGCCCTGCTTAATACCTTTAATTTCATACCAATATCGTTCAAAAACATTGCGGAGTCATCCGGGTCCACATTTTAACCCATATCTGGGGAGGATGTCTAGTAAAGAGCTGCATGAATGCCAAAAAAGTTACCCGTGAATAACCCACTCAATTTGGCGGAGTGGTACTCACTCGTGCAAACAAAACAAAATCACTCAAATATGAGAGGAAAAGCAAACCCACTACAAAAGAGACAACTACCGCTTTATATTCTTTATTCATTGTATGTGTACAGCAGTGTACTTGCTTGCGGGGTATGAATATATCAGAAAACTTTGCTGTGTGGGTATGAATGAATGTTGTAAACGTAAAATACCCAGTATATTCGGGTAGAAATCGCTAAACATTTGCTGCTAGAATTTCAAGACCATACAAAAGGAAGTAAAACGCATATGTACACACTTCTGAATTTTTATAGTGTATATGCTGTTTATTAGTGTATTTTGCGTTATACATATGTATGTATGTATGTATATATAAATGAATATATTTTCTAAGTAGGTACATACATATGTATGTATGTATATACATACATAAGAGTGTATATTTCACTTGAAACAAAATTAATGCATTAAAAGTACAGTTTCCTTAAAACAAGTAAAACTAAAAATTATACTTAGATTACGTTGAAAAACAAGTGTTTGAGCATTTTAGATTTTTGGTAGCTATTATATTTAACCCTAAAAAGATAATCGTCAGAAATACGCATCCCCTTTCGAATTATTGTTCTCACTCCCTCAATTATGTGAATACGTCGCTGAAGGTTATATATATTTCAGTTGTGCTGCATATCTCTCACGAGACAAACAATTTTCTGTGGTAAGTTTTGCCAATTTCCCAATATGGGGGCCAGTGAGTCAAAATTACGCATGATTATCTTTACCGTGACTTTCAGGAAGCATTTCTCAAATATATATATATATATATATATCTGTGCCATCTTTTAAAGTACCATACTTCGATAAGTTCAATTTTATAACTTTATTTTTTGAACAAGTATTCACTTGACATTTTTGCAAAACACGTATTTTCTTCGCTCAGCACTTTTCTAAAAATAATTTAACTGGCACAGATACATATGTACATTAAGGTGGAGTGAACATTTTTTTTTGGAAATTCAATTTGTTCCAAAGCCAGAACGGCACCTTTCTAGCCCAGTAATAAACCTGTAAAATTTTATTGACCTACTCGCATGTTTAGAGGTGCCCCCAGCCCCACAAATTTGAAAAAATAGCACGATCTGGTACAAATGTGAAATTTCCAAAATTATGAAATCAAAAAACGAAGTATGAGAATTGATAAAGATGGCTAAGCTGAGTATTAAAGTGAATTTTTTTTTTTTTAAACAACAACAACAAAAGTTATTAAAGGTCAAAGTTTATACTATGCATTTTTTAAATTGCAATTACTTAAAAACTACGGAACCTATTTAGAATATGTTTATACCACTCGATAGGTATTTTGATTCCCTTTAATTTGATATAAATTTTACGTCGGTTCCATAACACCCCCCTTACTTTTCATATATAAAATGTATATGAAATTAAAGGGAATCAAAATACCTATCGAATGGTATAAAAATATTCGAAATCGGGTCAGTAGTTTTTAAGTAATTGCAACTTAAAAAATGCATAATATAAACTTTGACCATTAATAACTTTTGTTGTTGTTTCCAAAAAAAAGAAATTCAGTTTAAAACTCAGCTTAGCCATGTTTATCAATCCTCATACTTCATTTTTTGATTTTATAATTTTCAAAATTTCATATTTGTACCAGATCGTGCTTATTGCTTTCAACTTTGCGGGGTTGGGGGCAGTTAAAAACGTCATCCTATCACCATAAAATTTTGTGGGGTTCATTAAGGGACTTTTCACATTACTCGGTACGACATCGGATCGACATTTTTTGCTCGGTATTTCCAGCTTACCGAAACGATTCCGCGTTGCTGTGTTTTTCACACTTGTGGGAATACTTTCGGTGCGTTATCGGCAGAAAATAGGAAAACAAACATCGAAATTTGCAAAACAAAATTTTTAACTTCAACAAATCACTCAATAATAACAATAATGTCCTCTAGCGAAGACGAAGACATTATAACTTGCTACATTTATAGCCGAAACGAGTTTTTTACTGACTTTGTTCTTCTTCTTTTATTACGCCGCAAAAATGTATGCAGTAATTCCTTAAATCTTACTGACCGGTCTTACCGCGCTGCGGTATACCGAAATTAATCCGCTCCGATTTCGTGTATGCAACACTAATGTGAAAGTGCCAATTGAAATACATGTGGTCGGTAAGGTTTCAGTATACTTTCGGTAAAAGCAAAAAATGTCGATCCGATACCGAACCGAGTAATGTGAAAGCGCTCTAACTCATATAAAGGTAACTTTTCATTGCTGGTACGTTCAAAAAAAGAACAAAAAAAAAAATCTCCATATGTTTTCACTCCACCCTAATGTACATGCATATTTGCTTTTCAACTTTTAAAAATTAAAGTAAATTACGTTTTCCATTTTCACACAACTCGGTCGCTAAATTCGGTATGAATAAATTGTGTTTAAGATACATACATTGTTTATACCAACTTTACTTACCTCTTTTTTCTATTGTTCCTTTAGTTTCATTGTATAACAACTGTATTCGGGTATTACAATGGTCTCATTGTACATTGTGAACAGAGGGATGGTACTCAGCCGTTCTCACTGCTGGTTTGCTGAGTAAGTGAGAGCACAGACGCCTTGCAATACTTGTATGTCGTGTGCTACGAAGAGCGAAGTACTCAACTGTAGGCATTCGTTTATTCCTTGCATTCATACAACATTTGCTCGCTGCCGACGTAGTACAACTTGTAGTTGTACACTTTTGTTTTGTTCTGCTGCATATTCACTGTATGAATATAACCATGCAGCTCTTTAATGTCTAGGCATCACAATGACAGTAACTCTATGTAGAAGTCCTGCTCAAGACCTTTCATTTGATGCCAATATCGCACGTGTAGGTGCAGGCGTTCTTGAATTATAGCATAGTATGCATGTGTAAACAGGTTTTTGATTGCCACCGAGCCAAACAACCAACCGTGCAAAAAGAAACATATGAGTCGCCTGCACTGCGCTGCCTGGCACGACTGCGACGCCTCCACTGAACACGGCAAATGACCAAACGAATCTGTCTATGCTTGCGCCTTTTTGAGTTTTTTGAAATTTAAAACCGGGAAAACGGTATTAAAGTCTCAGAAATGCGCAAAAAAAAAGTACATGGTTGTCGAGAATTTACCATTTGTGACATTTTAAAAAAAGAATTATTAAAATCGGTGTAGTACCTTTTGAGTTATCGCGTTACATACATTTTCCATACAATCAATTTTATATAATTAGTATAGATAGTATAGATGTATTTATTCAAACTAATTAAATTATTAAATTTATTCAAATTAATATTTATAAAAATTTATATTTACATACCGATGTACCTACATATATATTTATGTACATTTGGAGTCTATATGTATGAGTTAAGGGTTGTTAAATATTTTATTTAGCACAAATACCTACATACATATGTATGTATTTAATTCTTACTTGAAAACTAGAATACAACAATTGAGCGTTCAAAAAATAAGTTCGCATTTTATTTATTTGTACACATGTATGTATATACATTCGAAATGGAAAATATCATTACCCGCATTCCATTATTGAATAGACATACATATGTGCATGCATTAATATTATATACATACCAGAGCTGTAAAAAGCTGCAATCAGATTGTATTGCAATCATAAAAAGTGTATATTATTGCAAGCAACATTGATTGTAAATCATATTGCTAGCAAATTTTTTGATTGCAAAAATAAAAATTTCAAAAATTTAGAAGTATGTTATTGCAATCGACCTTCACCATGAATCATTTTGATTTCAGAAATTAGAATTGCAATAATTTACAAAAGTTTCATTGCAATCAGCTTTCACCGTAAATCATTTTAATTGTAAAAATTACAATTACAATAATTTAAGAAAATTTCATTGCAATACACTTTTCTCGTAAATCATTTCATTACAATAATTTACAATTTTTTTCATTGCAATAAAGTTCAAACGTAAATCATTTTCATTGTAAAAATTACAATAGCAATAATTGTATTGTAATAAATTTTCATCGTAAATCAAATTTGATTGAAAAATGTTTGATTGCAAGGCTTGCAATAGCAATCATTTTCCTCATAACTTTATACGTATGCATTGGGTCTGATGAAAGGCAGGCGCCTGGGTAATTCGAGTAATACCGGGCATTTATATCACACGCTTAGCCGCGTAATAACCCATGTCCCGGGTACATACAAATGTATGTAGTTATGTACATATTGGATGGTGTCGGGCACACGGTACTGGTAATATTTGCAGTCTTCAATTTGTATAAAGTCTGGATGATAGGATGATGAGAAAGAGGATGAGGGTTCGGATGGGGATAAGGATATATATTAGACTGGGTTGGCCCCCTTACGAAATAAAGAAGTTGTAAAAGTCCGCCCCTAAATTTGAAGCTTATGTTGAGAGGGTTAAGGGACAAAAACAAAATTTTTTTTTTGATCCCGCGAAATACCGCCGAAATTGTTTTTTTCTTGTAACTTTGTCATTTATCATCCGATTTTTAAAATTGATACGTCATTATTTTCGTATTGCGAAGCTCTATATTTTCTTCTCATGTCCTTTTGAACTCTGAAGTCAAATAACAAAGTTACAATAAAAAAACTATTTCGGCGGTATTTCGCGGGATCAGAAATTTTACAGCTTTACATATACTGAATTGCTTAAAAAAATTAGTTAAATAATAGCTACGTTAAATATTCGTCGTGACGTAACTTCTTTGTTTATTAATTTAGTAAAACCGTTTCAAGGTAACATTGTCATGAATTTTGAAGCACTTTCATATGGCAAAACTTATCATGGACATTCAAATAAGTTAGCTGACCCAACTATGTGAAAACGACTTCAGAGCTCAAAAGGACATTAGAAGGAAGTGTAGAGCTTCAAAATACGAAAATAATAACGTATCAATTTTAAAAATCGGATGATAAATAACAAAGTTACAGGAAAAAACTATTTCGGCGGTATTTCGCGGGATTAAAAAAATTTTTTTTGTGTCCCTTAACCCTCTCAACATAAGCTTCAAATTTAGGCACGGTAGGCAGGAAGCGACGATAGGTTGCATGAAAATGTCGAGAAAAAAGGAAAGTGGGGTTGTGTTATGTGATGTTTATAGATGAAACATCCGTTGAAATTAAAATCCGAGCTGCTCCTTTTTCAAGGATATCCACATTTTTTGTTTTTTTGAAAAGATCAAATATTGAGGAAATCGAATATTCGCCACCGTCCAAATTTTTCCGATTTCAATACATTATTTGGTCGCTAAGGGATACAAAAAAAGGTATTAAAAAGAAAAATGGACACCTGTAGTGGAAAAATCCAATGTGAACAGGACCTAAAGGATAACCACTGAAATATAAAATAACACAAAAAGTACCCACTTTAATTTGCGTATAACTCCTAAAATGTTAACTCTACGTGGAAATTTCTTATTATATGTTTCATTCAGAATAAATAAAGAAATATTTCTGTAATATACAATTTTGATGTACCTGCAGTGCTTAATGTACTTTTGTGCATCTAAAGTGAAAATTTCAAAAAAAGTACGTTTTTTTTATGGTGCTATTTTAAGTTCAAATATTTTTCTAGTTTATGTAAATATTTTAATCTAATGATCCAACTCTCATTTCTACATATCTCTACGTTAATACTAAAAAAGAGTTAGAGCTGAGATACGCGCTAGCTGTGCACGGTGGGCGGGAAGCAACAATAGGTTGCATGGGAATATCGTAAAAACGATGGCCCAACGAATATGTGCCTAGCTGTGTGCTGGTACTAATTTTCGTTTAAAAAAAATGTTGGAGATTTTATTCACGTTTGCTGTGTGTTTATGAAGTATATTAGAATATCATTTTACGTAAGTGTTTAGCCGGCGATCGTTTTTTCGATATTTTCATGCAACCTATTGTTGCTTACCGCCCACCGTGCACAGCTAGCGCGTATTTCAGCTCTAATTCTTTTTAATATTAACGTATAGATATGTAAGAATGAGAATTGGATCATTAGATTAAAATATTTACATAAACTAGAAAAATATTTGAACTTAAAATAGCACCATAAAAAAAACGTACTTTTTTTGAAATTTTCACTTTAGATGGACCAAAGTGCATTAACCACTGCAGGTACATCAAAATTGTATATCAAAGAAATATTCCTTTATTTATTCTGAATGAAACATATTATAAGGAATTTTCACGTAGAGTTAACATGTTAGGAGTTATACGCAAATTAAAGTGGGTACTTTTTGTGTTATTTTATATTTCAGTGGTTATCCTTTAGATCCTGTTCACATTGGATTTTTCCACTACAGGTGTCCATTTTTCTTTTTAATACCTTTTTTTGTATCCCTTAGCGACCAAATAATGTATTGAAATCGGAAAAATTTGGACGGTGGCGAATTTTCGATTTTCTCAATATTTGATCCTTTCAAAAAAAACAAAAAATGTGGATATCCTTGAAAAAGGAGCAGCTCGGATTTTAATTTCAACGGATGTTCCATCTATAAACATCACATAACACAACCCCACTTTCCTTTTTTCTCGACATTTTCATGCAACCTATCGTCGCTTCCTGCCTACCGTGTAGGGGCGGACTTTCACAACTTTTTTTTTCGACCCTATCTAATATACATATATTTATTTTTGTACCATTTGCTTTTTCATTTACTACCGGATATCTCATTACTGTCATACATATGTATGTATGTATGGTTGCTTAACATAAATATATATATACTTATCCCCATCCGCACCCTCATCCTTTTTCTCATCATCTTATCATCCAGACTTTATACAAATTGACGACTGCGAATATTACCAGTACCGTGTGCCAATATGTACATTAGGTTACATAGAATATTTTCTCAACCTCACCCCCTAGGTCAATGCTAATATAGTCCAAGATACCACATATAAATTTTTGTCCCGATCGAAGCCGTTAAGGGGTGTCGCACAGATGCCAAAGTCCAGAAAACTCTATGGAGGCTCAAAAAAGACCAAAGAATTTAATTAATTTTTTTTATCTAATGGCCAAAGTCGATAGTCTTGTACTAAAGGATACCAAATATAAATTTTGGTCCTGATCGGAGACGGTTAAAGGGTGTCGCCCGTGGTTCCACATGGTTATCTAAACTTTGACATGTTTGCGACACCCCTTAACCGTCTCCGATCGGGACCAACATTTTTTTATGGTATCTTTGATCATGCTGTTAACGATGTAGGGAGTGAGATCGAAGAAAATCGCTAATCTAATTTTAAGGACACCCTAACGTACATACATACATATGTACCCGGGAAATGGGTTATTACGCGGCAAACCGTGTCATATGAATGCCGGGTATTACTCGAATTACCCAGGCGCTTGCCTTTCCTCAGTCCCAATACATTCGTATAAAGTTATGAGGAAAATGATTGCTATTGCAAGCCTTGCAATCAAACATTTTTCAATCAATATGATTTACGATGAAAATTTATTACAATACAATTATTGCTATTGTAATTTTTACAATGAAAATGATTTATGAGAAATGTTTATTGCAATGAAATTTTTGTAAATTATTGTATTGAAAATTTGTACAATCAAAAAATTTCAATAAATTTTATTGCAATGAACTTGATCCCCTAAGATTTCAATAAACGTTTATTGCAATAAATGGAAGGTAAATTATTGCTGATTGTAGTTATTTTACAATCAAAATTTTTTTACAAATGTTTATTGCAATCTATGGAACACAAATTATTTCAAATTGCAATTTTTACAATCAAAAAACTGCAATAAATTTTCATTGCAATAAAACTGGTAGAACAATCAATGATTGCTGGGACGATTGATTGCAGCTTTTTACAACTCTGATACATACATACATACAGTGTTGGAAAAAATAATAGGGACACGAGAAATATTTTACAATTCTCCATTTATTTCATTTTATGACCAAACAATAATTACTATATATTGATAGTTACACGGAGGGGACATGCTTCAATGACTCTGGGGTGGTTTTTGTATAATAATTTAATTTTTATAAACAAAAATAATGAAATGTATAATTTAAGTTGGAAAAAATAAAATAAGGACAAACTTTAAATTCGATTGTTTTTTCAAATAATCTACAATATTACTGCTGCAGTTAGATTTAAACTAAAGTTTAATTGAAGCTCCTTCATTTTTATAACTTCCTTACATCTTCGTGGCATAGGGTTGACCAAATCAGCGCAATTTGCAACCGGTATTAAGTACCAAGATTCTTTAATTTTTTTTTTCATAACTCTTGCTTATTTTTCTATTTTTGATCCGCCGTCGTCTTCTTTAATGTTCCCTATAGGCCTGAGGTACGACGTCTGTGAGGGCTACTCCAAAACAGCAGCTTTCTTACGTTCAAACCATGAGTTTTCGATTCTGGAGGCATGTTTGGGGTCATTGTCATGCGTAAATCGCCATCTAATGATATCAAGGAGGGTTTAAATGATCCTGTTTTGAGTAGAACAATTCGCAACAGACCTCGAGAAGTAGGACTAAGTGGAAAAAATCCCAGAAAAGCTGCGTATCTGAGAAAAAATAATGTAAGCCAACGAACTGAATTCGCTCAGAGGAACATGTTGCAGGACAACTTGAATAACGTTATTTAATCTGATGACACAAAAGTAAATTTGTTCGGCTCGGATGGCATAATGTTCGTTCAACGCCCGCAGAATGCAGAATTTCATCCCAGATACACCAGAAAGACTATCAAGCACGGTGGCGTCCTCTGAACGAATTCAGTTCGTTGGCTTACATTATTTTTTCTCAGATACGGAGCTTTTCTGGGATTTTTTCCACTTAGTCCTACTTCTCGAGGTCTGTTGCGAATTGTTCTAATCAAAACAGGAACATTTAAACCCTTCTTGATATCATTAGATGGCGATTTACGCATGACAATAACCCCAAACATGCCTCCAGAATCGAAAACTCATGGTTTGAACGTAAGAAAGCTGCTGTTTTGGAGTAGCCCTTACAGACGTCGTACCTCAGCCCTATAGGGAATATTAAAGAAGACGATGGCGGATCAAAAATGGAAAAATAAGCAAGAGTTATGAAAAACAAGTAAAAGCGTGGCTGTCTTCGGCCGTACCGAAGACTTCATACCTTTCATGAGTGGGGAAATGAAAAGTTACCTATGTATGTACATAGCCGGATTAAGTTTAATTTATAATTTTAATTCTTTGGGTTCATTTATGGAAAGATTTATTAGAAAAAATGGTGTCTTGGCTATTTATATGGAGGAGTTATACACCAAAATGTCCATATCTGAACAATCGGTTGAATGGGAGCTATACATATGTTATAATGGTCCGATCTTGACAATATTCGGTAACCTCGTTTGGGCCCATATGGGTACAAATACTTAAAAATTTCACGCCGTTAGCTGTTAAAATGGAGAAGTTATCCGCCAAAATGTCCATATCTGAACAATCGGTTGCAGGGGAGCTATATGTTATAGTGGTCCGATCTTAACAATTTTCGGTAATCCCGTTTGGGCCCATATGGGTACAAATACTTCAAAATTTCACGCCGTTAGCTGTTAAAATGGAGAAGTTATACACCAAAATGTCCATATCTGAACAATCGGTTGTAGGGGAGCTATAGGTTATAGTGGTCCGATCTTAACAATTTTCGGTAATCCCGTTTGGGTCCATATGGGTACAAATACTTCAAAATTTCAGGCCGTTAGCTGTTAAAATGGAGGAGTTATACACCAAAATGTGTATATCTGAATAATCGGATGTTGTGGAACTATATGTTATAGTGGTCCGATCTTGACAATTTTCGGTAATCCCGTTTGGGCCCATATGGGTACAAATACTTCAAAATTTCACGCCGTTAGCTGTTAAAATGGAGAAGTTATACACCAAAATGTCCATATCTGAACAATCGGTTGTATGGGAGCTATACATATGTTATAATGGTCCGATCTTGACAATATTCGGTAACCTCGTTTGGGCCCATATGGGTACAAATACTTAAAAATTTCACGCCGTTAGCTGTTAAAATGGAGAAGTTATACACCAAAATGTCCATATCTGAACAATCGGTTGCAGGGGAGCTATATGTTATAGTGGTCCGATCTTAACAATTTTCGGTAATCCCGTTTGGGCCCATATGGGTACAAATACTTCAAAATTTCACGCCGTTAGCTGTTAAAATGGAGAAGTTATACACCAAAATGTCCATATCTGAACAATCGGTTGTAGGGGAGCTATAGGTTATAGTGGTCCGATCTTAACAATTTTCGGTAATCCCGTTTGGGCCCATATGGGTACAAATACTTAAAAATTTCACGCCGTTAGCTGTTAAAATGGAGAAGTTACACACCAAAATGTCCATATCTGAACAATCGGTTGTATGGGAGCTATACATATGTTATAATGGTCCGATCTTGACAATATTCGGTAACCTCGTTTGGGCCCATATGGGTACAAATACTTAAAAATTTCACGCCGTTAGCTGTTAAAATGGAGAAGTTATACACCAAAATGTCCATATCTGAACAATCGGTTGTATGGGAGCTATACATATGTTATAATGGTCCGATCTGGACAATATTCGGTAACCTCGTTTGGGCCCATATGGGTACAAATACTTAAAAATTTCACGCCGTTAGCTGTTAAAATGGAGAAGTTATACACCAAAATGTCCATATCTGAACAATCGGTTGCAGGGGAGCTATATGTTATAGTGGTCCGATCTTAACAATTTTCGGTGATCCCGTTTGGGCCCATATGGGTACAAATACTTCAAAATTTCACGCCGTTAGCTGTTAAAATGGAGAAGTTATACACCAAAATGTCCATATCTGAACAATCGGTTGTATGGGAGCTATACATATGTTATAATGGTCCGATCTTGACAATATTCGGTAACCTCGTTTGGGCCCATATGGGTACAAATACTTAAAAATTTCACGCCGTTAGCTGTTAAAATGGAGAAGTTATACACCAAAATGTCCATATCTGAACAATCGGTTGCAGGGGAGCTATATGTTATAGTGGTCCGATCTTAACAATTTTCGGTAATCCCGTTTGGGCCCATATGGGTACAAATACTTCAAAATTTCACGCCGTTAGCTGTTAAAATGGAGAAGTTATACACCAAAATGTCCATATCTGAACAATCGGCTGTAGGGGAGCTATAGGTTATAGTGGTCCGATCTTAACAATTTTCGGTAATCCCGTTTGGGCCCATATGGGTACAAATACTTAAAAATTTCACGCCGTTAGCTGTTAAAATGGAGAAGTTATACACCAAAATGTCCATATCTGAACAATCGGTTGTATGGGAGCTATACATATGTTATAATGGTCCGATCTTGACAATATTCGGTAACCTCGTTTGGGCCCATATGGGTACAAATACTTAAAAATTTCACGCCGTTAGCTGTTAAAATGGAGAAGTTATACACCAAAATGTCCATATCTGAACAATCGGTTGCAGGGGAGCTATATGTTATAGTGGTCCGATCTTAACAATTTTCGGTAATCCCGTTTGGGCCCATATGGGTACAAATACTTCAAAATTTCACGCCGTTAGCTGTTAAAATGGAGAAGTTATACACCAAAATGTCCATATCTGAACAATCGGTTGTAGGGGAGCTATAGGTTATAGTGGTCCGATCTTAACAATTTTCGGTAATCCCGTTTGGGCCCATATGGGTACAAATACTTAAAAATTTCACGCCGTTAGCTGTTAAAATGGAGAAGTTACACACCAAAATGTCCATATCTGAACAATCGGTTGTATGGGAGCTATACATATGTTATAATGGTCCGATCTTGACAATATTCGGTAACCTCGTTTGGGCCCATATGGGTACAAATACTTAAAAATTTCACGCCGTTATCTGTTAAAATGGAGAAGTTATACACCAAAATGTCCATATCTGAACAATCGGTTGCAGGGGAGCTATATGTTATAGTGTTCCGATCTTAACAATTTTCGGTAATCCCGTTTGGGCCCATATGGGTACAAATACTTCAAAATTTCACGCCGTTAGCTGTTAAAATGGAGAAGTTATACACCAAAATGTCCATATCTGAACAATCGGTTGTAGGGGAGCTATAGGTTATAGTGGTCCGATCTTAACAATTTTCGGTAATCCCGTTTGGGCCCATATGGGTACAAATACTTCAAAATTTCACGCCGTTAGCTGTTAAAATGGAGAAGTTATACACCAAAATGTCCATATCTGAACAATCGGTTGTAGGGGAGCTATAGGTTATAGTGGTCCGATCTTAACAATTTTCGGTAATCCCGTTTGGGCCCATATGGGTACAAATACTTCAAAATTTCACGCCGTTAGCTGTTAAAATGGAGAAGTTATACACCAAAATGTCCATATCTGAACAATCGGTTGTAGGGGAGCTATAGGTTATAGTGGTCCGATCTTAACAATTTTCGGCAATCCCGTTTGGGTCCATATGGGTACAAATACTTCAAAATTTCAGGCCGTTAGCTGTTAAAATGGAGGAGTTATACCCCAAAATGTGTATATCTGAATAATCGGATGTTGTGGAACTATATGTTATAGTGGTCCGATCTTGACAATTTTCGGTAACCTTGTTTGGGCCAAAATGGGCACGTCTACTTCAAAGTTTCATGTCCTTAGCTGTTTAAATGGGGAAGTTATGCACAAATTACATCCAAAAATTTCATGTATATCTGAATAATCGGTTGTTTTCTATATGTTATAGTGGTCCGATTCGGCCGGTTCCGACAAATGATCAGCTGCATATAACAACATACCTGTATTCCGAATTTCATTCAGATATCTCAAAAACTGAGGGACTAGTTTGCGTTCACACAGACGGACGGACGGACAGACGGACATGGCTTATGGTTCTAACAGTCATCAACGCCCGCACATACCCGTGCCAGCTGACACGATCTATCTTATGGGAGTTGCATGTAAACGAAATCTCACCGACGCTGACATAAACGCCCATAGCCGCCCGTATCGAAGAAATCAAACGAGTTTTGATTTTTCCCATAACAACGTGTCAGCTGATTGCTTTTGCTCAACGCGGTGTTGCCGAACGAACTTTTTTAGCCACTAAAATATTTGAACGGTATTTTTCATTGTATTATTAAACGAAATCAATGCGAGTGTAAAATGTAATAGAATATATCTTTGTTCATAGGAAAAACCGCTTAAGTTTACTTAAGCGAAATATGAGTTATTAGATAATTGTTTAGCTCATTTATTGAAAATAATTATCATTTCTGTATATTGTTATTAATTCACATGTAACCATTTTTAATGCGTTTATTTTAGTTTCGAATAAATAAAATCGATATTATCCAGTTATAACTTTCATATTTTTCGGAGCATAACTTCGCACAGGATGAAATAAAAAAATTGCATAAAAGATGTTATATTTGAAATATTTAAATGTTTGAATGAAATAATAGTTATTTCATATCCCTGCTACATAGGAAATGGATAGCGTATTTTTCAAATAAATGAGAAATTAGGCAATGACGAGAAAAGAGTAATTTACGATAAATAAAAGTAATTTTTATTTCAAAATTATCCCTTTTACCATTTTTTAACGGATCAATGGATAGCGGGCCAGCGGCTAGTGAACAACTGATATTTCCGTCATAAAATCCACTCAGGCAAACAAAATTGCGACGAAGGCAGCTTTTAGAAAATTGTTTGTGTAAGCACGAAATAAAAAATGCTTATGGTTATTCCTTTATTTATTGCCAAAAAAGTGTATATTTTTCATTGTTCAACAAGAAAATTACAAAATGCATCAGAAATGCAACTCTGACTCCTGAGGAGGGACAGGACCACACCACTCAAAAAAAGTGTTTTTACCCCGCCGTCTTTTGTTAACAATTTTTTATTGCGTTAAAAAATTAAGTTCCGCTTCGAATTCGTGTTCATGTGATCAAAACGCGTCGATTGACACCCCAGTTCTTGAAAATTTACCAATTTTCACCATGTCACCTAAACTAGATAATTACTAAAACTCTGAATACAAAATCGAGCATATTTTTATTTAAAATTTTCGCCTACGCCTTTTTTTCTGAAAGAAAACAATATATTTAAAAATTTAAATCGAGAATAAATATCGGTACTAAGTTTGGGTGTTTTATGCGAAACTTTTGTGTCTTCCCATTATTTCAAATACGGCAACACTCACACGGCTGTTCAAAATAGAAAACAGCTGATTTTTGTGTTGTCATGCGGGCATGAAATTCGTTCAACTCGTTATGTTTACGGGTACTCGATTCGTTCGGTCGACTCGTTGATGACTGTCGGCACCCTTAATCGACTCAGCTCGTGATTCTGATCATATCGGTATATATTTTGGTGGGTCCCCCACGCTTCCTTCTGGTACTTTCGACAAAAATTTTTTGGCACTAAGTTATAATACCATTTCATTCTCATGAAAGGTATAAAAATTAAAGAAGCTTGGTACTTAATACCGGTTGCAAATTGCGCTGATTTGGTCCACCCTATGCCACGAAGATGTAAGGAAGTTATAAAAAATGAAGGAGCTTCAATTAAACTTTAGTTTAAATCTAACTGCAGCAGTAATATTGTAGATTATTTGAAAAAACAATCGAATTTAAAGTTTGTCCCTATTATTTTTTCCAACTTAAATTATACCTTTCATTATTTTTGTTTATAAAAATTAAATTATTATACAAAAACCACCCTTGAGTCATTGAAGCATGTCCTCTCCGTGTAACTATCAATATATAGTAATTATTATTTGGTCATAAAATGAAATAAATGGAGAATTGTAAAATATTTCTCGTGTCCCTATTATTTTTTCCAACACTGTACATATGTACAATTTAATAAAATCCGAACTTGTATTTAACGTACGCTCAGTTGTTCAATTCCAGTTTTAAAGTAAAATCTAAAGATGTAGGTATGTTAAATAAAATATGTATTTATATAGACAAACAACAGAGCAAACACTTTATATTATTATTATTATTATCAGGAATAGGATTGAGCGAATATTAAATTCGAATGGTTTTAGTAATAATATTGATTAAATTCGATTCTAGAATATGTAGAATATACAGGCCAATTTTAAATATCGTCGGTGATTATGCACAACCACGCTATATACATCTAATACTATGTTCATGCTGGATTTGAAACGCAACATTTTGCATTTTCGAAGATGGCTTTTCGAAAAGTGTTCATGCTGCCGCGTTTTGTAAATGCGCATTTGAGAAGTTCGAAACAAACGGATCTAATATCCCAGATTACGCAATCAGGTGTTGAGGTTTATTTTTTTGTTTTGTTTAATTAAAAAAATAGAACTAGAATTTGCAAAATATGTAATAATATAATACACTAATTTTGCAAACCAAACGTACCAACCGCTTTGGTATTAATTTTGATATCTGTTTTGTTTACTTTCGTTCATTACATGTAGAGTGACGTCATCATGTGCCCATGCTCATGCTGCTCTATATGCGTAATCTTGTAGGTATTTCGTTCTTGTATTGCCAGAGTGTTGCCACTATTTTCCATTCGAATGGCAAATTTTTTCGAAGATTTCAGGGTTGCTTTCTGCGTTAGCATTCAAAACGCAAAAAAATAGTTGCGTTAAGTTGCATTTTGGTAGTGGCATTTGTATGGAGAAATGTAACATTTAATGTTGCGTTTTGGACTAAACGCAAAAATGCTTCCGAAACGCAAAACGCAGGCTCACCATGAACATGCTATAAGAGACGGCGGAAGCGACATTTGTGACAAACACTTTAATAGCCCCTGCCATTAAGACTTATTTATTTTTTCCCAAGAAAACTACTTTTTGTTATAATTTAATTAAAAGAATCGATCTTGATCGGAGTTGCCTTAAGATTCAATATTTTGAAACAACGGAAGGAGATGAGAGTTTGAATGATCGTAATAACTTTTTATTAGCATACGTAACTGGTTAATTAAAAATTATTATACATTATAACAAAAATTAATTCTAATACGCATTAAACCTATTTTGTAATGTTTTAGTGGGTTTAAAACAGTAAAGTTAAATTCGTACATAGTAAAAAGGGTTTGAGCGAGAATAGTCTTGATTGGACCTTATGAGTAATTTTTTATTTTTAGTTTTAATATAGACGAAATAACTATTCTAAATTATGTGTAATATAAATTGTTTCAACTGAAGGAAAAAATGGATCAAGAGTCAAAAAAAAAAACAGATTTTTCTATTATTTCCATTTCAAGAGTTAATAACTTTTGAAAGAGTAACTTTACAAAAAAAAAAGTTGTTTAACCTATTTTGTATCTAATTCAATTTCCTTTAAGAATCTGTATCTATCTTTTTTGTACCCAGATATTTGCATTTGCGAAAATTTTTAAAAGAAAAAATGGGAAATCGAAAAAACATACTAATTTTTTAGACTAGAATACCAGAAAACGGTTAGTCTGAAAAAATTTTGGTCTATGCATAGAGATCTGGATTATCACCCACAAGGATGACTTTTACCCATTATCATATTAAATTTATTAGATTATTGGTAACAAAAATTGGCTATAACACAGCTCAACAAAAAAGTCGATATTTTGGTGCAGCCCTGCTTGTAACTGCAGTTGGTAGTATACGATGCACTGATAAAAAAATGATAACAACTTTTTTGAATCGTACGTTAAGGCATATTTGGCCCGATAACTTTTTTTCTGCTTATCCTATCAACACACGTTTGACGTCGTTAAAAAGGCTACATTCCACCGCTTCTATCGGTATATTAATTACACTACTCGACAAATTTTGATCAACTTTAACCACCAAAAATGAAATAATACTTTTCTAAAGCGAAATTTTACGCTGATTCCGAATATCATCTCCAATTTTTTGTGGCAGACCCTGTGTTCTGTTTGTGGATTTCTAGTTAACAAAAAGCTGCTTTATTGCAAAACTATATATCAAGGAAAGTAATATAACGCCTTAAATTCATTTCTATCATTAACATCTTCATAATTCCCTACAAACTTAGGTGCTGAAAGTGATGAACAGGATGAGAGATTTCATCAGGACTTAATAGTTTTTGAATGGCGATATCAAGGGTCTTGGTTCGAGGATATGATGGGAGACTATTTTTTGGACAATCATACGTGAAACAAATGCAGAAAATCACAAAAGAGTAGTCAAATGTACTTACTCACATCGCTCATTATTTATCTTCTCTTTAAAATGGCGAAATGCAGATATTTTTTATTCAATTAATTTTTTTCCTATTAATCGCTGTTTTGAGAGATATTGTACACTTCAAAACGCGTAATAAATGGAATGAAATAATCTTGAGTATTACTCCTTAATAAAGTTTTATGAATAGACCCAATTTTGTTGTTGAAATTTTACTCTTCCGGAAAATTTTTGGTTAAGGACTTTCAATAAAAATAGATAAATATAAATGACGGTACATCCGATTATTACACAATTAGTCTTAAAATGTTCACAATTAAATTCTCTATAGGATAGGGGGCTAACTTTTTGTCCCCCATACAATTTTTCTGATTTTAGGACAGTCGAATCTGAAATTTCTTTAAAAAAAAACTCGCTTTTTTTCGATTTTTTTTTTCATTATTTTTGCTATTGTAATCAAACTACTTGACCGATTTTGGAGTGTGGAGTGTGGATGTTTATTGGAGCTCCCTCTACCATCACTTCCTAGATGTCAAATCGCCACGATGTCTAATAAAGCTTTTTGATGCACTTATGTGATGCAATGTCTTGTATATATGGCTTTTTCCACATTTTTACCAATATCTCAAAAACTGGGTCTGCCACAAAAAAATGGAGATGATATTCGGAATCAGAGTAAAATTTCGCTTTAGAAAAGTATTATTTCATTTTTGGTGGTTAAAGTTGATCAAAATTTGAGAAGTAGTGTAATTATTATTTGGTCTTAAAATGAAATAAATGGAGAATTGCAAAATTTTGTCCCTATTATTTTTTCCAACACTGTATATACATATATTTATTTTAAAGTGCCTTATATATATATATAAATGATTTGGTATTTAATTGTAACGCTAAAGCTTGAAAACGGCTGAACCAAATCAAATACTTCCTTAGGGGGGTTTGTTTGTGGTTACCCCGCGAAGGTTTAGTCGAAGAAAAAATTAAAAAATGTTAGGGCGGCGTGGCACCTCCCATACAACCTTAATTTTTAAAGCTGATTATCTCTAAAACAGTTTAAGGTAGGGAGCTGAAAATTGGTATAGAGGTAGGTGATATCAAAACCCTTCTCACTCAGAAAAGTGGGGGTTATCAGAAAAATGGGCGTAGCACCTCCCATACAAGCTTAATTTTTCATGCTGAATATCTCTAAAATTGTTTACGCTAGGGGCTTGGAAATTGGTGTGGAGATAAACGATAACAATTTCATATTAACGCAAAATAATAAGAGTTATACGAAAAGGGGGCGTGGCACCTCCCAACAACACTTAATTTTTTAAGCTGAATATCTTTAAAAGGATTTAAGTCAGGGACCTGGAAATTGGCTATATGATATCAAAACAATTTTTGCGCATAAAAGTGTAGGTTATCGGAAAAGGGGGCGTGGCACCTCCCATACAAACTTTATTTTTCAAGCTGAATATCTATAAAAGCGTTTAAGGTTGGGACCTGAAAATTGATCAGGAGATTAACGATATCAATAGCATGCTTATGAAAAAAACAGTAGTTTTGGTAAAAGGGGGCGTGGCACCTCCCATGCGTTCTTAAGTTTTAAGGCTAAATATCCCTAAAAGCGTTCATGGCATGTTCATAGAAATCACTATGCAGATATACGATATCAATACCATGTTCACCCAAAAAAAAAAATATTTATCGAAAAATGGGGCATTGCACCTCCCATACGTACTAAACTTTTGAGGCTGAATATATCTAAAAGGGTTGGAGGAGGGGCCTGAAAACCATTATGGAGGTATACTATATCAATACTCTTACTTACTTAGTTAAAATAGCCAATACTCAGTGAAAATAAATATCCGGAACAGAAAACTAAAAATTTTGTGTATTGTGCAGCCTTAAACTGAATACTAAAATTATATATTTTTGAAGTTGTATACACAATGAATTAGTAAAAAATCGTTAATTTTCTATTAAAAATAATACCGGTGTTATAACAATTTCTGAAATGAAATTAATAAAAAAATCTATTTTGGGCAGAACGAAGTTTGCCGGGTCAGCTAGTATATATATAAATATGTACATATGTAAATATATGTACTATGCATGTTTATTATTATACAAAATAAGCAAATGAATTTAAATTTACCCTTACATATGGATTTGTGTATATTCTTTAATATTTATTTTCTTTATTTTATATTTTAGTTTATGTAACAATTGTTTTTTGCTGTTAACCCTTTCGGAACTTCTTTTTTGTTTTTGACCTTAAAAATCTATATTTGCGATTTATTGACTATTAAAGGGTTTGTTATGAATAATCAAAAGGAATTTTAAAAAAAAAATTTTTAAAAGTGGTTTTTTGGCACTATGCCGTATGGCATAGATTTCACTCAACGGAAATAAAAATATGTATAGAATGAAATCAAGCCGCAGTGAATTCGTGTTTTTTGATAACAAAAGCAAGCAAAATTGTGGCCCATAAACTAGAATATACTTTCCCGAAAGTTCAAATATTCCAATTTACTTTAGTTTTCGAGATATCCTTATCCAAAACTGTAAAAATTAAATGTTTTGTCAGTTTTCGAGATCATTTAGCATCAAAGCTTTTCTTTCAATCAAGAAACAGTTAAAGTTATCTAAAAGTATGAGTTTTTTCCTTCTAAATTCCGTTGGGCGTTGTAAAAGATCATTTTTCCTCGCTGAGATATTGTATTTTTAAATATGCATGTTTGCAAAGGATGCGAAAGGATATTCGAGATACAATTTCGATTTAAAGGTATAATGTATTTATTTTAAAAGGTAGAAGTCATGCATAATAAAATACATTGACATAAACCATTCATAAAACAAAAAACATTAAAGATAAGAGCTTAAATTCGCTTTAAAACGTTAGAATTATAGTGTAAAGGATTTCAGCTCTTCTTCTAGTAAATTACTAGATCCACCCCTGTATCAGTCCTGAAACAAAGAAGAAAAAAGATAAAAATGAGATAAAATATAAATATACATGTCTCTTAGAAGCAAATATAACTTACTTTATCTTTTATGGTATCCTCTGAAATGGTTCCTCCTGCCACACAATGGGAACGTTTCATACAAAAAACGGCCATAAATAGTAAAAATGGACCTAGAGTGCTCAAATTTTGAAAATAAGCTAACTAATTAAGTTACAATGCTGAAATTCAGTATGCAAGCTTCTTTGATGAATATTAGTACATGGTGTAAAAATGAACTTAATCTGATGACAAATTCTCCCACCCTCCATATAACGGGTGTCGCGAAAAACCATTAAATTGCAATTATTTTCGAAACTAATTAAGTTACAATGCTGAAATTCAGTATGTAAGCTTCTTTGATGAATATTAGTACATTGTGTAAAAATTATCTTAATCTGATGACAAATTTTCCCACCCTCCATATAACGGGTGTCGCGAAAAACCATTAAAATGCATTTATTTTCGAAACTAATTAAGTTACAATGCTGAGGGGCAATTATATATATATAGGTATAAGCATATATTTGTAACTATTTCAAAAATATTTATATAATTATCTATGTGACGTTTATGTAGGCTTGCCATAATTTTCTCACCCCGATGCCTGACTAAAGCGAAATGAAAACAGCCTAAAGTTAGAAAACCATAAAATTCATTCAAATATATTTAGCAGTTTAAAAATTACAAGTTACATATATATAAGTTACGGACTGAAGGTCCTTACACAGGAAAAAATTAAAGGGCCAACTCGCCCTGGAAAGCAAACACTGAATTTATACTGTTATGACCAAAACTTTATTCACACTTAATTAACTTATAGCTAGCTTAGTTCTAGAGCTTAAACGACTGCAACCCCGACGCAACTGCCGTACTTCAAGTTCTGTCGCCCTTTTATAATGTTGCTGCTGGTGTTACTTAGCCCGACGCATACGGCGTCAGTGAGCCGCCTTGGCCTTGAATTCCCACAGGTAGCTTGGAATGTGTAATGCACTGATTTCACAATCGTGTGAAATGGAATTATGCTGACATCGCTGCAATGCATTAGCCTAACTAAGGCCAACCATTCCCACCGGTGTCTTGATAGCGTCGCGCAATTCTGTATTGCGCAATATGGTGTAATTAGCTTGGCCTTGATAGAGGTGTCGGGTGACGCTTATTATGTGAACGATAATTATGCTGACGCAGCGCACGTGTATTAAAAGACTGTGGGAATGCGCCACGCCGAGTGTCGGCGGATGTGTTAACTCTTCCCCCCTCAAAGATCTGCGTCCCGCAGATTCGACGGCGAAGGACGGTCTTGGGTTTTTGCATTGGTCTTGTCATCGGTATGTAATGCGGGTAAGTGTATCTTCGCCGTAATCCTCCTCCAAATGTGCCAAAGGAATAACATCAGTACCACCATTACTAGCCCTTCGCTGAACACATACCAGTTTGTTTTATCCTTGAGGGACCGTAGGAGTTTTATATTGTCGGCTGCGATCGCGTGTACGAGATTGAGGTTCATAGCAATACTGCGGGTAGTGACGCTGGCCAAGATTGGTGGAAGCACTTGTGCTCCTGATTTGCTGGTACTCGAGTAGGTCTTTCCATTGAGTGTTATCGTCTCATTGTCTATCTGGAGGATAAAAGAACCATTAAGTGTGTTTGATATGTTACCTGATTCCACGACCCCTATAAAGTTGTCAAGGAAAATCGTGTCGTCCTTGATGATTTCGACAGTGGAATCGTTACAAGTGGTGAATGTGCAACTTGTTTGCCCCCCTTTGAGAAGACGAGGCAGGCAACTAGATTCTGGTAGTAGATCGAGTGATTTTGATTCACAGATCATCGTGGCTGATAGTTGCAGGCATTGTTCCTTGATGCCGAATGTCTGGTGCTTATTCGTCAGAATTGTTCGATATGGCAGTGCGACTCGCGCGCCGTTTTGTATGTTAGCCCTTGCGATTAGGTGGTTCAATCTGGTCTCCGTTACTTTTGGTAGGGACAACACGTATAGGAGGAGCGTGTTGTTAGTATAGATCGATGGTTTGCTATATTCGATGGCTTCGATGGCATTGTTGTACGGGAGGACGTCGATCTCACTGACAAGCTGGTTGACTTCCTCCATGCTCAGAAGGTTGGTGTTGACGACCCCTGCCTTGGCCATCTGACAAGCACGGGTCAGTTCGTTGATGTCTTCATTAAGGATAACGATCTTATGCTGGACCTCTTGCGTAATTCTTTCCAGGTTCCTCTTGTTGATCACATCGTTCGTGGTGACCACAATGCCATTGAGTCTCTGTAATAACTGGTCAGTTTTCTTAAATATTTCGTTATTTACCTTGTATTGTTGATTATTGTTTTCATTAAGGGCGTTCTCGTTTCGTAGGACCTCATCCCAATCCATCGCATCAGGTGAGCCGGCGAGCCATTTCCAAGCTGAGCCGATCCAGTTGATAGATCGTTTTACTCTGCCTGTTTTGTGGCCTCCTAGTTCGGCTAAACGTGTTCGAATCCTGTGTAGCTGGAATAGTAGTACCTCCGTCGATGCTGTTGTTTCGTTTAATGTTGTTATTGCATGTTCGAGCCGGTTCGCTGCCAGTTCATACCGCTCCAAATTTACCACATGAATGAGCTTGAAGTGTCCGTCGATGATCCATCCATACCCATCCCGTATGGTGACTAGGGGCGAGTTTATTTTGAATAAATCGTATGAATGCGCAATGGCGCAAAGGCAGATGCTAGGGTTAGATTAATGTTATTCTACTGATGTCTTATTACCTATACGTATGCTATAGTTGTGATGTATTGTGGAACGATATTGACTCTATACAATTCAAAGTCCTATTCCTAAAAAGTTAGTGGCTCTATACAATTCAAAATGTTATTCTTAAGAAGCTAGTGACTCTATACAATTCAAAATGTTATTCTTAAGCAGATAGTGATCCTATACAATTCGAAATGTTATTCTTAAGAAGATAGTGACTCTATACAATTCAAAATGTTATTCTTAAGCAGGTAGGGATGCTATACAATTCAAAATGTTATTCTTAAGCAGATAGTGACTCTATACAATTCAAAATGTTATTCTTAAGATCATTATTCTAGTTTTGAGTTGCGTGGGGTTAGTAGTCATAGGGTAGAGAAGAAGGTTTGGTTGCGTTTTTTCTTAATGTGTATTTTCTTTGGGAACCCAGTAGCGAAGTAATAGTGAAGTTAGTCGTTAGGTCAATAGTTGCCATGGGTTAATGAGAGTAATGGCGGTTATGGGAGAACCAATGTGTAGAAGTGGGTTGCATGAAATGTCATTAGTAGCGATAATCGGTTAGTAAGAAAAAGTGAAGTTAAAGTTAATTTTTTGAAAATTTTTTGTTTGACTATTGGGAATTCACTCTCCCTTTTTTTTTTTTTTTTTTTTTTTTTTTTTTTTTTTTTGCATATATGATGCCTTCATATTGTTTTCTTGATATTTCATTTTTGAAAGATTTTCTCTTCTTTTTTTCTTCTTTTGACGCGCTTGCCTGTATGTATTTCTAGCTCTTATTTGCTTATTTATCAGGATGTGCATTTATGTTTTTTGCATCGAGCTGTAGGTATTATTTGACTATGGAATCCCTTTAGTCATAAGCGTTTATAATTGCAAATGACCTACTCATGGCACGGGTGGCTTCACGCAAATAAGCAGAAGATTACCGTGGAGGAGTTCGAACAACCTCTAGTCCGTCATCTCACCGCTGAGCGAGGTGGAATTGAACCACTATGACTTCGTCAACTACAAACGCATAAACGCTTGCATTCCAGACCGCCGGATTCTGGCAATCTTAAGCTTCTATTAACCTTTTGCCCAATGTTATCTTACACATTTTTTATATCTGCTTTGTGGAATTTTTTGCCACTTGCAGTTATTATAGTCGCATTTCTATTTTCTGCGATTGTTTCCTTTTTAAATAGAGGCTTTTGTTTCCCCTTTATTTGTCTGTTTGCTATGAACAGAGTATCGCCACTATTAAATTCTTTGGGTGGCGAGCGTTTCGAATTAATCCTCGCATTTCTATTTTCTTGCTCTTGCAATAGCAAAGCCTTAACATTCTCGTGTGTTTGATCCCTAAAGTCCCTTAAGCCTTGATAGTTGACCCTAGCAGTTCTGTTAAAGAATATATCTACCGGTTTCCTTTTCGTTATTGAGTGGATTGTGTTGTTATACCTATCTACCACTATCGCTATCTTTTCTTTCGGAGTCATCCTAGGAAGACCGTTAGATATGCACCGATATATTTCGATCAACGTTGAGTGTAACCTTTCTACCTGGCCATTTGCTTCTCTGCGTTGTGTGGGTGTCTGGTAAATTTCAATTCCGAGAGATCTAACGTAATTGAGTACGAGTGGAGTTAGGAAACCCCTCTCGTTGTCCATGACCAAGATTTTAGGAACGGAAAAATAATGTAAAACGTCGGTAAGCTTCCTTCGGATATAAATTGAGGACTTATTCTTTATAGCGAATAACTTTGCAAATTTTGAGAACTTGTCTATACAGCTCAGAAACTTCTGTTTTTCTATTTCAAAAATATCAATGTGGACAATCTCGCATGGGTAGCTGGGAATTGGTGTCGGCTGAAGATGAGGCTTAGCCGGATGCCTGTCGTATTTATTAAGTTTGCACACTTCGCACTGCTTAACATAATCTCTAACTTGTTTTGCCATACCAGGGAAATAGTACTTCTCTAAGATCTGTTCCCTATTTTCTTTCGGATTCCTGTGGGCTCTGCGATGTTCGCCTTCAATTATATTGAACATTCTCTCAGGGACGGTCACGTCCTCCACTACGCGCTGTGTTATCCTGATTCTATACCTGTGGAAATTATTGACATATACGTCTTGTAATAATTGGAGAAATTCCTCAGGGATTTTTATACCGTTTATAACATTGGGGTTAAGGCATTCCCTAAGAATTGGAATGATGTTCGAACTGTCGATATTTGGTAGGGAAATAAAATATCTACAGTAGCCATGGTGCAGTTGTTCATGGCATCGAGATTCCTGACCTACCCTGAATATTATTTGATTCCTAAAAACATTTATGGGAGCTTCCACGTGTGGCATAAGATCAGAATTATCCTGTTCAGCGGAGTGCATCGTTGCCTCCGATGTAGCGTCCTCATCATTATTTCCTATTTCACTTCCTGACGGTTGAGCCACCACAGAATCTGTTAAGGCGTTAACTTCGGTTTTAAGACGCGAGAGAGCATCCGCGACCACATTGGTCCTACCAGGCTTATATATTAACTCAAAATTATACTCTTCTATTCGTGCTTTCCATCGTTTGAGTTTTGCATTGTAGTTTCGATTACTCAAGGAAAATGTTAGAGGTTGGTGATCAGTATAAATACGTATCTTCTTCGCCCCGTACAAATAGGAGCGCAGATTGTCGAGCGCCCAGACGATAGCTAGGAGCTCCTTTTCATTCGTGGCGTAGTTCTCCTCTGATTTGTTTAGCGACCGTGAAATGTAGGCTATGGGTTTATCCTGCCCTATCGTCCCTTGCGATAATACAGCGCCGATAGCATAATTTGATGCGTCCGTCGTTAGGTTGAATGGTTGGGTAAAATCTGGAAAGGCTAGTACATCGGCGGATACCAAGAGCTGCTTTAGCTCGTGGAAGGAATTGTGTGCTTCTTCGTCAAGCTCGATTCTCACTTTCCTTGACGCATTTGCTCTTACCTGTGCATTTTCTCCCCGCGTGAGATTGGTCAATGGCTTGGCGACCTTGGCATAGTCCCTAATGAACTTCCGATAGTATGAGGTCATGCCAAGGAAACTCTTCAAATCCTTCAAGTTTTCTGGAGGAGAAAGGCGTTTTATAGCTTCTACCTTCTTCGGATCGGCGCGCACTCCATCCGGGGTGATTATGTACCCAAGAAATTCGACTTCTTTTTCAAAGAAACACGTTTTTTCCAAATTTACTTTTAGATTAGCCTCTAACAATCTAGCGAAGACCTTGTCAATATTGTCAAGATGTTCGGCCGCGTCCTTACCGAATACTATGATGTCGTCAATGTATACATAGCAGATTTTTCCTATGTACTCCTTCAATACGTCATCTATCATTCTTTGGAAGATGGCAGGCGCGTTCTTCAGGCCGAACGGCAGGCGCAGGAATTCGTATTTCCCGTTCATTGTTGAAAAGGCCGTTTTAGGGATATCAGAATACTTCATTGGAATCTGGTGAAACCCGGAGGTCAAATCTATTGTCGTATAGTAATTGGCTTCGCCGAGGCTACACAAGGTGGCATTAATATCGGGAATCGGGTAGGTGTCCGGGATAGTTACCGCATTCAGACGCTTGTAATCTATTACCATACGGTATTGCTTTTCACCGTTTGGTTTAGGTTTTTTGGGTACCACCCAAATTGGAGAATTATAGGGACTTTTGGAAGGACGAATGACGCGCTCCTCAAGGAGTTCATTTACCTGTCGCTCGATCTCGTCTCTCATGCATGCTGGGTAAGGGTACACCTTGCTGTAAACTGCGTCATCGGTTGAAGTTCTTATCTCGGCGCGGACGTTCGTGTCTATGAGTTCATGGCCGTTCAGCGGCCGGAAGAGTGGTGAATATTTTTCTAAAAGGACGTTGATTTTGTCATGCACGCCAGCAGGCAAATCCCTACCTAATGTGAAATGGACATTATTTGATGCCCGTGCCTTAAGCGGAATTTTATACCCCCCAATATCGAGGAGATTATTTTTCCTGTCTATTATTGCACCCACTGCGCGCAGAGTGTCATCCCCAATGATTCCGCTGAATCCCTTCAAGTGGGGCAATATGAAGAATTCAATTTCGTTCGTGTTGCCAATGCTTCCAAAAATTTTTATATTTACCTTAGCGCTAATTGGTACATTACCCCCTACAGAAGTTATATCGAAAGGGTTGGCAACTGGGTTCGTTATTTGAGCAATGCCTGGTTTTATGAAATTTTTATTGGCACCCGTGTCCACCAGGAAATCTAACACGCGACCATCTGGTAGTGTGTATTCTAAGTATGGTACGCTAGATGCCCTGAAGATAGAAAATCCTCAGGTCATCTTCCCCCTTTTCGCCTACGTTTTCCTCTACCTCTTCTAAAGCTTCGGGGATGGTGTGGAACAGTCGTTGTTGTTTACGTGGATAACTTTCTGACCCTGCACTACGCTTAAAAGGATTTGGTCGATTGTTATAGTTCGACCGCCGCGTCTGTACGGAGGAGTCCACTTCCATTTTTTCAACCGGCGGCTGTACTGCTTGGTTGTAATTCTTCACGGAAGGACGATCGGTTTTTATGTAAGATGAGCGTTGGTCCTGAGTACGCCAAGAAGGTCTGGGGTTCCACTGGGGATTTCTGCCTTTACTCGGGAAGCTATTAGCGCTAGGCAATGTATTAATGGGCACCACCACTTTGTTATTGGCAGAGGAGGGATGTATCGAATTCCTGAAGTCGATGTTTTGGATTTCAAGGCATGTCTTATAAGCTTCAGGGAGGCTATTTGGTCGCCTAATCAATAACATTTTAGACAATTCCCCATTTAAGCCCCGAACAAAGACATCTAATGCGCGATTGCGGTATGTTTCCGCAAGGACCCCAACCGTTTCGTCCGTGTAGGACTCGGTTTTCAATTTATTGATTATTAAATTGAAGATGTGGTTTACCCTAGAGTAGAATTCGTCTACGCTAAGGCCGCGTTGCTGCAGTTGGTGTAGCTGGTGTTCAAGGGTGCGAACATCCCTCTTGTCTGCGTAATGCAGAGTAAGGCACTCCTTAATCTGAGCCCAACTGCTTTCGAAGATATTGTAAGAAATTAGGGCCGAGTCGGCAGCACCACGCACCTTTTGCCTTATGTGCTGCAAGATAGCACGGTATAAGGGTTTACCCTTAATTACTTCAAAATCCGACAATATCACCTCAACGGTGTGCACCCAGGACACGAATTGTACGGGATTGCCGTCAAAAACTTGCAACTCCTTCACACAGTCCGGGAGTCGACTGATGTCCTTAATGTCTGCTTCAGTTGTGGGGGCTTGCGCTATCACCTCCTCTTGTCGCCCAGCATCAGGTTGAGGCACAGCTACCCTCGAGCCCAATTCGTCCAGGTGCGTAACTCGTCTCCAAAGTTTTCATTTTTTCTAAGAGCGCGTTTACCGCGCCCGTAAGGTTCGTAACAGTGGTTTGAAGTGCATCCATTCTGCTTTTTGCTATATGTTTATTTATGGGAAAGTTTTAATTATATACTCACAGTAAGGGAAGCTGCATAACTTGCAGCTAATGCGATTCCTATATGTTGCGCTTATTTGCCGTTATATTCTTTTTTTTTTTTTCACACTCAAGACACACGTACTTTCTTCCCTCTTTTCTCAAATCTTGATTTTTAATTTTCTTGGGGATTCTTTGTTTTTCACACTCAATACACACGTATTCTCTTCCCTTTTTCCTAAATTCTTTATTTTTAAATTTCCTGAGGATTCTTCCTTCTTCTTTATTCTTTATATTTTCTTCTTATTTGTCGTTTCACTTTTTTTCCTTTTAAGCAATTTTTTATCACTTTTTTCTTCACCTTACACGCACATTTTTTTCCCTCTTCCCTCTTTTCTTAATTATTTATTTCTGATTTTCTTGGGGATTTTTCTTTCTTCTTTTCTGTTCACTTTTTAACTCCACTACTATCACTACTGGTCCCTGCTCGGGCGCCAGTTACGGACTGAAGGTCCTTACACAGGAAAAAATTAAAGGGCCAACTCGCCCTGGAAAGCAAACACTGAATTTATACTGTTATGACCAAAACTTTATTCACACTTAATTAACTTATAGCTAGCTTAGTTCTAGAGCTTAAACGACTGCAACCCCGACGCAACTGCCGTACTTCAAGTTCTGTCGCCCTTTTATAATGTTGCTGCTGGTGTTACTTAGCCCGACGCATACGGCGTCAGTGAGCCGCCTTGGCCTTGAATTCCCACAGGTAGCTTGGAATGTGTAATGCACTGATTTCACAATCGTGTGAAATGGAATTATGCTGACATCGCTGCAATGCATTAGCCTAACTAAGGCCAACCATTCCCACCGGTGTCTTGATAGCGTCGCGCAATTCTGTATTGCGCAATATGGTGTAATTAGCTTGGCCTTGATAGAGGTGTCGGGTGACGCTTATTATGTGAACGATAATTATGCTGACGCAGCGCACGTGTATTAAAAGACTGTGGGAATGCGCCACGCCGAGTGTCGGCGGATGTGTTAACTTATATATATATATGTAAATTTCTCACATTTACAAAACAATTCACTTATGATAAACAAAAAAACAAATTAATTAAATTAAATAAAGGTAGATACCGTTGTCTAGTTTCAAAAACACGACAAAATAATACATAGAAGGTACAAAGGCAATCGTTTTTCTTAACTTTTAGTATCCCACTCATACTTTTCCGATGAAGCTGCTCTTTTTAGTAGCTGAGTGTTAGTCTTTATTTTATCTAGAACGCTGAACAGTCCTCGACACGGTTTATTTGAAAATTCAAAAGCTCTGCCAGTACAGAAAAAAAGTTTTGCCAATCGCTAATAGTCGCGTTAAATTTGTTCGCGGCGACTTCTTAAGTATATTTTCATTGTATGTTGCATTAGCGATTTTTTAATAATAAAAAATGTAATTTGGTGGGAGTATTTTATAAATGTTATTTTCATTTCAGCTGAAAATTCGGAACATGTATTACTACCTTGAAAGGAAATATTTTCCTAAAAAAACTTCCGATAGGTGGCGCGTGGGTCGCTATATTTACAAAAATCGCATTTATGGTCCGATTTGGCTGAAATTCGGAACATGTATTACTACCTTGAAAATAAAAATATTTTCTTAAAAAAAAATTCCGCTAGGTGGAGCTGAGATCGGGGTAATTAAAACTGAAAATCCTAATTATGGACCGATTTGGCTGATATTTAGCATGTGCATTACTTAAATAATTTACAATTGTTTAAAAAAAAAATTGGAGCCGCTAGGTGGCGCGTGAGTCGCTCTATTTAAATAAAAATAGGTAAAAAAAACTTTTTAAGTTAAACATCTTATACACCCGAAAGCCATACAGTTTCCAGCTAAGTACAATTACGGGACGGCTGAAAGAAGAATGTTGCCTTTAATACTATCATGGGCTTCTACAATACATAAAATGCAGGGCAGCACTGTGGATCACGCGGTCGTATACTTAGGTGCGAAACTGTTTGAAGAAGGTCAAGCCTACGTGGCTCTTAGTAGAGTAAGAACTTTGCGAAGACTACGTATAGAGGCGTTGGACTGCAATAAACTAACGGGCAAGAAACCTTGCAATAATGAAGCACTAAATGAATTAAACAGAATGCGAAATAAAAACTAAAAACTAGAAAATAAAAATAGGTAAAAAAACTTTTTAAGTTAAACGGTTTTATGTTATACATACATTTCAATGTTTAAGATAAATGTACTAAAAACCAAAAAATAATAAAATAGTTACAGTCGTGGGAATTATAAACATTTGCATAGACTAGACTAAAATAAAACCGTGGGGCACGTCAATTGTCTACAATCGTTGATTAAAATGTTTGTTTTGTAATGTTACACTATAATTAGGCAGTTGTTCAACCGAAAACGATGGACATGTGATAAGTAGGGCTAGAATGTGGAAAAAAGCTAGCAAGCTCGATTATAAGCGAGTTTTAGGGTTTCATAGTGGTGAGCGAGTAGTACTTTTATCATATGTTTTGTCGATTAAAGACAAACTACGAGCAGTGAAACGATTCCTCTTGTGAATGTCCAACGATAAACTAGTTGAAACATCTCTTTTATTAACATGGAGTGTATAACTATTGGAATTTCCATGAGCACGAAAATAGTAAGTAATTTCCTCACCGTCTGCGGGCCAACTGCCTAACGACGAATTAAACGATTCTTCTATCGCACATTAAGTCGATAATTTGTAGACAATTGACGTGCCCCCGGTTTTATTTTAGTCTAGTCTATGCAAATGTTTATAATTCCCACGACTGTATCTATTCTATTCAGCCCTATCATGAACTTCATGTGAAAATTTTCCCTCGAAAAATATAAAGCAAAACAATAACAATTTTTCACATTTTGTTTTTGTTTTGCTTTGTAATTTTTGGGAACATTTTGTTCACATGAAGTTCACGATAAGGCTGATTATTTTTTGGTTTTTAGTACATTTATCTTAAACATTGCAATGTATGTATAACATAAAACCGTTTAACTTAAAAAGTTTTTTTACCTATTTTTATACTCAGCTGTACTAGTACACAGAGTATTATAGTTTTGATTTCCTAACGGTGGATTGTAACAGAATGAAATAATCGAGATAGATATAGACTTATATATATCAAAATGATCAGGGTGAAAAGAGAAATCGAGTGAGCCATGTCCGTCCGTCTGTCCGTCTGTGCGCACGATAACTCGCGCAAAAATTGAGATATTTACGAGATATATACGAGATTTCTGAGCCCATAACTCGACAAATAATCGATATATTATGACGAAACTTGGTGTATACACTTTCACTACTTGTAGTAATACATGTTCAAAATTTTAGCGAAATCGGTTGCCGACCACGCCCACTTTTATATATGGGTATCATAAAGTGACCTAATAAAAACATTTTAAGCGATATCTTTGTCAAATATAAAGATAATTCATTGAAATTTTGTGGCATGAGTTCTACAATGGATCGGAAACAAAAAATAGAAAAATTTCGGAAAATGGGCGTGGCACCGCCTCTTTTCAGACAAAGGAATCAACGAGATTTCGGAGCCCATAACTCGACAAATAATTGAGATATTATGACGAAACTTGGGTTATACACTTTTATAACTTGTGTTAATTGACACGCAAAAATTTATTGAAATCGGTTTATGACCACGCCTACTTTTTAACAAAGATATTTCTGGAACACCCTTTGGGAATTTGTAACGTGACATCTTTGTAACTAAAAGTCATAAAGGGATGAAATTTTGTACAAAGAATAATATTCATATGCTTAGTTGGATGACTGATAAAAATTTAGAAAATGGGCGTGGCTACGCCCACTTTATGCAGCACTCGCTTAATATAAAGTACACCGTGTTTCCATCAAACGCAAACAAACAATGAAAGCATACAGCTGAGTATCTAATGTTCGATTCCACTCGAACTTAGGCTTCCTTACTTGTTATTTATATAGTCCTTTGTTATGCAGCGGTGAAGCAGGGGTGGTCATGTCCAATGACATCGCAATGTTAACGTAACCTGGTCCTGTACTAGCATATTACGTGGTCCCACTTTTTGCAGGGGTACATAAACTTGCAGTGGCGTAGTAAGAGAATTTTTCGGGGGGGGGTCACAGCCAATGTAAAAACTTTACCAAAATTAAAATAAAAATTACCAAAAAACTAGATTTTTTTACAAATGATGAAAATGTAATTTTTTCAGACTATAATTTAACATTTTAGTACACAAATATCGCTTATTATTAGGGCAACAGAAGATATGCAAATGCATATTTTTCTGTTGCAGTCCTATTTACATATGATAAATATATATCGGCGTTTTAGTTCAAGATGAAGAGAATAAGCCTAACTTGTTAGGGCATATTTTCGCATATTTAGGTCAAAAGGCTTATTTTTGCATATCTTGACTTATTTGCATATTTTTGGCATATTTGGCTATAAATTCATATTTTAGCATAGTATTTCGTCGTATTTTTCCATTTCGCTCGTAAAATTGTTTTTATTAAAAATTTTGTACTCTGGCAACTTTGTTTTGTATATACGCATACTATTTGCCAGTCCTCTTTGTCTGACAAGTTCAAGGCGAATTTAATAATTTTCGCAATGCTTCATTCAAATGTGCTACACAAATCAGCTGTGTATATACATACATAGGCATACTTCAGACGGTCAATATTGATCAAATCCGTGGATCGCGATTCATATTGATAGTGTAGCATCGAGTATTGATGGCTCGCGATTCTGGATCGCAAAATGTTTAGAAATTTTGAAATCCGCGATCCGGATCGCAATATTGACAATACGGATTGACTGTGTAGCATGAAAATTTTGCAATCCATCAAAATGCGTGCATATTTAGAAATTTTGAAATCCGTGATCCGGATCGCAATATTGGCAATAAACGAATTGGAAGTGAAAGTGCCGAAAGGACGGAAGTAAAATATTTTGAACTTCAGAGCGAGAAAAAAATATCGCAATATTCATATTGAACGTGTAGCACTACACGCTACACAATGTCTGAAATTCTTGCCTTTAAATACGCCCCGATACTTTCAGTTGACGTGGAAAGATCTTTTTCTACGTTTAAAAACTTACCGCGACAATCGACATAGTTTTCTATTTGAAAATTTATCGCAAAATTTCGCCGTTTGTAAACTTTACCCAAATTGATTAAATTTTGTGATAATGTGTCGGCCGACGGATGGGTTCAACTCAAATAAGTCTCAAAATTTAATTTGAGTATCTTCAACTACATTTTTTTTAACAAATGTAAAAAAAAATTTAGGGATGACTATCTAAAATCAAAATTGCGGAGGGTCAAACTTCATTTTAGAACTATGCTCCTTTAGACTTTTTTGTTCAGAATTGACCATAGAATGCAGCTGTGGCCGAAACAAAGTAGGTTTTTTCCGTCAGTACAAATTGACCCGCCCTAATATATATAGATTTTCGTATGTAAAAATACTTGTTTTCTTTTGGTAACGAAGATGTGTTCCGCAAATGTGAATTTTTTTATTTCGTCTTTTGTACCTATAAAATGCACCTTTAATAAAAATAATTTTTTGTTACAAAAGGTATTATAATTTAATAAAATGTGAATTTTTTATTTCGCTTTTGTACCTCTAAAAACAAATACCTTTAATAAAAATATTTTTTTATTACAAAAAGTGTTCTAATTTTATTTAAAACTAATTTTTGATATTTGTCCGGGCCAGGGTTTGAACCTGGAACCTCTTGCATGAAAGGGGAGCACACAACCTACCATGCCGTATATCTTTTTATTAAGTATATAAAAAAAATTTTAAAGGCATATTTTCAGTGCTTAAACCAAGTTTTAAAAGCATATTTTTAGCGCTTAAACCATATTTTTAAGGACATATTGTTAGCGCTAAAAACGAATTTTTTAGGGCATATTTTCTGTTGCCCTACTTATTATATATATATATATATATATATATATATATATATATATATCAAACTCCTAAGGCCCTTGGCCACTTAAAATCTGGACTGCAGTGTATATGTGTGAGTGTGGGTGATTGACGCAAATATGTAAAAGTTTTGATTCTCATCAACGCAAGCCCGACAACAAGAATGTTTAGCACGACGACTGCCGATTGCACTAACACACACAAAAAACTCACACATACACACTGCTTGACATGCCAGATTGTCAGTTGCCAAGGACCTTTAACTATACTTCAAAAGTAAGTCACATATTCTCTTCTGGAAATCTACGGTTATAAATAATAATTTTCTTATATAGTTTAGTTTTCTAATATTCCATTTTGACAGACGTTAACTAAAATCTCAAGTTCAGATACTCTTATACATTGCATATTTATTCCCATTATAGTTTATACTAACACTAGCTGTACCCGGCCAAGCTTTGCTTTGGCTCACTTCCTATTATAGGCATTTGAAGTGGAAAACGGCACACTTTAAAATAAGTTGGAAGTATCTAGATGCCGAACTTACCACGGGCTGCAGACCTCAGAAAAAGTCAGATAAGTTTAAAAAAGTGAACGAAAAAATTGATATTTTAAAAAGTTTACATAGTCCTGCATTCCACTTCTCATTTGATACCATCGTTGCTTAAAAATATTCCGTGGCAACCGGGTCCACTCTTTTACCCATTATTAGGTACCGGCCTAAGAATCACTATGAAAAGAGCTCTATGCAGCAGCACTGGTCAATACCTTTAATTTTATATCAGTATTTCTCAGCAGCATCCCGCGGTCATCCAGGTCCACGTATTGACCGACATCTGGGGCATTGACCTAGGAATCATAATTGGTACGGCTGGATATAAAATTCCTGATCAACACATTTCATTTGATACCAATATCAGTGAGAAATATACCGGTGTCATCCGGGTCTACGTTTTGCCCATATCTGGGAATCCGACGTAGGAATCGAAATGAGTACAGCTCTATGTGAAAGCCCTAATGCACGTTTTTATCCATATCTTGGGACTTCACCAAGAAATCATAATGGGTACGGCTCTACATAAGAGCCTTGCTCAACACCTTTCATTTGGTACCAATATCTCTGAGAAATATCCCGGTTTTATCCGGGTCCACATATTGACCCACATCTTGGGATCCGACCTATGAATCGTAATGAGTTCATTTCCGTGTAAAATCCCTGTTCAAAACCCTTCGTTTAATACCAATATCGCTAGGAAGTTTTCCGGGGCCATACAGGTCCACGTTTTGACCCAAATCAGAGGATCTGACCTAGGGATCACAATGAGTTCATCTCGATGTAAAGGCCCTGCTCAACACTGTTTATTTGGTACCAATATACCTAAGAAATATCCCGATGTTATCCGGGTCCACGTGTTGAACTAAATCTTGGGATCCGACCTAGGAAACGTAATGAGTTCATCTCTATGTAAAATCCCCGATAAACACCTTTCATTTGAAACCAATATCACTGAGAAATTTTCCGAGGCCATCCGGGTCCACGTTTTGACCTTTTGACCTACTATATCTCGGGAGGCGACTTCCGGATTTGAAAAATATTTGCATATAAACCATCTAGGGCAAGGTACTCAGCTGGTGTGTAAATTTGGTTCAAATCCTTCCACGATTTATATATATATATAGATATAGATTATTATTTGATTAAGATGATCAGTAATTGAAAGAAAACTTGAAATTTGAAAAATTGTATGTTGGAAAAAATAATTACATTAAATTCCATTAATTAATATAATTCAATTTTCCTATATGTTTTTGTGCCAATCTGTGAATAACTTCTTCCAATGTGATATCGATATTTCTGTTAATACTCATTAGGGCAAGTCCGTTCAGCCTATCTTCACCAATTTAATTTCTTATCCAATTTTTTATTGAAATTTTTGGCGTTACTTTTCTGTAATTAGCATGTTAATAACAGCAATACCGTATAATAATTGTAGCGTTTGTCGATAGTATCGATAGTTTTTTTTTCGACTATCGAAACTATCGAGTGGTCCGACTATCGATGGTTTTGCAGCTCTACTGTCTGGGTAAGAATGTCAACCCAGATGACTCCGGAATCTTTTTGAACGATATTGGTATGAAATTAAAGGTATTGAGCTTCAACACAGACCTATTTTCATTGTGATTTCCATGCCGGGTCTTCTGATATGGGTCAAAAGGTGGATCTGGATGACGTCGGGATGTGTCTGAGCGATATTGGTATCGAATGAAAGGTCTTGATCTGGACTTCAATATAGAGCTATTTTAATAGTGTTGCCTAGGCCGGGTCTCCAGATAAGTGTCAACAGGTGGACCGGATGACCCTCGAATATTTCTGAGCGATATTGCTACCAAATGAAAGGTCTTGATGAGGAATTCGACGTAGAATTATGTTATTTGTGATGCCTGGGCCGGGTCCCCAGATATGGGTTAAAATGCGGACCCGTATGTTTTTGAGCGATATTGGTATCAAATGAAAGGTGTTGGGAACGGCTTCAACATAGAGCTGTAGTGATGGCTAGACAAGGTCATCAAGTGGACCCAGATAACCTTGGAATAACCTAACTTAACTTAACTTAAATTAAATTGGCTTGACTTGACTTGACTTGACTTGACTTTGGTTAACTATTATTCCTCATTGCGAAGCAACGGGTTTTTGCTAGTATATTATATACCTAAAAATAAAAAGTCCATCCTAATGTACTGCAGATAGTACTATAATAATTTTTATAGTTTTGCCACTGAGAAACAAAATTAATTAGGTTTCTGTTTTTGTTACAAGTAGAGCTCCAGATTTTTTTTGAACATTTTCGAGTAGCCCGAACAAATGTTGTTCAAATGCTCGAACAGTCGTTTGTTTGTTTATTACCCGTATGTTTGTACGGGCATTTGAACAATTTGGGCATTTTGAAGTTTGTTTTTTTCTTTTGTTTATTATTTTTTTTTTTCTTCTTCATATGTAGTTGTTTTTATTTTTGTTTTTTCAATACACATTTTTTTTGTTTGTAAGCTCGAATGCTCGAATGTTTGTACTGGCATTTGAACAACAAACGGGCTTCAAACAAAAACGATCAATTCGATTTGTTCGATACCCGGGTATCTAGAGCTCTAGTTACAAGGAACAAAATTAACTTCGTTTCTGATCCTGAGAAACAAAATTAATTTTGCTTCTGTTACGGGCTTTGTTTCTGCTGGAACCGTTTCGGAGTTTTGTTGCGACTTTTGTTTTGTTTCTGTTTCTGTTTCTGTTACAAGGAACAAAATTAATTTCGTTTCTGTTACAGTTTTGTTACTTATGGAAACCGTTACAATCATTTGGTTTCGAATTTAGTTTCTATCCTTTAATGTTTCTTGGAACAGAAACGCCTGAAACGAGAGTTTCGTTTCGTTACGAGTTTTGTTAAAAGTCCCTGGAACAAAATTAAACTTGAATTGAAAGACAGCACTGGAGTTTAAACTTAGTTCAAATTTGAACGGAGTTTTACAAAACTAAATATATGCCGTTTTCGTTTCTGGAAAAAATGTTGCCTTGCTTGATTTTCTTAGCCATATTGTAAGCTTGTGTGGTGATTTCAGCGAATATTGACCTCTAGCTAAGTCAGAGGGCATCATTATCTAGAAAACCAGCCATTTAAAACGAAGACAGGTTACGTAATTTGATAATTGAGATATTAAAGGGTAACATTTTATTCCAGAATCGAAAACGCCATTATATCATGTTCAGACATAAAAATTAATTAAGTCAATTGGGGTTGATTGAACATCTTGAGATTTGGTGTTCAGACATATTTAATTTACTTGGCCCATTTAACAGGTCGGCTCAAGATACATACACACATACACGCCGTGAGCTGAATATCAAACTCTCGTGACCTAAATGTCAAAATTGCAAGGAGAACGAAATAATTTGACATTCAGCTAACAATTTTTACCAATCGTAAACGCGAATACATGTATAGAATAAGCAGAAATAAAAACAAATTTGATAGTTGATGAAGAAGAACAAGAATGCAGCTGATCTGACGAACCAACCTGTTTAGTGGACACTGACGCTTATCACATTTCTCTTTTCATGACATTTCATTTTACTTATGAAACAAGCCTTTTAACAGGGTTGCATGCAGAATTGTTCTTCATTAAGAACTCATTAATTTCTAATGAAGCATTAACTTGGTCAATTTTTGTATGGAAAATTGAGAATCATTAGGCTTGAAAATTGAATAACGGCTCTTAATGTTCAATTAAGGTTGTGTCTGAACATAACATTAAACTTAGTTGAAACCTGCACTGAAAAACTGGCCCTAAATGTACTATATTTTTTTTTAGAATTTTTCCTAGGTGGAGAACATTGATACCAATTATCCTTAAAAATAATACAGAAAAAAAATATTAAAAAAAGTTTTTGTGGTTTTAAAAAACTATTAAAACATATATAATTACCTTACATATCGTCGGCCTCCTGACAGAACCACGAATGTGCAATTTTTTCAATTTAGAGTTAAGCAGTTTTCCTGATCAATCTGTGTATGCTCTACATCTATATATTAATACGCTAACATGGATTTTGTCCGCGACCTTTTGGCGATTATATTGACCCGATTTTAAAAGTTAGACCATCGATAGAAAGGAAATTCCCTAGAATAGGTCCATTTTGATTTTCATTAAAAGCGGTTGGAAAATACGTGCCCAATCGCCGTTGGAAAAATTCTGTGTGATTGTTGTTGTTGCAGAAAATTGTTGTTGTTGTTATTGTTATTTCAAAACACAACAACTATGTGAACTTTACCTATAATAATTTTTGTAATATTTTTTCTTGCCTGCTTTTAGGCGTAATAAATGGGCTGTGTCCAAACTAAAGCAAAAAAAAACCAGTGCCATCCAAACTAAGGTAAAAAAATAATTTTTTATGAAAAATTTTAATTAATTAAAAATGGAAAAGGGTTGTGCTTGAACTACAAATGGGTTTTGAATCAAATAAAGATAAATTTTAATAAAAATATCATAAAGTTAAAAATATTTTTGCATTCTGGAGTAGCTAAACTACTTGATTTTCGACAGTAGCGGGAACTCCTAGTTTTATTAAAACCCCCAGTACCTTTGTGCACTAGAAGCCACCGAAATTTTCAATGCCAGTTACACGAATTTGTAGATCAGTTATAAATAGAGCTCGGATAATAGGTGAAAATCAAACGCCTAAAATTATGATACTTAATGTTTGTGAGCACATCCAGTGGCAAGTTTAAGGGTGGGGTGAGTTCGGGTCTAAGCCCCCTGTGAATGCAATTGGATTTTTTGCTTACTAGGATGCCAGAAAAATAAATTATTAAGGTTTTGTATGGGTTGCACGTGAAAAATTGCAAAGAAAGCTACAATAAATAAATACTAGTATCGCCGGTGCTCGAAATTCGACCATGCAATTTATTTTTTCAACTTTGTATTAGTACAAAAATTATTCCTTTTCGCGGAGATAAGCAACACTTTCCAAATTCCAGTTGTACCGCAACACTGATTTTTTTTGATCACGGTCCGACGCGAAATCATGGTCAAAATCAAGGCAGATCTAGGAAGGTAGGCCCGGTGGCGAATTCAGAAATTTCCCATGTATTTTGTTATTGTAATTGGTAGAGTGTATTGTCAAAATGATATTTCGCCGTGGTTAAAATCTGAATTAGCTTGCGGCTCGTCCATTCCTATTGGCCATGATGTGAATTCGCTTTGATTTTGACATTACACTCTACCTTTGTAAATAAAAAAAAGAAGTTTTTCAATTCGCCGCCGAGCTACCTGTTAGATATGCCTTGGTCAAAATTAAAATTACTCAGTGTGCTCTCCCGCACTCTCCCTCATTTTTCGCTTTAATGGAAAAGCAATAAGAGATATTTGGCCGCGTTGATTTTGATCTGAGCGTAAACTAGGCCAATGCATATAAAATAGAGATAGCACTTTTAAATTAAAGCATAGGTGGGCAAATGCGACTCATGTGAGCAATGAGAGTAAGCACTTGTGTACGTATACACACCGATTGTCACTACTACAGACAAATAAAGAGCGTAAAACGAGCGCTTATGATGGGACTAGGCGATCGTCGATTAGCAAAAATAATTAACCCTTTCGGAACTTCATTTTTGTTTTTGACCTTAAAAATCTATATTTGCATTTTATTTCCTGTTAAGACGTTTGTTATGAATAATCAAAAGGAATTTAAAAAAAAAAATTTTTTTAAAGTGGTTTTTTGGCACTATGCCATATGGCATAGATTTCACTCAACGGAAATAAAAATATGTATAGAATGAAATCAAGTCGCAGTGAATTCGTGTTTTTTGATAACAAAATCAAGCAAAATTGTGGCACATAAACTAGAATATACTTTCCCGAAAGTCCAAATATTTCAATTTACTTTAGTTTTCGAGATATCCTTATCCAAAACTGTAAAAATTACATTTTTTGTCAGTTTTCGAGATCATTTAGCATCAAAGTTTTTCTTTCAGTCAAGAAACTGTTAAAGTTATCTAAAAGTATGAGTTTTTTCCTTCTAAATTCCGTTGGCCGTTGTAAAATATTATTTTTCTTCACTGAGATATTGCATTTTTAAATATGCATGTTTGCAAAGGATGCAAAGGATATTCGAGATACAATTTCGATTTAAAGATATAATGTATTTATTTTAAAAGATAGAAGTCATGCATAATAAGATACATTGACATAAACCATTCATAAAACAAAAAACATTAAAGATAAAAGCTTAAATTCGCTTTAAAACGTTAGAATTATAGTGTAAACGATTTCAGCCCTTGTTCTACTAAACTACTAGATCCACCTCTGTATCAGTCCTGAAACAAAGAAGAAATAAATAATAGCTTAAAAAAACTAAAAAACACGCTTTAATCTTAAAAATCGTACTAAAAATTGAGAAATTAATTAGAAACAAAATGATGAACGAAAATATAAGTATTTAAGGAAAAGCGTGGGGTGCTCAGTATGTCAAAAAATATTTAAATTCGGTGTTTTTTTACTAATAATTTTATTTTGACTTTTTTGAGATTTCATATATCGTACTCTTTAATTTCGCAACTAGGTATATTTTTGTACTAGTTGTACGAATCGAATATTTTCATGTTCAAATATTATTGAGCACCCCCACGCTTTTCCTTAAATACTTATATTTACGTTCATCATTTTGTTTCTAATTAAATTATTTCTCAATTTTTAGTACGATTTTTAAGATTAAAGCGTGTTTTTTAGTTTTTTTAAGCTATTATTTATTTTTAACTTTTTAGTGAAATTTTTCATTAAAGGATGATTTATGCGGACGCAAGAATAAAAGTAAAAAGAAGTCTGATGGGATGTGGTGTTCTCCGAAATAGATCTACAAACATATGTATTTATAACTTCTACCAAAAATCCCAATATGCAGTGAAGTAAACTAGCTTATTATGCAATATTTTCCAAACCCTTTTATTCAAGGTTTTCCAAACTAGTTTGGAAATACAAATATTCCCAAACGTTTTGTTATGTTTTACAATCAGAAGGTGAAGAGGAGGGCTTTGTTCAGAAACTCAGTTTGAAGCGCAATTTGCTTTTGTAGTACAAGCAGAGCGTTCATTAACGCAAATTTTTCATCAAACGTCGCTCATCACTAGGGAAGCTAAAAATATGCAAATGCATATTGCATATGCAAATGCATATTTAGACCTAAAATGCATATTTACGGTCAAAATGCATTTCGTGCTTATTTTGGCATATTTTGGCCCTTAATCGAGCAATATCGAAAAATATTAAGCTGGCAACATCTTATCTGTGGTTAATTCTAAATATTTTACGATCCAGAATCGCGATCCATCCATACTCCACGCTACGCGGTCAATATGAATCGTTTTCCCATACAAGAACTCGGAAAACCGCCAAAATTCACACTGGAAAATATAGTAAAACATACGATAGTTCAATGCAACCCTGCGCAATATTAATGGAATGGTTTCGTTTGCTTTGTAAAAAGATCTCATGTATTTACATAAATACAAATCTAAAATTAATTTAAAGTATTTCATAGTATTTAAAAACAAATTTTTTAAATGGGGAAAATGTAAATTGTTCGTTTCAGTTCTTATAATTTAATTATTTTGCAAAATTCGTTAAATAAAAATGTAAGCTTGAAATGAAATACATACATTTTTTGAGCATATTTCAGGTATTTTTTAGGCATATACGCATATAGATTTTTTCGTGCATATTTACGAGCATATTTAAATTATTTTTCGGGCATACTAGCATGCATATTTTGAAATTTTTCGTGCATATTTTTAGCTTCCCTACTCATCACAATCATCAAAAATATGTATATATACTGCCGCTGTTGCGTTTTGTGCTGTGTTTCTGAACATACCCAAGTTGAGGTAAAGCATTTGAGCGTTAGCATTTGAAAAGAACAAAAGAAAGAAACCTGATTGAATAAATTCGAATTTAGACAACAGAATACCGAATACGATTGTAGCGTAATGGTGAGGTATGCTGCCTACGGACCAAGGAGCTCAGGTTCGAGTCCCGAGTGGCGCATTTTTTTTTTTTTTTTTAGAGAAATTTTTTTCACCTCACGTTTACAAAACATTGTATAAAAATTGCTTTCCAAACGTGAAATGCAATTATAGAATTAGGGTTCCTTTTCGTTGATTCAGCACTTACTATTAAATGAATTACAAACAAAACCAGTTCTTGCTTTGCATACGTATGTATGTACATGCGGCTGATTTCATTGCAAATACAACAAACCCAAAACAGAAAGCTACAAGCTTCATTTTTGAGTGAATTTATGCATTGAGTTTATCGCCATCGCTATGAGCGATCGCTGGCTGTTGTGCGTTAGTTCGCTCGTTATTTGAGTGGTTATACGTTTTTCTTTGAACATTTGTTTGTGATTTGAGAAGAATGTACTATTTTTGAGCGTTCGTGAGTGAGTTTTTCCGTACCCTGAAAGCTTGTTACTTATTGGCTTATATACGGGAGTGAATTGAAATTCATAGAGGCTATTTTGAGGAAAGGTAACTTAAAAGCCGCAATGAAGCATGAAGTATAATGTTGAATGTCCTACTATATGATGCCGTTGGGCTGTTGATGCCATGTTTCGAATCCGGAGGAGAATAGAAATAATAGAGAGGACACAATAAAAGTGAATGTTTGAAAGATATAATAATTTAGTTAATTTAGTTAAATGTTACAACTTTTAGGATGGGATGAAGTTACATACATACATATATACATACAGGTGAAGCTAATAAAAGCGTGTTAAAAAGATAAAAATGAGATAAAATATATATATACATGTCTCTTAGAAGCAAATATAACTTACTTTATCTTTTATGGTATCATCTGAAACGGTTCCTCGGGCCATTTAGAATGCGCAACACGAATATCCTTCGCATCCTTTGCAAACATGCACATTTAAAAATGCAATATCTCAGCGATGAAAAATGATATTTTAGCAAGCTCAACGGAATCTGGAAGGTGATAACTCGTACCTTTAGATAAATTTAATTTTCTTGACTGAAAGAGTCATTTTATGCCACATTACCTCAAATAAAGGGAAATACCCCAATCTTTACACTTTTAGGTCAGGATATCTCGAAAACTGGAGTGATTTGAGATAGTTGGACCTTCGGAAAAGTATACACTGGTTTCCGGATGACAATTTTGTTGGCCTCTGTTCTCAAAAAAACACGCAATGGTTGCGACTAATTTCATCCCATACATTTTTTTTATTTCCATTGAGTGAAATATATGCCGTATGGCATGGTAGGAAATAAAAAAATCCTGCAGCCTTATTAAAAAGTCCAGGGTCCTATTTTTTTCGAGATGTTAAAATCAATAATTTTCTACTAATACATGTACAAAAGTTTGCCAAATAAATTTTTTTTCCCTGAAATAACTGAATTTATGAAGTTACTTTTTCTTGCAAAAAACAAGACTCAAAAGAGATGATTGCTTTTGTAATTATCGCGAGTTACTGGTTGCAGTAATCAAAAATTTTTCAATGCTTTCTTATTCAGAATTCTTCAAAGAAAAAAAAAAAATTGGATGTTGAAGTTTTATATCATAAATCTGCCACTGAAGTGCGACTATGGGTTAAGTTGCCTTCGACTGGCGTGAAAGCAAGTGGTCGTTAGGTGGCCGTCGCTTGAAATTATTTTATTTGCAAATAACGTGTGTACACAAATACATACATATGTATACGTTCTTTCATAATTTCGCAAAGCGTGCGCGCATGACCCTGCTCGCTCAACATCTGCATGCAGACTGATTATCTGTAATAATTTTTCACTTTGGCCTACAGTAGGCGCACCAACACACGCTCATTTTTCGGTCATCGCTTGAATGTGGTAGTGCCCACCTATGAATTAAAGCGACTCTTCAACTGTATTTACGATATTTGTAAACATGTTTACGATATCTATTTCTCTTAACTAAAAATTTTATTTATTAATTATAAACAAATTAAATAATTTATAGAAAAAATGATATGCCTATGCACTGCTCCTGACTCATACGAACACATCCATATCAATTTTATGTGGATATGAGTATGTTAAATGTGCTAAACAGCCTGGCAATTGTTTGTATGGTAAAAATGTTAGCCTATTAATATATAATATAATATAATACAATAGCGCTTATTATAACTCTGACGAGTTTTATGGCCGAGCTTCTCTCCCAATTCGAGGTGTGCTCCTTTTTGTTTTTCCTACTAATTGGGTGGACCTACAGTTTTATGCCGGCTCCGAACGGCGAATGCATTTTTTTGAGAAGCTTTTTCATAGCAGAAATACACTCGGAGGGTATGCCGCCCACTGCCGAGAGGTGACCGCTGTTCTTAAAAAACCCAATAATTGGATTTTTACTAATGAGAAAAATTTTTTGGTGTTTTGCTCCGACCGTGGTTTGAACCCGAGACCTCTGGCATAGCAGGCGAGCACTCTACCCACTGCACCACAGCGGCCACAATATATAGATAATAATAAAGAAGAATAATAAATAAAGTATAATAAATAAATAATAAAAAAATATATAATTATAAAGAATAAAGAAAAAAATTAAAAATTTGTAGTGACTCGCTTAAATTTGAGATAAAAATCTTCGCACGTGAAGGAAGAAAATTTACAGTTTCAAACCAAATATATTGAATGAAAATGAGGCAAGTGCATATTAGCAAATAGAATATATAATACAGCTTTAATTAGTAGTGGTCCGACTTATAACATTTGCATACGAGTGTTTTAGATAAAAAAAACCAAGGCTGCAAAATAACGTTATTTTTACAATAAACAAAAAAAAATTTTGTTTCTGTTGAAATATTCGATTTTATAAACGTAAAAACCATAACAAAATCCATTTCGTTTCAACTGTTATCAAAAAAAATTAACGAAATTTTTTTGTTTTGATAATTATCAAAACAATTATTTCAAAAAAATATAGTTTCAAATTTAAACGAAAAAATTTACTTTTCAATATCGTTTTCTATGAAGAAAAGAAATTTTACATATGTTTGTATATGTACATACGTACATAAATAAAACAAATACAATTTTTGTTAATTTTTTTGATATCAACGAAACAAAATTATTCTGATTAAAGGTTTATTGATAATTTTTGAAACGAAAAAATTTTGTTTCTGATAATTAGCAAAACAAAATAATTTTTGGATATTTTTTATTGATATTTTTTGAAACAAAATTATTTTGTTCATTTCGTTGAGCAGCCGTGAAAACTTTGAACTTTCCTATTTTTTCTTGTGACCATTTCAATGTTTACATTTTTCCAATTGTGTTGAATTCCTATTTACATGGCAACTCTGATATTCATTTTGTATACATCTGATTCATTGATGAGTTCATTTTATGTATTCAGTTTTTTCTTTCAGCCATTTTATCTATCTATGTAGCTGAAGTTCATTTTATCATTCGAAATAAATCTTTTGTACTCTTAAGACGCGTGGCGTGTTTTTTCTTCTTAAGATTTAAAATATCCAACAGGTTATGGGCCCAGCCCACACCTGAAAAGAACACAATTTAATATGAATTCTTCGTGGTTTAATGTAGAAAAGTTGGATGAGTCCAACTATGACGCTTGGTGCGTTCAAGTAAAAAGTATACTTGTCTACAAGGAGCTCTGGGATGCTGTTTCAGATGAGCTTAAACAGCCAGTTGCTACAAACGATAATGGAAGTGTGGTAAAGGCATGGAAATCAACCGACGAAAAGGCTATGGCGACTATAGTGTTGAGTTTATCGCCAATACAAATTGCTTATGTAAAAGGGTGCAAAACAGCTAAAGAAGCATAGACGGTGTTGCAGGGGATACATCGACCAAAAGGCCCCGCCAGAAAAGTTTCACTATTTAAACAGCTACTGGGACTACGCATGTCGGAAGGTGATCAGGTGCAACAGTATTTAAGTAATTTTTCAACTATCGTAGAAAAGCTAGCAGAAATCGGCGTAGACCTGCAGGAGGAGTTATTTGTTATAATGCTGCTTGCCAGCCTTCCGAAGTCTTTTGAAAATTTAGTTGTTGCGTTAGAGTCGAGAGACGAGTTTCCAAAACTAAGTGCATTAAAGATAAAATTGCTTGAGGAAGAGCAACGTCGCAAAATGTGCGATTCGTCTATTGCTAAAAGTAGCGTGCAAGTTTTTATGGCACATGGCGTAAGGCACTCTGCACACGAGGCGAATCGTCATAGACGCGTATCAGACATTTTATGTAGCGTCGATTTCCTTACGCCTCAAGATCTGCACACGAAGCGACATGAAACTTCGCTGCACAAACAAACAAACAAATTAATAATACGGTATTTGCTTTAAATTTCGAAGCTTTAAATAGAAAAGATGATAACTTTTATGGAATCTTCCATTTTCTTTAATTTTACACTCATTTTTCCGATTTTTTACACAAATTTTACTGCTTTCTTAAATTTCACCAAGTGGAAAAATGTAAACAAACATCTTCTTCTTCCTGTTTTCTAAGCGTAGTACGCCTAGCTACTAGCACTGCTTTACGCCAAGCGACATGTAGCCAGCATACTTTGACGAATGCATGAAGCTGACGACTCGTGTGCAGCCCTCAATTGAAATATACGTGCGCGACATCAAAGCGTACAGCTTTCGCCTGTAGTATCTAATACGCGTCTAAAGCAGTACGCTCCGTGTGCAGAGTGCCTAAGCGGTAACAATGGAAACAAAATGTCAAACCAAAGCGGTAACATTGCAAACAAAATGTCAAACCAAAGCGGTAACAGTGGAAACCAGGCCTGCAGAGAGCCGAGCCGGGCCCCTGGGACAGTTCGCGTTTACGGGCCCCCCTAAAAAATAAATTCAATCTAGTAAAAAAATAACATACAAAAATTTTTCAATTCACATTGTCAGTTTTATTTCATATAAAATAAGATTTACTAGAGCACTTACATATAGAGTCTATGCACGATGCGTCTGATTCAAGAGTCAGTTTAGGTGTATTAGTGAAAATGCGCATGTAGTAGTTACACCGACATGACTCTGGCATGACTCAAGAAAATCAAAATTAGTTTGATATTTTGCTGTGACTCGCCTGTCAAATTTTGTCAGTTAATTTCCAAACCGTTTAAAAAATAAATAACGAAAAGAAAAAATATATTTTATTTTCAAAAATGTTTGCCAATAAGTTCGATATTGAGGAAGATAAATTTTTTTTTACTTGAATTCATCGAAGTATACAGGTCGTCTGAGATATTCATTTCGAACCTTCTGCAATGAAAACTATTCACAAATGAATGACGCAAGTGAGCCCAGAATGACAGCGAGTCAACACGTACACAGATGACTCGCGAGTCAGACGCACTGTGTATAGACCCCAATACATACATAAATGAAATGTTAGATCTCATTGTTTGATTTGCTTACATTAACTTTTTTAAATACATTTTAAGAGCTTAAATCATCCAAGGAAAACCTTCCGTGCTTTTTGGTCTGCGAATATGGAAATTACTGAGTCAAAGCTAATGCTGCGAGCAAGGCTGGACGCCAATGCCAATGTTCCAAGGCTTGTCAAGCTATTTTGGCTCATAGTAGAACGCAAAAAAATTTTCACGCGAGACAATAGACTGAAAGAACGCCCCCCTTCAGCCACACTGACTGGAAGTGTGCAAAATATTCTTAATACTATGCAGATGTTAGGAAATAATACTTCCATGTTCAAGTTATGAGGTTTGTTCAGAAGTTGTAATGGTGGCAGCGAATCACATCCCAAATTTGTTAAGTGGATGGCTTTGAGAAAAATGATTTCATCTATTAGATCCGTAGAAATATCCATGCCATAAATCATGCAGAATGCCGTTGCCTTTTCTCTGAGCTCTTCTTTCGATAGATCCTGATACTTCTACAAAAACTAAATTTAATCGCAATATCAGTTTATTTATTTAATCCTTCTTGCACTTGTTCCTGGTAATAACTCTAGTATCTAACTATAAAATCATGGAAATAATAGTAGATAGATAATGGTATTGGTTTTAATAATTTTTTTAATTTTGTATACCTTAACTCTTTGAAATCAATTTAAACAGGGTTACCAACATTTTTCATTTAAAAAGTAAATATTTCTGAGAAGCTTGGTTCACCACCTTACCAATTGCGGTACTTTGGAAACTCTAAACCAAAGTCGATTTTCCTCAATTTCAACTCACTTTTCTACGATTTGCCCATGTATAAACAAGGTAAATATTTGATTGGATGCTTATAGTTTTAGTTTGGTGATTTGGTTAAGTTAAACACTTCAATTTTAAAACAATTTTTTGTAGCAAAAAAATACCTATGTATGTATCTATGAAATCCTAGTTCGAGTACTGTCAATACTGCTTTGCCTTCCGGGCCCCAGGGCGATTGCCCTCGCTGCCCCCCCCTCTCCGCGGCCCTGGTGGAAATAAAACGTCAAACCAAAGCAAACATTCTAGAAATCGATCGAACTTAAAATGCTTTAACTGTGGCCGCAAAGGCCATTTCGCCGCAGAATGTAAAAACAAAAGGCAGGAGCAGCCAGACAAATCAAGCGATAAATCAAAAGCGTTCTCACTGTTCTCGGCGTTTGAATCAAACACTTTACAACCAAATGTTTGGTGTATAGATAGCGGCGCAACCTCACACATGTGCTGCGACCGTAACATGTTTGTCGAATTGAAAGAATATAACGAAAGAATTGTGCTAGCAGGCAACAAAAGTATAGAAGCAAAGGGAATGGGAACAGTTCGACTCAACACAGAAACAGAAGAAATACAGCTGATCAATGTGCTATATGTACCTGTTTTGCAATGTAATTTTATTTCGGTGTCAAAAGCAGTAAGCAGCAATCTTTGTGTAAAATTCACAAACGATTTTGTAACAATATATGAGAACGACGGCAGCAGAATATTGCGTGGAAACAAAATTGGTGGTATATTTCTATATACAATGAATAAAGATAAGTTATTCTTTACAGGCAATTCCACTGAAGCAATGAAATGGCATGCCCGTTATGGTCACTTAAATTATGGTAGCATGCGTCAACTTGTAAGCGAAAATTTGGTGAATGGGCTTCAAATAAACGTACCAAATAATGTTAATTGTATTGTATGTATGCAAAGCAAATGCGTAACAAAACCATTTACATCCTCTACAAATCGAACAAGTGAATTACTCGAATTGATACATACAGACGTATGTGGGCCAATTAAGCGGTCAGCTGGTGGTTCGCAATACATACTTACATTCGTAGATGATAAATCAAGATATGCAATTGTTTATTTACTCAAGCATAAAAGCGAAGTTTTTGATAAATTCAAAGAATATAAAACTTTCGTAGAGCGTCAAACTAGGTGTATAATTAAAGCCATTAGGAGCGACAATGGTACTGAATATACGAATAACGCGTTTCAACAGTATGTAAAAGAATGTGGTATTTTGCATCAATTCACTGTGACATACACCCCACAGCAAAATGGGGTAGCTGAGCGTTTTAACCGAACGTTGGTGGAGATGGCACGTTCTATGCTTGTGGGTGCAAATTTGGGTGATATTTTGTGGGCGGAAGCTGTAAATACAGCTACGTACTTACGGAATAGGTCGCCAACGAAGGCGCTTGATGCAATGACGCCATATGAGGCATGGTATAAGAAAAAGCCTGTTGTGTCACATCTTAGAACTTTCGGTTCAATTGCTTATGCGTTAGATAAGAAACCAAAGGGTAAATTTCAAGCCAAGGGGAAGAAATATATAATGGTTGGCTATAGTAGTGCTTCGAAGGGTTATCGTTTATATGATTCAGCGACAAGAGCAATCATTGTGAGTCGTGATGTATCGTTTATAGAGCCTACTATATCAAAAGAAAATTTTTCTGTTGATCTTGACGTTGTAGAAAGAAATAAAGCAGATGAAGATGATGAGTGTGCAATTTCTATTTTAAAAGAAGATAATTTTGCTGATTCTTGTGAAGATGATGAGGATGTTACATATGTGAATACCATTGGTGACTCAGAGAGCGACTATAAATCTGCGGAAGAGGAAAACCAAGAAGAGTCTGCAGTAAAACGTATTGGTCCTGGTCGCCCAAGGTTGGTGCGATCTGGAAAACCAGGTAGACCGAAGAAAGAGTATAATTTTGTCAATTTTCTGTACGAAGTAGATGTTCCAAATACTGTAGATGAAGCGATGTCTAGTATACATGCTGATGAGTGGCGTAAAGCAATGTGTGCCGAATATCAAGCCCTTTTAGATAACGACACATGGGAAATGGTAGATTTACCTAAGAATCAAAAGAGCATAAAATGTAAATGGGTGTTTGCGGTAAAGAAAAATAAAAATGGTGAAATCGATCGGTTCAAAGCAAGGTTGGTAGCTAAAGGGTACAGCCAAATATACGGTGTGAATTATACAGACACATTCTCACCTGTTGTGCGGTATTCTACGATTCGTATGATTTTTGCTTTAGCTGCAGAGTATGAGTTATATTTACATCATGTTGATGTGTCATCCGCATTTTTGAATGGTAACATAAACGACGAAATATACATGGCGCAACCTGAAGCATTTGTAAGCAAGGAGTATCCAAGTAAAATTTTGAAATTAAAGAAATCTTTATATGGGTTGAAACAAGCTGGGAGGCAATGAAATATGAAGTTGCATGAGATTTTGACCAACATCGATTTTAGACAATGCGAAACTGAACCATGCGTTTATACAAAACATCATGATGGGCAAATTAATTTGATAGCCGTATATGTAGATGACTTGCTTATCGCAAGCTCGCATAAGCAAGAGCTGGATTTTATTAAGCGTCAAATTTCAAATGAGTTGCAAGTTGTAGATAAAGGTCCAGTTCAATTATTTTTAAGCATGGAAGTCGAAAGAGATGGTGAGAGGGGAGCAATATCAATTCGCCAGAAGGGTCATATAGAACAGCTGTTACAACAACACAATATGTTAGAGTGTCGTCCCATAGCAACACCACTTGATGCGAAACAACAACTAAACTGCGTAGATTCTGGGTGCAAGCGAATTGGAAAAGAACAATATCAATCACTTATTTACTTATTTACTTATTTACATTTATATGTTCGTTGTTGTATTTGGGCTTGTGCACTAGGCCTGATATTATACATACAGTGTGCAAGCTAGCGCAGAATAATAATGAGCCACATAGCGAACATTTGGCAGCGGCCAAAAGAGTACTAAGATATTTATGTTCCACGATTGACTTAGCGCTTCAATACTCTAAAACAGGAAAGGAGATTCACTGTTATGCAGACGCTGATTGGGGTGGTGAGGCATTTGAACGTAAATCCTACACAGGCTACGTATTTCTTCTAGCAGGTTGTGCAGTATCGTGGGAGTCGAGAAAGCAATCAATTGTGGCTTTGAGCAGTACCGAAGCAGAGTATGTATCCTTGTCAACCGCAGCAAAAGAAGTTATGTTTTTAAAGCAACTTTTAAAAGAAATTAATTTACATTGTCCTGATGAGATTGTAATAAAAGGTGACAACTTGAGTGCATTACACCTTGTCAAAAATCCAGTATATCATACAAGGTGTAAGCATATAGAAATTAAGTATCACCATATAAGAGATATGTATAAAAATAATTTTATTGATTTACAATACTGCTGTAGTACAGATAATATCGCAGATGTATTAACTAAGAATTTAAACAAGCAAAATCATAACAAGTGTGTAAAAATGTTAGGCCTAAACTAATGTTTGAAGTATGTTTATGAATTTTTACAGCCATATTAATTGAATTAACTATTTACAAGAAAATGAATAACAGATTTGAGGAGGAGTGTTGAATTCCTATTTACATGGCAACTCTGATATTCATTTTGTATACATCTGATTCATTCTTGAGTTCATTTTATGTATTCAGTTTTTTCTTTCAGCCATTTTATCTATCTATGTAGCTTAAGTTCATTTTATCATTCGAAATAAATCTTTTGTACTCTTAAGACGCGTGCCGTGTTTTTTCTTCTTAAGATTTAAAAAATCCAACAAATTGGATACTCGGCATAATTCCATATCTGTAAAAATGCAAATTTCTCTCGTGGTAAAAACGGTTCTCCATTTTTGTTTGAGTTATTGGAACATTAACTATGCCATAATTTACTTACTTGTCCCAAATTTTATTTTCATTACAGCTAGTTTTGTTTTGCTTTCAAAAAGCTTGACGATGTACAAAAATATAAAATACAAAATTGAAATAAATTTTATTTTTTTTCTAAACGCAAGACGTACGAGTATTCTTCATACTTTTTTCAGTAAAAATATCAAAGAAACTAAGTCCCTCTTTGGCTTTATTTCATCACACACCACTGTATGTTTATTCAAACTGCAAATTTGTGTAGCATGATTAAGAACTTTTCTAATAAAATCTTCACCCTCCATACCACCAATATGCTACCCCTTTATATTTAAATTGTAATCCCGCCACTGAAAACAAATAAAATTTACAAAATGTAGCATTTTTTAGACGCTTGATTTCACCTATTTTTCCGAGCTCTAGTTATAAAAAGTTGATCCAGAAAAATGAATGTGGCACAAAAAATCGTGAAAATAAATTTCCAAAAGTATATAAACAAACACATTCAATTCAAATTCACATTTTATTTGTGGAACTATTTCTAATCTCCCAAATCAGAGTCTTCTGTAAAGTTAGGCTCAGGAAGAACATCATGAACCTCGCTGTTAGTCTTCAAATTGTTATAAAAATAGTGGCAAAAAGGCGAACATGAAATGCACCTTGAACGGAAAATATTAGCTCGCCGATTGCGCGATGAAGACAAAGCTATTCCGTAAACTGTTTTTTGATTAGCAATCAGTGCTAAATACGCCAAAGGCCCTTGTGCGCAAATAGTATTTACCTTCGAAAATTGGCGGTATATACCATGGATAATGGTATAATGGTATACAACGCAAATCATCAGAGGGGCATGTAACTCTCGAAAACCATTTCAAGTTTATACGCGACTACACGACGATTTTTTAATTATATACTGTTTATACATTAAAATTGTTGTTGTTTAAGCAAAATTTCTATTTTTCGTCAGCCAAAAAATTAAAGTGCTTGTATTCGTCAACCACAAAAAATCATGTGCTAGTTTTCGTATGGTTCGACGATATATAAAAGACTAACTACAACATTTTTTACAAAAAAAAATATTCTGAAACAAAATGTTTGATAATTTATTTGTCATTGAATATTGGTTGGCACTCTGCAATAATACCCACGCCCGTTTATTCGAAGGCATTGCTTATCGCTGACGCGAAAGCAAAAGATTAAATAAAATGTGCAAAACCTTGGTGATTCCAAAAGCATACCACAATTTTTTATAAAAATTTGAAGGCTAACAGCGGGATTCGCAATGCTCTACCTGAGCCTGACCTTTCTGAAGACTCTGGTTTTGAAGATTAGGAATAGTTCCACAAATAAGATATGAATTTGAATTGAATGTATTTGTTTTACTTACTTTTGGAAATTTATTTGGGTGTTTCCAGCGTTATGGACGTTCCATGCTGCGACATTATTTTCAGTATAAAACCTATAGTAGGCTTTGGATCAGAATATTTTTTTTTGTCATATGTAGAATTTGTACTCCTCTATCCAAAGCTATCAAACTTTTTTTCTAGAGATGACACATTACCACTGTAGAAGGATTTAAAGTTGCTGTTCGGACGTTCCTCAAAAGTACCTCGTATTTGAGGTTACACCTGATTTCGTTAAAATTCTGCGAATTGGTTGATGCTACAAAAAAATGATGTATATACGACTAACAGAGGAATATACAAGGACTGTCACTACATTAAAGTTATATTTCTGTAGACGTTTTTTATTGGAGAAATATTGGTTTTAATTTTGTTCGGACGTTCCCGTTCGGACGTTCCAAATTTTTCTATGAAGGAAAACATAAATTTTTCATAACAAAACAAGTGTTGAGCACATATTTTATTGCAATTAACTCATTAATTCAAAATTTATATTACTTGCACATTCTGAGGACTAAAACGATACCTAATAATGTATAGTGGCGATGAATATAAAAAAAACTGATGTAAGTACTAGCAAAATTTAATAAGAATAATATAATAATACAATGGCGCTATTATAACTCTGACGACTTTTATGGCCGAGCTTCTCTCCCAATTCGAGGTGTGCTCCTTTTTACTTTTCCTACTAATTGGTTGGACCTACAGTTTTTTTTGCCGGCTGCGAACGGCGAATGCATTTTTTGTGAGAAGCTTTTTCATGGCAGAAATACTCTCTGAGGGTATGCCGCCCACTGCCGAGAGGTGACCGCTGCTCTTAAAAACCCAATAATTGGATTTTTACTAATTAGAAAAATTGTTTTGGTGTTTTTCCGTGGTTTGAACCCGAGACCTCTGGCATAGCAGGCGAGCACTTTACCCACTGCACCACAGCGGTATTTTAAATATCGCGTTGCTTAGATGTCGCTGTACGTCCGGCAGTAATGTGATGTCCATTTTCGCATGAGAAACTGTGTAATGTTTGAAGAGCTGGTGTTTGTTTTACTTTAAGCCATCGCATACAGGTAGATTTTGAAGTTTTATGCGGACAAAAATATTTTATTGTCTACATCTATTCCAAATTGCTTTGAGCATTCTTACCTTCAACGGTTTTTTTTTATGTTTTTCCTAAAAATCTTTTTTCTCTCTCTTTCTTTGTTTTTGAAATCCTTTTCTGACCATCTTTCAAGAGGTTTAACCTCCACCTCATAGCCCTTTGAACGGAATTCATTGCTAGATAGCTTTATAAGGAACAAACAAAAAAAAATTATCTGAAGAAAAAAAGTGTATACGTTCGGACGTTCCAATGTTTAATATACTTAAACTCAGGAATCCTTTTGATTTTGGGAAAAAAATTAACGCTGCCCGAAAGAGCACCCAAAACTGTGTTTTGTCAAAAAAAAATTGAAAAATATGACAAAGGTAAGTATGTTTATTTTTACTGCAAAGTATATTTTGCGTCCGAACGCTTGCAAAAAGCACTACTTTAGAATACACTTTATACAAGATTTGAAGTATTTTGTAAATGTATCTATGTTGATATTCCTAGGTCTGACCTTGGGCTAAGTACTCGTAAAGGCCATTTTTCTACCGGCGCTTTTGTTGCGAATTCGCTGATGTACTTCGGAAGTCATATACACTTAGCTAAAAAAAAAATTTATATGGTAGTCTGAAAAACGTAAGTTTTGTAAGTAGCAGTGCTCCAATGTCCATAAAATTTTGTGGCGTGATAAAGGAAATACGTACCTATATAATGGTAAAGTTTGGCCTAGGTGCATTTTTAAATTTTTCTCTTTGGTTGACCTATTTTGGGAAACACCCATTTTCAGGGAATTTTTTTGATTTTTGTTGGGCCAGAAACACGAATATGCAAAATCTCGAAGATTAGGAGAAATGGAAGCATAAAAGCTATATCAGGGCGTTGATTATAATTTGCAGATATACATATTAGAAACCTAATTTTTCAAATTTTGCGAGAAGAATATACTTTAAAGCTCGATTTCCCAACATTTTCATTTTAGCACATTCGTGGTTCTGGCAGGAGGACGTGGTTCGCGTTAAATTTAGTTGTACCATCGAATAACAATAAATTTTTGAACCATTAAAAATCTAAGAAAAAATTTTTTTCCTGATTTTAACAATTCTGACCAATTTACAAAGTGATATGACTTAATGTATATGCATTAGGGTGGCCTTTTTCCTTCGATCGCGATGAGTGCCGGGCAGAAAATGTTTCCTTTTTAACTCAAGAATAAGCCACAAAAATTTTAAGTTGATCGGAGTTCATTTGATGGACCCACAAAACGGTTCTATTTCAGAATGGATTAACGTGGAAATCTTACAAGTTTTTTATATTTCTTGGATTTATTTCCTAAATATAACAGCGAGCATGCATTTACATATAGCAGTAATATCATTAACTTATTTCAACCTAAAAAGATGTATGACGTTCGAGGTTTGTTAGTACTGATTTTGAATGAGATGACAGCAAAAAAAAATTGGAAAAAGATATAACTAATATATTTATAAATATTACGTTGTCCATGAAATGGGATTTTGCTTCACTAAACTGATATGAGGCCACTGGCTGCAATCTCTAGAAAAAGAGTGAATAAATGTATATTCTGAAAAAGAACCGTTTTGTGAGTCCATCAAATGAACTCCGATTAACTTCAAATTTTTGTGGCTTATTTTTGAGTTAAAAAGGAAACATATCCTGCCCGGCTATCATCAAGATCGGCATTTTGAAAAGTGCTCATACAAAAGGCGGCCACTCTAATGTGCATATTTAGGCACATATCAGACCTGTAAAATACTCAGTATATATTGGTACTAAGTACCAAATAAGTACAAGTACTGTGACACTTGTACTTAGAAATTCGAAGTAAAAGTACCACAGTACTTGTACTTGCAAATTCCAAGTACAAGTAAAAGTACTTATCAATGTACATGCAAGTACTTTTTGACAAACTATTACAGATTGTTTCAAAAAAAAATTTCACCTCAGTTGATTTTGATTCAAAATTTTTATTTCAATCAAAACATTTAAAAAAGTAAAACAAAAACACAGATATGTGTACGTACTTAAAAAGTACTTATCAGTAGAGTACTTGTAATTGTAAAATTCAAGTACAAGTACTATAGTACTTGTACTTGTACTGGAATTTCGAAGTACTGAGGTACTGGTACTTGCACTTTACAGGTCTGGCACATATATATATACCAGAGCTTACGATTTCTTGAGTTCGAGCGAGACGAGATTTCTCGCGAGACTGAGTTCTCGCGAGATTCTTGAATCTCGAAAGGCTCGCGAGCTTCTCGACATTCAACTACAACGCAGAAATAGCGATATAAGCATACTATGCTGTTTCGTAGCTTGTTCTGCTTGTATGTACTTACATGTGTATGAATATGTGCCATTTACGCTATTCCCAGGTTTATTTCACAAAATTCCGAGTGAAATACAATTAAAATTTCATAATATAAAATTTCTTCTTTCTAATGACATACGAGAAATTTTTGATATTCATATTTTTTTCACACAATACACATAATATGTTATCGAGAAATCCGAGAAACGAGATTTAATCGAGAACCCGATTCTCGGTTTTCTCGATCCTCGAATTTCTCGACACTGCTCGGGATCGAATTGTTAGTCCTAATATATACCATTACAACAACACATTATTTCAGAGTGCTCAAGGCTGAATTAGATACATTTAAAATAAAATGCAAAGTGGTGCAGGAGGAAAATCGGACGCTAAAACAGGCATCTGTTATAATCGTATGATACAACTTATATTGTACACAAAAACGCAGTCTTACTTATATTAAGTATTTTCACTTTCTATGCACAGCAAGCGAAAGCGGAACAGGAGGAGGAGTACATATCGAATACACTTTTAAAGAAAATTCAAGCCTTAAAAAAAGAGAAGGAGACTTTAGCACACCATTACGAACGTGAAGAGGAGTGTTTGACAAATGACTTATCGCGTAAATTAGATCAGGTGAAATTATATTTGTTAATAAGTTCAAATTACAATCTTCCATATTTCTATGTTAATTTTTATGGTAGTTACGACAAGAAAAATGCAAACTGGAGCAAACACTGGAACAGGAACAAGAATGCCTTGTCAACAAACTAATGCGTAAAATTGAAAAACTACAAGCTGAAACCGATAATAAGCAAACAAACTTGGAACAACTGCGTAGAGAAATGGTCGAATTAGAGAATACGCTGGAACAGGAGCAAGAAGCTTTAGTTAATAAGCTGTGGAAGCGTATGGACAAGTTAGAAACTGAAAAGCGCTTACTGCAAATCAAATTGGACCAACCAGTTTCCGATCCAACAACTCCACGTGATATAACTAATGCAAACGGTGACACTGCCTCTAATTTAAGCGCCCATATTCAAACTTTACGTTCCGAAGTGCTTCGGTTGCGTGCCAACCTTGCTGCTGCACAAAAGGAGGCCACCAAGAAATTACAACAATTTGCCCAAGAAGAAAAAAGTATACGTGAAGAAAATGTCCGTCTTCAACGCAAACTAAAACTGGAAGTGGAACGACGTGAGGCACTCTGTCGTCATTTATCCGAATCGGAATCATCTCTTGAAATGGATGAGGAAAGATTCTATAATGAAAATTTGCTGGGTGCAGCAGCAGGTATCACAGGTAGTTTGGGTAATGCTCCTACAGTGAATACACGCCAACGTACCATAAGTAGTCCTGTATCACATAGCCCATCAAATAGTCGTCCACTTAGTCCTGGAGCGACACAACATAATCGTTGTTATGCATGTGGACAAATTGTGGTAAGTATAACTACATATCGTCGCACCATACGAAAACTAGCATCAGATTTTTTGTGGCTGACGAAAAGTAAAAAGTTCAACTTTTGGCCGACGAAAAGTAATAAAATCGAGTTTTGGCTGACGAAAAGTATCAAGTTCGACTTTTGGCTGACGAAAACTATCAATTTCGTTTAAACAACAACAATTTTAATGTAAAAACAGTATATAATTACTGATACTTTTCGTCAGCCAAAAGTCGATTTTGTTCCTTTTCGTCGGCCAAAAGTCAAATGTTCTACTTTTCGTACAGAATTTTTTTATTGATAGCTTTCGCCAGAAATTTTAAATATGTTAGTTTTCGTATGGTACGACGATATATATAATTTCCAATTATACAGTTCCTACGAGACTACCTAATGCATACACCTCTGCAATTTTTAGAACCGGCGTGCCAGTGAGCGTTTTATTAAGCCGGCATTACCAAATCCTATGTTGGGGCTAAATACGTCCGCCCCAAATGTTTTAATTGGAAATCCACTTCTGAGCTCCGTTGGTAGTGTCGTCGGTGTCTCAAACACGGGCTTATCTTTTGGCAATATCGGCGGTGGACCCAATTCCTTCTTACAGAATTTAAGCACAGAACGTATCGGTGGTATTGGAGGTATCACCGGAGTAGGAACGTTATGTCTTCCCGGCAGTAATGGCAGCAATGCGGGAATAAGTGTTGGTGCTACTACTATGAATAACGGCTTGGGAGCTCATCAACAGACTTCCAATCCAGTTAATATTGGCATTAACAATTCTAATAATTTAACAAATAATGTGAGTAGCAATAATTTGGGCCTATCTGCATTTACGCCTACGAACGCAAACTCATCAACTTCATTTGCACAGCCTGCCAGCCCCATGGACACATCCGTTTACAAAGAGTAAATTTTTAACCAAAAAAAAAACGACCTTAATATTTGCGGAAAGAGTTTGTTATGGAATTACTTAAATGATATGAATTCTTAACAGTTTGCCAGTTTTTCTGCATTTTATTTAATTATTTACTTATTACTACCTTAAATGCAAATCAGATACTAAATGCTTAAAAATTATAGTTATAAACCTACATAACAATTATAATCTGGAAAAAGTATATTCAGAAATAAGTTATGAAATAATAAAAAATTGATGGAATATAGAGTACAGCCGAAATATAACAATTTCAATCATTGCCCGCTCATATACTAACATACATACATACATATGTAGTGAACGCTCCAACTACTCTATTGGGTGGTTACACTGGATCACAAAATCAAAATTTTTTCTGTACTCTGGACAACACTATCCTATCTATGAGTAGAATCGGTCGCTGATTCCGAAAATCAAGTTGATTTTTAATTCTATGGGAAGGTTTTTGAGATATCGGCAATTTACTTGAACGTAGATACCTCAATACGTTAAAGAGATATACAAGATTAAGTGGAGCCAATGGCCGAATAACGGTAAATTTCCGATATCTCAAAAACCTTCCAATTGAATTGAAAATGAACTCGATTTTCGGAGTCCGCAACCGATTTTAGATATAGATAAGATAGTGGCGTTTAGAGTATTTTTTGCCTGTAGAGCGGGGGTTGATTCGTCACATAAGATCACGGATCGAATTCGATACGAAAAATAATTCGTAATTGGGTTTCGAGTTCACAATGGTTTTCTGCAAATAACCACCCTGTGGATTACACTCTAAGTTCACAATAGATGTAGAAGTGTCAAAAACAAGGCTAATTTATACAGGTTAACTTACTAAATAGTTGATTACTATCTTTTCTGCTTTTCTTTATTCAAATTGTGGTGCTTATGCACATGTTAATTTTTAGCATGACACAATATGATATCTACAATGGTTTCGTTCAGAAGTTGCAACCGTGGCGCAACTGTTGTGTTTTTATCTTCTGAACGCAAAGTTGAGTATTTCTGATCAACACAACATGTTGTGAGGTTGGAGACTTTTTCCATCATAAATTTTTTACGCTCACTTTAGAGAACATGTTGAGCTTACGATTTTGACATATGTACAAAAATATAAATAGTATTTATGAATTTTTGAATGTAATAGATGCCTCTATCACCAACACCGCCGGCGGCACAGAAATTACGTTTTCGGCAAATCGGCATTATGACAAGCGACGACGCGCCGATCTTTCGAAGTTCGGTAAATCGCCATTATGAACACCGAATGAACGAACATTTCGACAGTTTTTCGTGCCGAAATTAGCCGCAAGTATTTGGTTGCGGCGATATTAACAAAATATCAAAAAATTACCATTAAAGGTCAAGTAAATTGTGTAAATGCGTGTATGAGGTTGTAATAAGTGTGAATATATGTCAATACATTAATGAATCGGTCGTGAGAAGCCACAAACATGGCGTGGGTCCATTGCATTTTCCACCGAGATTGAATTGCTGTTATATAGGCATGGGTAACACTGCGCTGCGCGGCGCAATTGCGCTAACACCAACCCTGGCGTTATTGCGCTAACTCCGATTTGGGAAATGCGCCAACTCAATATAGCGCCATCTCAATATAGCGCCAACTCAATTTTGTAATATAAAACCGACTCAATTTCGTGCGCTAACACCAGCACCAATATAGCGCTAGTGTAAAATGGCGCAACCACAACGCCAATAACAGCACCATAGTATATGTATACATATGACACCGTCACAATTATGTATGCTTGATAGTGATCTAATAGCGTTTTCGATTCTGAACCAAAATGCTGCATTATTACAAGGCAACATTATCAACATGCGCCCTGAGCCCTAAGAAAATGTTACACTTTTCATGTGATGTATGAAACAAAAATAATGCAACCCCTTGGTCATATTAAGGGCAGAAAATGCTGTCCTGTGGTCGGGCAGAGGGCGACATTTTTGTCAATAGAACAAGCAACCCTGAAAAAATTTGTGGAATCTATGTGGAATAGAACAAACAAATTTGACAGCCGGATAAAAATGCAGAATAAGTGCGACATTTTTACCAGAATCGAAAACGCCATAAGTGACTCTAATTTCCAGCATATTTTCACAAATATACGGAATATGTTTCCAAACGATTATGAAAATTTAAATTAATTGTGCCCTCGTATATGTAAGCAGAATTGCGCCAAAAGAAATAAAACGGGGATGGTGAACAGTAACAAGCGAAAAAATGTTATTTATCAATTATTCCATGACAATTGCGCTAAAGGTGTTATTGCGCCCGTACCGTGAATTGGCGCCACGAGTGGCGCTGGAGTTATTGTATCAGGGCCAAAAAAATTGCGCCATTACCCATGACTACTGTTATATGCAAAGAAAAACTTCAGAGAAAAAATTGTGAAATAATGATAATAACAGTGATTTAAATACGTGTGTATGTAGGTTTTGGAAATTAAAATATATTTTCACCAAAGAATAATAATGCATTTTCTGAAGATAACTATTGTTTGACTACAAAGGGTTATCCCTTTGAGAACCGTATTAAGCGATTGTGCGATCTGACTTTTTAAAAAAATTCTCTGTGACAAGGCTTTTTATTTTCGTTTAAATTTCCAAAAGCAGTGATTGTGTTATCCAATTTATTTGCTCGGTAGAAGAGAAAAATAGAAAAAAATCTCACCAATAAAAAGAAAACTTCAGTTGAACAACAGGTGTCGAAGTGCTCAGAGCTATGGCTTCCAGTAAGTACATATATATTGATATATATTATTAGTAAATTATTAACATATCTGTGTATATGTAAAATAAATAATAGCTTAAAAAACTAAAAAACACGCTTTAATCTTAAAAATCGTACTAAAAATTGAGAAATAATTTAATTAGAAACAAAATGATGAACGAAAATATAAGTATTTAAGGTTTCCTTCCGTCCGTCTGTAAACACTAACTCGCGCAAAAATTGAGATATTTTGATGGAATTTGAAATGCAAGTTGGTATCGACACTGGGACGGTTGGTATTGAAAATGGGCGAAATCGGACCATGACCACGCCCACTTTTCCTATATAGCAAAAATCGGAAATTTGGTATCTCAGTCACTAATATAGCTGGAGCGATGAAATTTTACCCACGTGTTGAGCTCAGGCCCCTATGAAGAAATTTGATGAAATTTTGGAAAATGGGCGGTGCCACGCCCACTTAATAAGGGTCAAACATTGAAAGTTTTATATGTCATAACTCAGAAACCGTTGAAGATATATCGATGAAATTTGGTACGCGCGATTTACTTAAGCAAATGTTTGGACGGAAAATAGTTAAAATCGGTTGACGGCCACGCCCACTTTTATATATGTGAACTATAAAGGGGCCTAATAAAAACATTTTAAGCGATATCTCTGTCAAATATAAAGATCTATCACTGAAATTTTGTGGCATGAGTCCATATATGGACATAAAACAAAAACCACAAAAATTTTGGAAAATGGGCGGTGCCACGCCCACTTATTAAGGAGCAAATATTGAAAGTTTTATGAGTCATAACTCAAAAACGGTTAAAGATACATATATCGATGAAATTTGGTATGCGTGATATATTTACTTAGGCAAATGTGTGGACGAAAAATTACCAAAATCGGTTGACGACCACGCCCACTTTTATACATATATGTGTATTATAAAGTGACCTAATAAAAACATTTTAAGCGATATCTCTGTCAAATATAAAGACTATTCATTGAAATTTTGTGGCATGAGTTCCACAATAGACCGCAAACAAAAAATAGAAAAATTTTGGAAAATGGGCGTGGCACCGCCTCCTTTTGAACAAAGGGATATACGAGATTTCTTAGCTCATAACTCGACATATTATAACGAAACTTGGTGTATACACTTTTATAACTTGTGTTAATAGACACGCAAAAATTTATTGAAATCGGTTTATGACCACGCCTACTTTTTAACAGATATTTCTGGAACACTCTTTGTGAATGTGTAACTCGACATCTTTGTAACTAGAAGTCATAAAGGAATGAAATTTTGCACAAAGAATAATATCCATATGCTTAGTTGGATGACTGATAAAAATTTTGAAAATGGGCGTGGCTACGCCCACTTCATGTAGCACTCGCTTTATATAAAATACACCGGGTTTCCATCAAACGCAAACAAACAATGAAAGAATTCAGCTGAGTAATGTTCGATTTCACTCGAACTTAGGCTTCATTACTTGTTCATTTTCAACATTAACGTTAGTGTGTATATGCTTTTGCATATATTCTCCACAAACGTGCTGAATTTTTGTTGTAGGCAGTTGGCAATGAACATTTGTTGTTGGTATTTATTTTATGTATATACCAAACAACGTTAGCAATTTTACTTGAAAGAGTTTTTAGTGCTTAGCACGAAATTTTATTTTAATTCAATTTTTAATTGTTGGGGTAAGTGGAAAAAATTCAACAACTATTTACAGCGAAGGTTGAGTGTATAGCTATTTCACGAAAAACCATTTTCGATCATCAGCACTCTTTTCGGAAGTGGATGCACCGGGGATTGGACCCGAGTCCATTCCATCTTCAGCCGCAATGATCCAACGCATAAACACACTGGGCCATTGAGACTCTGTGCAAGCTGCTGAATTTTCACCACTTTTGCCTTTTTCATTTTCAACATTAACGTTAGTGTGTATATGCTTTTACATTTGCAAAATTGAATTAAAATAAAATTTCGTGCTAAGCACTAAAACTCTTTCAATTAAAAAAAAAAATATTTTTTGTTTTATTCTCTTTTGCTTAATTTTGCTGTTAATTAAAAGCGAAAGGTTTCCAAGAAACATGTACCTGAAAAGATATTTAATTTAATTTTCTTGTGTGTAATCTCAATCAGTGTTCACTATTAAAATAAATAATAGCTTAAAAAACTAAAAAACACGCTTTAATCTTAAAAATCGTACTAAAAATTGAGAAATAATTTAATTAGAAACAAAATAATGAACGAAAATATAAGTATTTAAGGAAAAGCGTGGGGTGCTCAGTATGTCAAAAAATATTTAAAATCGGTGTTTTTTTACTAATAATTTTATTTTGACTTTTTTGAGATTTCATATATCGTACTCTTTAATTTCGCAACTAGGTATATTTTTTTACTAGTTGTACGAATCGAATATTTTCATGTTCAAATATTATTGAGCACCCCCACGCTTTTCCTTAAATACTTATATTTTCGTTCATCATTTTGTTTCTAATTAAATTATTTCTCAATTTTTAGTACGATTTTTAAGATTAAAGCGTGTTTTTTAGTTTTTTAAGCTATTATTTATTTTTAACTTTTTAGTGAAATTTTTCATTAAAGGATGTTTTGTGCGGACGCAAGAATAAAAGTAAGAAGAAGTCTGATGGGATGTGTGGATATAGATCTACATACATATGTATTTATAACTTCTACCAAAAATCCCAATATGCAGTGAAGTAAACTAGCTTATTATGCAATATTTTCCAAACCCTTTTATTCAAGGTTTTCCAAACTAGTTTGGAAATACAAAATTTCCCAAACGTTTTGTTATATTTTACAATCAGAAAGTGAAGAGAAGTTGAGGTGAAGCATTTGAAAAGAACAAAAAAAAAGAAACCTGATTGAATAAATTCGAATTTAGACAACAAAGTTCCGAATACGTTTGTAGTGTAATGGTGAGGTATGCTGCCTACGGACCGAGGAGCTCAGGTTCGAGTCCCGAGTGGCGCATTTTTTTTTTTTTTTTGTTTTTTATTATTTTTTTATTTTTAGTGAAATTTTTTTCACCTCATGTTTACAAAACATTGTATAAAAATCTCGCGAACCCGAATATGATGCTGAACAAATTTTTTCTTTGATTTAAATTAAACAGTTATTAATAAAAACGTTTTAACTTTACACACACACGAATGCATCTTATTTTTTAACACTGAATAACACGTACATATGTATATTTATATTAACACACACATTTTTTTAATATGTTGCATATGTTTATGTAAATATTTTATTCAAAAAAAACAAACTAAACAAAACACTTACATATGTACATATGTATTTACACATAATGTCAACAAATAATTTTTTTATTTTTGTTGACTTCCCATTAAACACTGAAAAAGAAATTCTCAAACGTTGAGAAAATATTGTTTCTAAATTTGAGAATCAGCATATATATAAGTTGAAAATAAACATATTTTCATGTGTTCATCAAACATTGTTTATCAATTTTAGAATAACTTACAACACATTTGAAAAAAAAAACTTGTTTCACATTTTGTATCATTTCACGAATTTCATCATGCCAAGGTTTCAAGGAACGAAGAAATTTTGTATGTTTGCAAATTTCAATCAGCGTTCGTTGTTTTACTTCAGCAGTTGCGGTTGAAATGATGATGGTTGAAAATGATTGTGTGTAATAATGATTCTGTATTTCTTACTCTTATTTTATTTGTTTGTTGCTTTTTGTGAAGTTACACAAACTTTATTAAAAACATAGTTTGTTTCTCATATGTATGTATTTATGCATATTAAAAAATATCTGTATTAATATACTCATGTGACTGTACAAAAAGGCACCGGCGAAACTCACCCGCACGGGTAAAAGAAAAACATCACATCAGAGTACAAATATGTAATACATATGTACATTAGAGTGGCCCTTACGCCTATGGAAAAATTTTTTTTCCACTTTTTTGAGACGTTACCCCCTGAAATGGTTTCATGTACGAAGAAAATATTCCCTGTTTAATATTTGCGCGATTGGGCAACGTTAACCCGTGCCACAATGTGTTGAAATAATGAACCAAGGGTTATATGGTTCTGTGGACGTTTATATTGGACGAATTCTCTTATATTTTGAGTTTTAATAGATTACAATGTTGTTATTTATTAGGCTCCACAAATAAATGATTTATGAATAAAAAATATGTACTGATATTCTATATATTGAAGTAATAAAAAGTCATGGATCCTTATTTACTCATATATACAAATAATTTAAGAAAATTGAAATTTTTAATATATATTTTTCATGTACTCGTACATACATATTTATATTGGAAATTTTAAAAATAAGTGCCCTCTATTAATGTAATGGTACATTGTTTTTCATGCATACGTACACAAATAAGAAATTCAGATTCAATTCAGAACTTTAATTCTCTTGAAAGTCCATTGAAAGCGCTTGCGGAGCAGTGTAATAACTCCCACATAAAAGGAATTAAATAACTCCCAAAGAAGGAAATGAAATAAGTCCCAACACACTGCGGGTTATTTCATTTGTCTATAACAATTTGCAACAGCACTTTTGAGCAAGCTAATTCTCACACAGAATGAAAGAAATATCCACAGTGTAAAACCCTCAAACAATTGCAATAGCTGTAACTTTGTATACTACTTTAACCCTCTAACTCTCCGACGATGACGTCGCTTTTACTCCTTTTTTAGAAAGTCCGCAAAAGTTCGAAGGTCGTTAGAGGGTTAAATAGTTATAGAAAATTGTTTGCCATAGAATTTCACTAGGTATCCACCGACAAAGGTACCTAAATACCACAGTCCAGGGACCTTATGGAGGTGATTTTTGTGACAAAATTTTATTTTGAAACTTTTCTTATTTTATATCAGAATTCAATTAAAATGGTGTGCAAATGTAGAAAATTGGAAACTTAATTTTCTAAGTGCCTCCTTGGATGAAATTTTTACAAAATGCCTAGAGGAAAATGAATGGGAAACCGATATTTGTGAAGCATTTTGAAACGGTAGTTACGCTGACTACGCGTAAAGTGACCATGATACGGACACAAACTTTCCCAATGCCGACAGAAACTCACTTTGTGCTAAAAAGGTATCTATGCGCGGCATGTCCTTCAGTTAACTGACTTCACCAGTTGCACATTTTAAAATTATTGTATTGGAAGAAAATAATATGGACTATGATTTTAAATTAATATGTTTGATTTTTTTGTTTTAATACTATGTTGCTTTATACGCGAGAACCAAAATTTAATGTCATCTACATACGTACATACATCTTCTACGATTCTTGCTACTCAAGCAATTGCAACGGTAAAATAATAAAAGTATTTTGATTAATTTTATGCAAATTCAAACTTGTAAACATCTCATAACCAAAAGCAGCGCTTACTAAAAGTGATGTTGATAATTTTTCAAATTCAACTCGTTGTGGCATGGGTTAGAGTTGTTCACACGGTAGGCAGGAAGCGACGATAGGTTGCATGAAAATGTCGAGAAAAAAGGAAAGTGGGGTTGTGTTATGTGATGTTTATAGATGAAACATCCGTTGAAATTAAAATCCGAGCTGCTCCTTTTTCAAGGATATCCACATTTTTTGTTTTTTTTGAAAGGATCAAATATTGAGGAAATCGAATATTCGCCACCGTCCAAATTTTTCCGATTTCAATACATTATTTGGTCGCTAAGGGATACAAAAAAAGGTATTAAAAAGAAAACAGGACACCTGTAGTGGAAAAATCCAATGTGAACAGGACCTAAAGGATAACCACTGAAATATAAAATAACACAAAAAGTACCCACTTTAATTTGCGT